>JASVER010000006.1:10163007-10229222 GCA_030449065.1 Oceanodroma leucorhoa | reverse complement strand
GGGATGGGATGGGGGCGCGGCGGGATCCGTGCCCGCCCCGAGCGGGGCGGCGGGTGACCTTGAAGCGCCGGCGGCAGGCAGGCAGGCAGGCAGGCAGGGAGCCCGGTGCGGCCGCCCCTCGGGAGCCCCACCGGGAGCGGAGCTGCCGTCCGGGCGGTGCCAGGGAAGGGTCCCGCTCCCAGCCGCACCGAGGGGGCGTCAGGCTGGCTGGGGCGGCCRGGCGGGCTTCGGCCCCGGATGGGCTGCCGGATGGGGAGGCGAAGGGTCCCGTGGGTTTTATTCYCCTCGGGATGAAGTGGAAGAATTCGGAGGACTAGGAGCGCTTTGCGTGAACTCCAGCTATGTTTTTCTAATCCGTGGGTAGCCCCAGATGGTCTGGGGGGTAAGGCTGACCATCAGTGCCAGCACTCAGGGGAAGACCTTAGGTCGGACAGTGTCTTCGCTGCTATGATCTCCACCAGGCCCAGGGATACTCAGCTAGCTATCACAGAGCTGACTGCAGCATATTTCACCCATAGACCTAACCTGCTTGGTTGCAGGGACAAGTGGGAAAGTCTCTTCAGACCCTCCATCTAAACTCACAGTAGCATCCTCAGGGGGGACACACACAGAGCTCAGGAAGGGTCCAGACTCATCTAGGTTCAGGTATTGCAGGTAGAGCCCAGCTTCCCTGACAGTCTTGGGAAAGCAGGTGTCCCTGCAGGTACTTCTCCAGATCCAAACTGGGAAAAAGCATAAGCTGCAGAATTTGCTAGAAATTGCTTCACTTTTTCTGAACTCTGAGGCTCAGCCTTGGGAGTGGGATGAGTGGTTTGCTCTTGCCCACTCTGTTGCCTGAGATGGGGAAGGAACGGTCCGTAGGCCCAGTGGTCTCGCTCAGGGAGACTCATCCAAGGGGAATTGCCAGCCACTGCTTCCTACRGGAATAGGTGTGGCAGCCAGGGGTGCTGCTGAAGGAGCTCATCTTCAGAAGAGGCTGGGGATGCGTTTCCTCTCGCCTTTCCCCTGTTTCCATGGGAACAGCAGCAAGCAGAAGCAGCCTGCTCTGAATTTCACTGCCTACCGCTAAGGCATCCCCTGCCCAATCCTCTAGGCAGACTTTGGCTCTCGGGGGTTCCAAACCCATCCTCATGTGATGGATCCCATGCCTCCAAAGAGAGCTCACCGGTGTGCCTGTGTACCATGGCAGAGCAAGCCAAGGAGGCACAAGCCCAGAGCTGCCAGGATTTCTGTAGCAGCACCGTATGCTATTGCAYGCACACTAATAGACAGTTGCAAATAATTTGCATATGTATACGTATTTCTGCTTTTTATAGTGCTAGGGACTCCTGGAGGAAGTGACCTCAGCTGCACCAAAAGGCGCCTGTGGGATGATCACCCTCCAGGAACAGCTCTGGTTTTCTCTCAACAACGGGAATGTCACCCAAAAAGAGCAAAGCAGAAGGGTGGAGGGGAAAAAAAGGTGATACGAGTTTATGTCTTTGCATTTAATAGCCCATGGTAGCTTTTCCTCCAGGGAATTTGTCCATTCACTTTTGAATTCGTGTTAGCTTTGGACTTGCAGATGCTGCGTGCATTCTGTGGCAAGGAGTTCCACAGCACACCCACAGATTCACGGAGCAGCTTCCTTTGGTGTGCCCATTTTGGGCTTGTTATCCACTAGGACTAACCCTTGGGAAGCGGGCTGCTGCCACCCCTGTGGAGCCACCCACACAGAGCCCTGCAATTTGTCCTCCACTGGCGGATTCAGCAGCTACTGGTGAGCCAGAAGTAAGGTTGTTTTGTATCAGGCATCTTGCATGCTAGTCCTGGCAGCATGTTTTCTGTGTCTTGGAGACAACACTGCCAAACACATCGCCGGCTATACTATTTCTGAGCTGAGAAGTCACAAAGAAGTCCTGCACCCTGCTCCATCCGAACTGAAGTTGTACAAGTTCTCAGCCATTTTCTGCAGGAAACAGGCACGTGGCAGGTTTTGACCCTCAGATAGGAACCTGACGACATGGCTGATAATGTGTTACAAAGAGCACAGGACCCCCTGGARCATGGGAGAAATAAGGCTGTATGATGCATAGGCCTTTCGGAAACCGAAGCAAGATGGCCAACGTCTAAGATTGTGTTCTGTGTCACCATCAGAGGGAGAACCCAGCAGTCCTAATTATAACACACTGCCCTAACCACTCAACCTTCCTTCTCTTGAGGGCAAGAGACAAAAATATCTTTGCTCTAACATGTGAGAATTCCCCCGTTATTCCTGTAGGTTTCGGGATGCTCTACTGGAAGATCATGTTGGAGAGTGGGACATTTCTGGTACGGGGGCATTTCTGATCTAACAAATGGCTGAAAGAAGCAGRGAGGCTTTTAAGAAGACATGGCAACTGAAGTAGAGGTGGTGCCCTTACTGGGTTATCAGTAGGTTTGTTCTCCAGATACCCTGTATCTGCCACCCTGCAGAGGCATTCATATCTGTTCCAAGCAGACATAAAGCACTAGGTCATATTAGCAGTATTTGTTCGCTTTCCATAATGCATCAAGTCAGAAAAGGTCTCACACTTCTGCCTCTGGTAGTTACAGAAAATAGCCTTTTTGCTCCTGGTTAAATATGTATTTAGTTGTTACCCATGAAGTAAATTTGTATTTAATTTCTGGAAAAAATTTGACAGAGGCTGCATTTTAAACCAGATGACCATAGTTCACTTCATCTGACACTTGTGCTGGTATTTGTAGCCTAAATATAAAATTGGATTTTGCAGCATCGTGTATATATATATATATATATATACACACACACATAACATCGGCTTTAGCTTTCTTTTGTCCAATAGGCCAAGTGTGATCAAAACTTAGTCTTTTGTTCTGAAGCAATCAATGATTCCTAGCAGTCTGCTGCTTTTTGTCTCTTAAGATGTAAGATGTGTAGCAGAGAATCCCCTCGTGTTAGGATGCAGGATTTTCTAAGCTTGGAAACTAATGTCAATTAAATTTAGAAATTTCAAGGATATTTTGTGCTGGCTGCCTGAGCCTTCCAGAATGCATCACTCCAATTAAATTACTCCTTATTAATGCAACAAGGGGAGTGTGGGTGAAGGAACATGCCTCTTGCTCCAGTTAAACAACATCCCTTTGCCATTGCTGGTCAGTGGTGTTGACTGCACGGGTGTCATTTACMTCTGCAATCATTGTCCTCAAGGAAATCTGTGCCATTAGTTACGTTTTCCTCTGCTACACTCAGATTTCATATCTGTCGGGAGGAGATCCAGGTGTGCCCTTTTTTATTGTGGGAAGGAAAGCCGTAGGGATCACTAATTTGTGACTGTGGAACTAGTTTCTGTTCAGCATCACTAGACAGGGGTCCGCATCTCTATGGGCAAGGTGCCAGCAGTCCACAAACACGCAAAGTCTGAAACCTTGTGAAGTAGGTGGGTTTGTAGCTCATGCTCTRGGGTGTATTTCACAGATGGGAATTGCTGTTGTTGGAAACTCTTTGATCCCTCCTCTGATCCTTCCCTTTCCAACAGGCTGCCTGTGTGCTGTTTGCTTATTTTCCGTCTAGCCCCATAAGAGTCTATTTCTTCATCAGCACGATTATTTGTAAGGCTCCGCAGAGATTTCTGGCTGAGGTTAAATCGCTTTCCTCTCTGCAGCAGCCCAGCAGGATACCCAGGGCCCTTCCTCACATCCCCCCTAGAAATGAAAAGCGGATTCAGAACTGCCCAGATGCTGTTTGACAGTCCTCAGGACATCTTGTCCGATATAACTCCAGAGCAGCAGCGATCACCCCAAGTGCCTGGAAACTGAGCCAAATCCTCCCCTGGCAAATGTTTTGTTCTGCCTGAGCTTTTTGGCCCATCAGCCCCAGAAAAATACAAGGCATGGAAACAAATGGCTCAGAGAATTTAGCCTATCCCTACTTAGGTCTGGGGAGTCACCTCCCTAAAAGCAGAAAATAGGTTTCTGTTGCAATTTGCCTTCCCCGCGCTGAGCAGTTGGAACTGAGACATCCTGGTCTGGGGAAGCATCCCCTCTTCACCCGACTCTCCCCACGGACCTGGGCAGGTGAGGGAGACGAGGCTGTTCTGGGGAAGGAGCTAAAAGCCCACCGCACAACTGTCTGCATTACTTAGGGGCCATCACATGGGCCGGGGCTGGCGGYGAGGACAATGTCCTGGGGAATGGCTGTGATCCCACCTTGAGGAATGGCTGMGATCCCACCTTCAGTGCACCAGCAGCAGCTGCTACCTGGGCAACACGGACTCATTCATCACTTAATCACAGCACCGGGTTTCCTCCATCCCAGGGGATGGCCACCTGCCCTCTGTGTGCCCTGGGCTCCTGCTCAGCACCCGAATATTTCAAAYAGCTTGCTTACCCCCACCTCCCCTCCCCGCCACCCTGACCCAGCCATCCTGCTCACCCCTCTCTCCTAACCCCTGCCTGGGCTCCTCACTTGCTTACAGTAGTATGGCTCCACCAGGCCTGTTCCCAAATCACTCTGATGCAAGCGTGGAGAGACACAAGCTCTAATTCAGTCTGTCAGCTGGGAGGTTTAACTCTCCTGAGAGCAGAGCTGAGCTTGCATGAGTAATACCTCTGGCAGCACTGCGCAGCTTGCTTGGGACCAGCAGAGAAGCCACTCGGAGCACTGTTAGGAGGCGAGGACTGGGCTAGCGGGGGGCTGCAGGGCTGCGGTGAGGGGCTGAGGTGAAGCAGGAAGCAACTCAAGCAGAAGCAATTCAAAAATGAAAGTTAACCCATCCTCCTTTCTAACGGCCATGAGGTCCAGTGTGGTGATGCTGACGGCCGGGATGCAGCGTTGGCAGCATCCGTCCTGCGCTCCATGGCAAGGTGAGCTGAGGGGTGGCTGGGGGAGTTGAGGTTTTTGTTCTGTCTTGGATAGTCCCTGCAGGATAAACTGTGCTTAGAGAGTCATGAATAAATGATAGCCCGGCGATGGAGCACTGCCTTCCACAGCTATTCCGTGGGGAGGGAGGAGCGCTCTTCGTYAAAGCGGTGTGGCCAGACAGAGGTTATCAGAGCCACCCTCTGGAAGTGAGTCTGTCTCTCCACTAGCTATAAAGGGAGCCCCAGGTGATGAGATTTCTCACCTAGGGCACAGTTTCACCACRTATTTAAGCACGGTTTTATTATCAGTTCTCCAAGACCATCTGCCATCCCCTCCCCATTCGTAACCACATCTGCCATCTCCTTTGGCAGAGCTCTGAGCACACGCAGCTGCACACACACACACATAAATTAATACACACCGAGACCTTATCAGCCATGCATTTGCCCAGATGCAAGCAGAGAGCATTGCTGCTGCAGCCACTGAGCTGACAGGAGTTACACAAGGAGGATCTAATTTAGAATGAAATTTTGTTGAAATATCTGGGGGTTTTGTTCGTTCGCTTTGTAAGCTCAAGGATTTTTAGTGCATCTTTATATCGATCACATTCTGTTTGTGGAAGTGAATGCTGTGGCCAAGAGCAGGGCGAGTTAGGTGTGATCCCCATTCAAAGAATTAATTAATCCTTCTTGTCCAAATTCCTACACAGCSTACACATGTATACACACAGTGAATGACAGAAGGAGCTAGAAACTGCTCTGTCCACCGCGGGACTCTGGGCAACGGTGGGAATTGTGTGTCCTTCTCAGGAAGAGCATTAGCTGGGCAACTTGCCAACCACCTACCACACGTAGACAAACCTGATCTGCTCCGGATTGTGTCACCGTATTGGCGCGATGGGTCCCCTAACGTTACGGGAGTGCACAGCAGAAGGACGAGAGGCATCCAACACAGACTGCAAGGAGGAAAACTCCGACTGGAAATAATCCCTTGCTGCAAAAGCAAGCAGGTACCCGGAGCGGCATCCTTGGAGAGAGTCAGAGTGACCCTATGATTTCAGCCAGACTTACCACAAGAGGGCAGCCAGCGTTTTCTGGGCTGATTACCCCGGAAAATGGGTACCTGAGGAGGACCCGCTTCGCACTGGTCTGTTAGAAAGCTCGGCCTTGCTTCTGGGCATTCAATCTTTAAAAGTCATGTTCCTGCTTTACTCTGTTAGGCCAGAAAGTGAAGTGACCCAGTTTGGTGCACTACAGAGTTGATTTGCTGTCAGATATATGGAACAGCAGTCAGAGGAGAGAGCCTGTCGTCTTTCCTGTGGCTTTCCTCACTCTCCMGGGGCCTCTGCTCCCAGCCAAGAGCCTGGCGCACGTGGCTTCTGGGCTGAGCTCCCTGAGCTGGAGCTGGAGTCCCAGGTGGAGGTCTGGGTTACTGCTCGGGGTGCCCAGAGACATCTCGGGTGTGGAAAACGCAGTGGAAGCTTTCTCAGATGAGAGGCTGGCACCTTTCTGCTGGGCTCAGGACTCCTGCTGCTGGGGACGGGGGGAAAGGGCTGCATCCCCAGGAAGCAGGGCAGGCCAGTGCTCGTGTGGGACCAAAGCTGTGTGGCGGACAGTCTGCATGGGGGGAATCCAGCACCGGTCACATTGCCTGGTGTGAATTACTATGGCAATAACTGCTTTTAACAATTTCAGATAACCTATGTTGCTTAAACATGGCGGAGGACTACAGCTGGCAATTAAAGTACCATTATTTTTCCTCAGACCAGACACAGGCTGGGCATAAACTCCCTTTCTCCATCTCTCTCAGCCTCATCTCACTTATTTCACCCAGATAACAGCTTGAGGAAGAGTGGAGAAGACACTGGTGCCAGGCCCAGGCTGCAACTGATGTGGGCAGAGCTTGGGTTCAAGAAGTCGGGTGCAGAGAGCTGGGTTTCACTTAGGAAATCGGAGGGCTGTACTTAGGGACGGGGACAGTAGGGGGGTCACACATTGCCTGGGGAGTCCTTCCCATGCCCAGGCTCTGCCGATATGCTCCTGGCAGCGCAGCATGGTGGGAGAGCCTTTCTGAGCTGAGTTTCTTGCCGGAGAGGTTGAGTAGCTCTGGGTGCCTTCGAATGGCGTGTGTTGACACTGACCTCTAGTGGGAATAGATCCTTGTCTCTTTACTTTTTCCCTGCAGTTTTAACCATTTTAAGTGACACATCTTAAAGGGGACTAGGGAGGGCCCAGAATTAGAGTTTCAGTTTTAAAATCCTCAAAAGCAAATCAGAACATCAAGATTGGCCTCCTATTATATTTACATGTTTTTACTCCCTCCACCACTACCGGCCAATACATTATATATATATAATATATATGCATGTGCATGTGTGTATGTGTATATGCGTATGTATATGTGTAACACTCTGTATTTAAAGCCTCTGAAAATAATGTAAGTCCAAAACCCGCATGGCCAGGCAGAAAAGCTCTCTGACAGGAAGACAGCATGAAAAGGAGCCCAAGCCTTGCTGCATGAGTGACAGAAGGCAAATAATGAGGCAGAGTGGCCAACTTCATCTTTCAGACTTTCCCGTCAAATTGTCCAAAGGGATAGTAGAAGCACACCCAGCCAGCAGAAAGATGGCAAGGAGGTGGTGCCTGACCTGGGTGTTAGTGGGTGTAGCTGGAAGGTCAGAGCACAGAGTGGCTGGACCTGGGAGCCTGGGTGGCATAGCTGATTTTAATGGGGAGTGCCTGGTCTCTGCAGCTGARCTGCAGCAGATCACTGCAATACAGCCCTGGGAGAGCACTAGCCAGCTCAGGAAAGTTCAAGGCTCACCTCAGGGAAGTTGCAAGATCACTAGCTCCAGCTAAGTGCACGTCAGCAGCAGAGGAAGGCCACCTCCAGCGGCTGCTCGGCAGCCAGAGGTGTAGACAGCTTGCTGTGGACTGGACTGTAGAGTCCCAAGTGGTGGAGCTCGAGTTGCCTCCCTGCAGAGATGGTCCAGGGCTTGTTAGTTCAAGCTCTGTACTTTGGCTGAACCACTCCTGGACCTGTGCTAGCCCTGGAAGCAGGCTCCACACCTACGCCGCAACTGGAACAGGACATTGCAAGATAATTGAGGGRTGACTGCCACTTGCTGCAAAGCCAAGCAGCAACTAGTTCACAGAAAAGTGAAATATTTGTGCATCACCACACAGGTTTGAGCCAATTTGACCAACATGAATTTCTCCCAATACCTGATTTCATCCATGCAAATGTCTGTAAGAAATCATTCCATGATGGAGCTGCAYCTCTAGCAACATCTAGTATGTTACTAGAGAAAATGGCAAAGGCATTTTGGAAGGTATTTGATGGGTAACCTAGTAGCAGATGGGTAACCTAGGGTACAGAAAGCTGAAAGAATAGAAATTCTGGGTGGGGGTCTGGAACGTCAGCTGCAAATGCACTTGGAGCTGGGATGCAGCCACCACCAAGGGTGTGAGAGGGAGTGAYGAATACATGGCCCAGATCCCTGCCCTGCGTTGGACAGAGCTGATAAGATGTGGGAGAAGCTCCTTTCCCTTAGCAATTGTAGTCCCTGGCAGCGCCAGGGACACAACTGGAGATACTGAAACAGATCCTGAGCGTGGGAGGAAAACTTGTGACTGCAAGTTATTGATGCCAACAGAGACTTCCCCTGTCTGCCTCCTGCTGCCCTCACACCACAAAACCTTTCTTCCTGCCTGGTCGGAGGCACTTTTCCTGGGTAGCTCGCCTGCAGCAAGGCTGTGGTTAAAGGCCTGGTGGCCAGTGCTGGGGGAGTGACGCAAACCCGAAGCAGCAGCTGCAGCGCGGGAGGGGGAAGTCATTGACACTTTGCATGTGGTTTGTGTGAACTTGGTCGCGTACCCACCACCAAGCTCATCCCAGGTGAGCTCCCTTGCAGGTGTGTGGCACAAAGAGATCCTTCCCCTCCTGCTGGGCTGAACTGGAAAGATGGGCACCCTGCGGAGGCGGAGGGGCACATCAAGCAATACAAGCAACAAGTGAAATTGATTTTAAAGTGTCACCTGCATTCAGAGCTATCTAGCTTGGGACACCGGAAAGTAACTAGGTGAAGTCTATGCAGATCCATGAGGAACACAACTGGATAGTTTTGATGTTGGAAGGAGAGCACTGAAATGCAGCCGGGTCAATCATTCACAGGCAGAGAGCTGGGCCTTCCTTTGAGGTCCAATTTTCGGCTTTGATCTGTGTCCTGGCTGCTCTTGTGTGAGCCCCAGCAGCCACTCTGGGCTTTGGGCTTTCTATTATTTGCAACACAGAAAGGCAGTGGGAAGCGGCTGGACCAAGTGACTTGTACGGCCAACTGTAGTGACCACCTCGCCTTTCCCTTTGCCTGTACAGGCAGGACAGACAAGGTGTCTCAGTGGGTAAAACAGGATAAACCATGCACACGGGAAAAGCAAACGTCTCGTTCACATCTATCTCTGCTACCAGTAAGTGCCATCCACCATATCGTTTCCCACAGAGCCTGCGGCTTCAGTCAGCACCTGCGCACACAACAGCATCCTCACCCACACACCRCCTGGTTTGACAAGGTCCCTCTCCCACCCCTGGCAAGCCTGCTGGCTATTCAGAAAACCCAGACAAACAGGGCAGGGGAGGAGGCAGGTCCAGGACACGCCGGCAGGTATTGCCCGGCGTAGGGAAGCACACCGTGGCCACCTCCTCTGCGCACCGCAGGCTGCCGGCCCTCGCCCACGCGTGCCGTGCCTACGGGTGGGGTTTCTCCCTCCTAGCGCTCCTGCRCCGCCCCCGGACAAAGCGGGCGGGGAGAAGCAGCCCCCCGTTTAGGGGGTGCCGGGGCAGCGCGGCGGGGCGGCGGCGGGGGGAATCCCGGGCAGGCGGGGCCGGGCGCGGCTGAGTCAGTGCGGGCAGGGGCAGGAGGAGGAGGAGGAGGAGGAGCCGCGGCGGCTCAGCCTCCGCGCCGGCCGCCGCTCGCTGGCTTTCCGGCCATGACCCCCCCGGCGCCGGGGTCGGGGTCGGGGCCGGGGCCGGGGCCGAGGCGGGCGGGCGGCGGGCGCTGAGGGATGTCGCGGGCGGCGGGCGGCGAGTGCCGCACGGAGGCGGCGGGCTGGGAGGGCGAGGACGGGCAGTGCGACTCRGGCATCGAGTCGCTGCGCTCGCTGCCGGGCGGGAGGGAGACCCCCGCCGCCGCCGAGATTCCCCCCGCCKCCGCCGAGACCCTCGCCGAGACCACCGCCGCCGAGGAGCGGCTCGACTCCAGCTACGGCTCCGGCGCCCTTCCCGAGCCTCTGCCCGGGCTGCCGGCCGCCTGCCGCACCGAGGAGCCGCCGCCGCCGCCCGAGGGGCTCAGCCGGCAGCAGCTGGAGGCTCTCACCTACCTGTCGGAGGACGGAGACACGTGAGTGACCGCGGCCCCTGCCCTCACACCTTCCCCGGGGGCGGCTTGCGAGCGCCGGGCCGCCCCAGCCCCGGCCTTGGCCCCTCGCAGCCGGCCGGCAGCGCGGAGCCGGTGCCTAGAGATAAGCCGGCCTTTATCTGCAGTGGTCCCCAGCCCTCTACCGAGGAGCACCCGTTCAGCCGGGCTGTGAAGGACTCCCCGAGCCCCCATGCTGAGAGCCTACCGCCTTGCACYGTGCACGGATGCTTGGCACCCTGGCGTGGGTTTGGGTGGGTCACCAGTGGGGCATCTGAGCCAGGTCCAGCAGAGTGGGCAGGGGGAGGCACCCTGGGGCAACGTGGCACAGAACAGACCCACCATAGGAAGCCAGCTTCCACTTGCTATGGGGCTGCTAGCAACTGGAAGGTGGTGTGGGAGCAAATCAAGCCCCCTCCACTGTCTCTTCCCCAGAGAATGCAACATTTCCTCCGCAATGGGGAAGGCTTGGCTGCATGAGATGGCATGTAAGCAAGACCTGAACAGAGACTGGCTATGCAGGGCAAGACCTTGAGGTGGCTGTGTTAGGGTCACAGATGCTGCTCAACCGAGCAACCCAAGAACTATTTGTTCTCAGGTGGAAATCGCCTTGCTTTGCCAACCCGCCTGCACAGCCGCAGCTTTCAGCACAGTTGTGACGCACGCCCCGCTACGGGGCTGCCCTCCTGAGCCTCTGTGATGGAGACGAGTGTTTCTCTTAATGAGGRGGGGCTTCCCACATCCGTAATGCCCTCTCAAGGGCAGAGGCATCACGCTGGAGGTATTTGGTTTGGCTTCTGGTAACTGCCTTCAGCTAATCACAGCTCTTTCCTGTCGTACATTCCCTCAACGGAAGGTCTTCATCATGAGCACACACAGAGAGCATGAGCGAAGCGTGCTCACAGCTGAGAAGGGCAAAGCTTTGCCCCAAACCCTGGAGGCTGGAGTTTAATACTGAGTAATGGTGCAAGAGGAAGAGAAACTAAGAGGCACTGACACGAACAAGCAAATGTCTTCAGCAGTGGGAGCAGCAAGGAGGCTCTGGCCTTGCCTGGCAGAGCACATCTGGTTTTGAGGCTGAAGATGAGCTGGGAGCCAGCCGGAGTGTTTACTTCCCRGTTAGGAAGGAGCTTGTGCATCTGCTAATTAGTTCATAAATGCTCACTGTGGGATCTGCTCCGAGGATTGGCTGGAAGTCTAGGAGCAAGCAAGGTTAGACTAAACCCAGCCTCCCATGCTCCCCAGCTGGGCGCCTGGATAGTGCTTTCTAGTCCTGTCCTATCTACAGGCTGGCTCTGGGGCTCCTCGGCATGGACAAGCTTCGCCACCATTCCCAGCTGTAACGCTAGAGCCAAGGCGCCCACGGAGAGAGACAGGGGTCTTTTAAGCAGAGCTGTGAAAGCAATGCCTCAGAAAAGCCCCCCAAGCTAGTCCGTCACGGTGTGCCCAGGGCTCCCCGCTTGCTTTTCTTTAGTGAGTCTGGTAGATGCAGCTGCTTGGAGATGCTTTTGCTGCTTGGGGCTGTCTTGTAAGGTGGCTGAGCCCTTTGCTTGTCAGACTTGCTTGGCCAGAGCCTAATGCAAGCATCTCATTAACTAGGGAAACATTAATCGGTGGTGCCTTGGTTACTGTAGGCAGGAGAGCACTCCAAACGGTTGCAGTTGCTCTTCTGTTTTCTCTCGCTCACAGTGCAGTGCAGAACAGGAAATCTACTGTAAAGAGGGAGGGAGGGAGCAAAAAGTCTGCCGGTGCTTGCAGCTCGTACAGCTCCGGGCTGGCCATGTCCGTGCAGGAGCCGGCTTTCCTAGGCTCCGCTCCCAGCGCTGGGAAAAAAAACTATTCTTGTGGTTAGAGCGGCGAGGCTGTGGATTTCTGCCTCTGCTATTCCTGTCTCTCCTCCTGACCTTGCGGGAGAGGTAGGTGGCATTTATATTTAGAAATGCTGAACATCCACTACTCGGTTGATGCAAATGGGGACTGCTGCAAATGGGGACTGTGAGTGCCCAGCGACTCATGGAATTGCCACCGGTTTTGTATGCAAAAACAAGTCAGGGCTGATAGTAATGCTAAGGTCTATGGAGCAATTGCTCATCCGGTGACAGAAGGTCCCCAGAGAAAAGGGATCAGATGGCGACAGGCTGCATCCCTTTCATCCAGCCAGACAAACCCATCGACTTCTTTTCATCTCCCAYCTCCGTCAGCGGCACGTTTCCTTGTGTGCCTTGCTTGAATGTCTGCCACAAAACAGCTCCAGGCTGAGAATGAAAATCATACTACCATTATATTTCAGAAGACTTGGGCAACACCACTTTCCTGTAATTGTAATTCTGAAAATACAAAAAGCTCAGGGGTTTTGGCCAAGTAGTTCCTGTTTCCCCAGATGCCCTGGCTGGTACCAAAGTGGAGAGGAGCACCGGGCTCACACAAAGGGAGCTGGCAAAAGTCTTGGCTGTGCATCTGGCAGAAGTCTTGGCAGTCCGTAGCTCCCCCGGGCTCGCCCACCCGTGCCGCCTCGAGGTGTGCCTGCGAGGGGGCTGTGTTTGTCAGCCTGCCGCTTGTGGGGAAGTGTACGAGGTGGAGGCAGAAGCGAGGAACATGCGCTTGGGCGGTTGGAGCGTCAGCAGGATCTTCCTTGGCCACCTGCCCACCTCCGCGGGAGAGGAGCGTTAACCCAGGCAGGGTGAAGCAATGGGGCTAAAACTGACTCTTCCTGTGCTCAAAATTAGAAGGGGTCCCGCTTCTAGAGGAAGGAAATTGGCCAACAGGGGAGACGTGGGTGCGATGGCCAGTGAAATGCGTGGGTGCCGTCTTCCAAGAATCATTTGCCCAAGCGTCAGCCCCCTCCCACGTCTCCCCAGTGCCACTGGCAGTCCCTCTGCCTTGGGGAAGTCGGAGCTGCAGTAATCGGGCGCTGGCACATCAGTCCCCGAGAGAGAGCAGCAGAGCTGGCATGGCAGGAGAGGTCAAGGATGAAGAACGGGGTGACAGGCAGAAGATGGTGGGTGCACTTAGGGCAGTGGTATGTATCCTGCTTATTCCACAGCTGGATAGAGAACAAGCCCTGTGCACTCAAGCTCAAGCAGTCTTCTCCAGGCATCCGTCTTTTCCTTGTGAACCAAGCGTCTGTCTCTTCCATGTAAACCAGCTCCTTTTCTGCTGAATTGAGTCCCGGTGGGACTGCTCTGTGTGGAAGTGAAGAGAGGGGCTTTCCAGCTGCAGGCATGGCTAGCTCTGAGCAGGCTGCAGGCAGCTTTATCACTGTGGCCCGGCCTCCGGACAAGCTCAACCTTTGTTAGGATTCACCAAGGAAACCCCCTCCTTCATGGCCTCACCAGGCAGATGCATGAGTCCAGTGGCCTGGGAAAGGGGTGGGTGTGCGACCAGCTCCTTTGAGGTGGGATGGGGTGTGATGGGATCGCGTGTTGCGTTCCAGCACAAGGGAAAACCTCCCTGTTTTCTTGGGCTTATGGCAGCCTCTGCCAGCTCTGGAGAGGGAGAGTTGATTCATCAGTGTGGGAAATTAGGCAGAGCTTTCTCTCTCTAGGACTATATATTATGTCTTAAACTTCAACACATGTTTACCTTTCTGCCCATGCTGGTCCTTGGCCCACACAGCGGTTTATGCCGTCGGTACCTGATGGCACGGTGACGGGCCCGGTGAGCAGCTGGGTAGGGCACGTGCAGTCCTGCTCTGGGCCCCCCGGCTGCGCCGCGCTGCGAGGGGCTGGGTGGGGGCTGCGCCTCCGCAGGAGGGTGGCTGTCYCCTGCACAGGGCTCCGTAGGCAAAGCAGCACGGCTCCTCTGCGGGGGTGAAGGTCGGGGGTCCCCAGCTCAATCACGGGAGGGAGATCTCGGCCTCCTTCAGATGGAAAATAGGACCGAGCAGTTTTGGTTGGGTGCATGTTTCGGGGAGGGAGGGGAGCGGAGGAAGCCTGACTTCCTCCTTCCACCAGAGACAAGTGCTGTCCCGTCTGCTGTTAAGAAATCACGTGCCGGTGACTTGTGGGCTGAGATGCCTTAACAAGAGCTCAGGGACAGTTAATCAAGTAAAATTGGGGCCCCACGGGAGCTGATGTTCTGAGCTCTCCTCCACGTGACGGTAGCGAAGGGGCCTTCCCTGCTGAGCCCTTGCCTGCGTGGGTAGGCATTGAGCACGAAGGCTCATCTAGCGGGGCCAAGAGCCACTTCTAACCGCTCACCGGCGTGTGCCAGTCATAACCTGCCCAACTCGTGTACCCCTGTGCTAGAGATCTTTCCCGTGCAGGGGAATAGAGGTTGTCCCCATTCAGGCTGCTTGCTCGGCGCTTGCCCTGCTGAACAGGGGTGCTGCTGAACCCCCATACCCTTGGGTCCCAGCATGTGTGCCTGGGGGAATGCTCGGCGTGTGACAGCAAAGGGAAGCCACTGTGAAAGAAGAAAAAAGAAGCAGAGGACTGGAGAGACACAGTTTTAGGAGAAGGATTAAAGAAGTCCGATGCGGAGAGCACACCTGGTTGCTGGTCAGGCTGGGAGTCCCCCTGCTCGCCCGGTGTGGGCTGTTGCTGGCTGCCCAGCAGCTGGATGGCCATAGTTATTGGGAAGCTTCGTTTCTCCAGAGGGGCTTTGGAAAGCTCCTTGCCTGACTGCCAGGGGACTTTGAGTCCATCCCAGGTTGCTCCCTAGCACACTGCTATTGTGGGGCAGAGAAGAAAATGAGTCCTAACGTGGGGCTGGCCAGAGGGAGAAGGGAGCCTGCTGTGTCCAGCTCCCCGTGCCTGGACTCTTAGCTCTTCCTCTGTGCACACTCAGGAKTTTGGTAAGCAGGGGAGGGCTTGGTGCCCCTCCAAGCGAGGGCAGGCAGCTCTGCACAGGCTCCTTTAGGATGCCCCAGAAGTTGCTGGCTGCCACAGGGGTCACACACGTACAGCCTTGGCGTAAGGTGGGTAAGTCCTGGCAGCCCTCTGAGATTGTGCAGGCAAGAAGAGATTTTTTTTCTCTGTTTGGATGACTTTAGCCTGGCCTGGAGGAAGTTTCTTCAGACTTTCCGCCTGCATAGGTTTGCCTTGGAGCTGGGGAAGGCACAGGGAACTTCAGCACAGAGGAAGGGAATGAATGGCTGGAAATTTCCATGTCCTGGGATGCAAAAGCCTGAAGCCTGGCTGTAACRGATCAGTCGAGGTGGGGAGGGCTTCAGGTCCTTGCACTCTGCAGGCAGGCTTGGCTGCTGCTGGGAAAGGGTTGAGCTCAGCTAAATTAACAAAGAAAGTTTTGATTTTTGTTGGTTTGGGGTTTTTTTAATACCATGTGGATAAAAGAGGAGTCAGACATGACTGTGTAGGAAGAGAGGCCGTGGGGTCTGAGCTGAGAGTGGTTACTGGGCGCCTCTCAGTGAGCTGCGTGGGATGCTCTCTGCATCCCAGAGATGGGAAGCCCCTCTGACTGGGGCAGATGCAGGGCTGAAGGGGGACCCTGAGACATGCTAGACCCACGGCTGCTGCCTCATTAAAAGAAAATCCTGAGGCAGCACAGGGCTGTAAATGATTGTTAGGGTGTGTTGTACTGGCTCTGGCAAAGTCCAGGCACTGTCCTCTTGCAAGAGGCTGTTCTGACCTAAAGATATCTCTGTACGGAAACTGTAGAACATATTTTCCTCCTGATGAGCAAGAATGGGAATTTGCTGCATTTGAAATCGCGTYGCCACGGCCAATGGACCTTTCAGGATGTTTGCTGCTTTTATTGCAATCGTTCATCTCGCTTCTTGGCCCATGTGTGTGAAACTAGCTCCATACACCTGGGATGGGCTGACCTGCTTTCTGGCTTGGCTCATCCCTGCGGTGATGGTAGTGCAGGACAGACCCCTCATTTTGTAGGGGGCATGCATCTGATGTTTAGTGTTTCTGCAATCCAGGACCCACCACCTGCTCAGAAACAGAGCAAAATGCTCAAACGTGTGGGTGCAGAGTCTAGAGGATGTAAGGCCAGGGGTGCAGTACGTGGGTGAACGAGGGCACCTTCATCTCCCCACCTCCTCCTCCTTCTCCCCCACCTCACTGAAAAACGAGGCACCTGCAGCCCTCTCRCAATGCCTCCCCAGCCAGTCAGCCTCCAGCACCCGGACTAGACCCTCTGCAGAGCACCACAGGAAAGGTGGAGGCTGTCTCCCCTGCTCGCCCATCGCTTCTCACCCCTCCCTTGGCCCCAGGAGCAGCAGGCTGGAAGCAGCTGCTGCCCAGGCTGGAGAACAGGGGGGCTGAACCCAATGGTTGAAGCGGCTTTGCCCAGGGAAGGGGAGAAGAAACCTGCATAACAGGAGACCCAGGGCAGGAGCAGAGGACGTGGGGATGAGCCTACAGCCGGCTGGGATCTGCTGCTCCCCTGGAGCTGCCAGAAGGCAGTTGGCAAAGTTTTATGGAGCCAGGCAGCATCACATCGGTATGCAGGGAGGAAGGGAGCCAGGCTGGGCTGGCGGAGGGCTGCAGGGCAGGACAGAGCTGTGCTTGCTGAGCCTGCTGGCAGAGGTTCATGCTGATGGCTGAGGAAGCGGTTAGCAGCGCAGGTTAGGGGGCTGGAACAGGAGAGCAGGGTAAGCGTGGAATTCCCCTGCTGTTTTCCTCCTCCCTCGCTCTCCTCTCTATTGCTGCTGGGGCCATTTCCTCCCCTGAACAAGTTTCTCTTGTGTGAATTGTTTGCATGATTTCCTACTGCTCCGCTCAGCCAAAATAAGGAGCCAGGAGTGAACTGTTCCCGCTACAGACAGGGACCTTATCTAGAGAGGGAGGAAAATTCATCAAAGCAAATCTACTGAATGCTGGATCCCTTGTCCTAGGTGCTTCTGGGGTGAGATGGTGAAGGGAGAGGCTGCTTTGAGGACAAGGTGTCTTGCTCCACAGATGGAGGGATCTGCATGGTCAGCCCTTTTTCTAGAGGGAGGGAAGAGGTTAGCCAGAGAACTGGTGGGTGGGACTTCATCAGTTCTGCTTGTGTGTCAGAGCTGGGTGTCACCCTTACCCTTACTCTTTGCCTTCAGTTGCAGGCATCCTCAGACATGGACACTTTTCCTACCAGGCGCTTGAGGTCCCTCGGAAGCCTGGGAGATGGACAGCACTGTGGAAATGGGTGTTGTTCTGTGCCTAAACTAGGACCACCATGGGCACAGCAGTGCTGCGTGTTCAGACCTGGGGACATCCCCAGGGACGGCCCTGACCCCTCTGCTCCAGGATCATTACCTCTCTGGTGATAGGTAGATCACCTTGTGCCAGTGATGCCCTGAGCCTGTGGGACCTTTGCGATTCAGAGCGCTAACGAGTCCCCTTGTGCCAGGATGGAGCTGGTGAGCAAGTGGAGAAGCTGAGAACGAGCCCAGCAGTCTGTCCTACCGGGTTGGCCATGTTTCCCCTGCCCATAGCTCCTCCATCCGTTGCCCTTTCCAAAAGTCCCCACTGAGCACCCAGCCCTGTGGCTGCAGGCAGGAGTGCTGCAGGCAGGAGCATGGGGAGGGAAGGAGCAGGGAAATGGGGGAAGGCAAAGGAGAGGCATGCAGGCAGCTGAGGGAAGGGCAAGGGTCCGAGTGTGGCATGGTGGAGGGCTTGTTCTGGCAAAGGCACGAGGCCATGGCTGGGCGAGGAGGGGTGTCTGGCAGCAAGCAGGTATCTCCATCGCTGTGCCCTGGCTCTGGGGCTCAGCTGTGAGCACTGCGTGCCAGCATGCAGCAGCCCGTCAGCGGCTGGACCACGCGGCTGCCATGGCAGAGAGAGAGGTGTGCTTGTAGCCTTGGCCGGAAGAAAGCAGAGATTGGCACGATGCCTGCGCCTCAAGGTCTCCCGGACATAGGAGGTTTCCTGGGTTAGCAGGAGACAACCCCGATTCCTGGTTGGCGTCACTGCCCGTGGCACAGAGTGCCTCCGTGCACACGCGCTCTTGGTGGGCTCATCCCAGCCCGGTGGCCTTGCTGCGATTCCCCCGAGTAGCTCACGGCTCTCGCAGCCATTTCAGGAAGTTGAGGGCTGGCAGTGAGGAAAGGGGGGAACGAATGCAGAAATGAAAGCACAGGAGGAGGCTGTGCCCTGGTGGAGAAGGCAGAGGGAYGGGGGCAAGCAATCCTTCAAAGCAGGCATGTCCCAGCTTCAGGGTGAAAGCCTGAGCTCTCGCTGGGTGGGGATGGTCACCCCCATCACCTCTGCGGCATAGATGCCCAAACTTGCTGAGCATCAGCTGAGCCCCGAGTGGCTCCACCACCTCGTTGAGCTGCACAGCCACCCAAGCCAGGAAGAGTGAGGTGCCGATAGCGGTGGAGGGCTGCCCGGGGTTTCCACCTCCCCTGGGTGACTGCCCCACTTGTCCCCACGTGACAGTGTGGCATGGCGTGGGTCGTGGCAGAGGGGCCGGGGGGATTCCTGGGGGCGCAGGGGCTGGCTGCGGTGRGGCGCAACCCTGGGCGCTGCTCTCTGCCCCCGGGAGACAAGCATGGCTCTGGAAAGTGAAAGCAACAGAGGTTTAAAGTTCAAGCTGAATTGCCTTGGAAAGTCCCCTGCCTGAGCAGCCTTATCTCTGCCATACCTGAAAAAGGCAGATCCCGCGGCCTCCTCCCGCACGTGGTGCCTGGGAGCGGGTTTGGAGACACAGGGGCTGTCCCTGCAAGCGGGCAAAGGACACCTTGGCGCACGTGCCGCCGCGGGGACCAGGGGCCTGATACAAAACCCAGCAGGGAATCTCCCTGCCCGGATCATACCCAGGCTGGGGCCAGCARGAGCCTGCCGAGGGGAGGGGTATTCTTGCAGCTGGTCCCCCAGCTCTGCCCCTCGCTCCTGCCCCCAGCTAGCCTGGCCTGGGCCCCTTGGCTGTGCCCCTGCCCCATGGTCCACTGAGGGCAGCTGGACCCTGCCCATGGGGCTGCTCGGCCCTGGCTCGCAGCCCCCTCCCCTGCCGCGGGGAGTGCCGGTGGCGAGGGGGCACCCCATGGTGGTGTGGAGGCAAATGTAGGTGGCCTGTCCTTCCAGCGGKGAATTCCCTGCCATGGTGTGACCCRGGGCTTCCCCAGGGATGCAGCCTCTCCTGTCAGCTTCTCCCCTGGCAGCAGGGCAAAGAGGAACCGGCCTTCTTTTGCCACCAAAAATGGGGTTCAGCTGAGGGTGCCTGGGGTCCTGGGTGCTGGCTCGACCCTTGGGCAGCGCTTGGCAGGAGGTGGATAAAGGACATTTTGGGGACTGGCCTCTGGGCAACTCAGCACACCCATGTCCCCCCTGCAGCTGGCGAGAAGTCAGCCCCGGCCCCGCTTCTTGGCTGCAATGCTTTAGGGCCAGGTCTTGCCTTCCTGCCTGCGGAGGGATGCTGTCCATCCCCCACACTGCAGGTGGCATCCCAAAGCTGGGCTGTCCAGCGAGCGGGTTGTCTTTCCAGGTCTGGCACAGCTCTCACCCCCCATGCCTCATCCCTGCCTGCCTCCGCCAAGCAGCGTGGGTGGCAAGAGCCCGCTTAGAGCCCAGCCTTTGGTTCAGAGCTGATCCCTGCTGGAGATAAAAGCCACCCAGGGGCCCCAGCGCAGGCGGCAAGGAGGTAGCAGGAGGCTCAGCTCATGCCTGCCATGCTCTGCAGAGCAGGAGCTGCTGCCTGCTCGTCGCTGCTGCCTGCTCCTCACTGCTGCCCACCATGGCTAGGGCTGGCCCGGGGGGCTGCCCTGCAGCGGGGGGCTGGTCCCTCTGTGCAGGGGGCCCGGGAGCACAGCAGATCGGCGAAGGGTACTGGAAATTCCCTCTCGGCTCTGCCTCTGTCGCGCTCTCACTTCTGTTCTGACTGCGCCAGGGGCCAGCATCAGACCCGGCTGGAAATAAAACCTCTCCTTGGGCTAGGGGACTCCGGGCTGCCCGGCCACCCCATGGCTGTAGGGGCCACGATCCTGAGGATGTGAGCTCCCTGCTGGCCACCGAGCTCCGATGGCCGCACTTCCGGTGTCCCTCTGCGCCGTTGGGCTGCGTGCCAGCCCTGCCGCGGCAGTGCCGAAAGGGAAGGATGTGGAGGAGAGAAGAGGAAATCGGTGTGGGCCAGCAGATCGGCTGGCACGGGCACTGTGCCGTGCAGGTGATCTTGGATCGGCGYCGGGCTCCTGCCAGCTTTGGCTGCCTGCCTTTGTGGAGGGGAAAGCAGAAGTGCGATGCGCAGCCGGCAGTGGGGAACTGGAATTCCCCGGGCAGCTGCCAGAGCCCAGACATCCCTCCGCAGCCGCCAAACCCGCCCTTGGGCTTTGCAAAATGCATCCCAGGCTCTTTGGACCTGCCCTAGTTGGAGGCCTGGCTTTGGGCAGTGCTGGGTCCAAGCCCCGCACGTGCTATGAGGTCCGAGGGAGGACCCTGCGGTGCTTTGCGGGGACAGGAGGGTCCATTCCCTGTGGGGATCCGAGTGAAGGACTGCCCTGGGGAGCCTCGGGCCATGTGCCTGCCTTGCCCTGCCGCTGAGCTTTCCCAGGGAGAGGGCAGGATGGAGGAGCTCCGAGCTAGTGGGAAGGGGACTGGGGGAGGTGGGGAGGTTATTCCTCCATGCAGCAGTGGAGAATCTCTGCTCCTGAGCATGGCACTCGGGACTCATTTTTCGTATTTTTTTTTCCTCCCCCATTCCCTTTATCCTCTCTGTAGGTTGGTTCACCTGGCCATTATCCACTGCGTCCCAGCTGTGGCACTCTGCTGCATCGCTCAGCTGCCCAGGGAGGTGCTGGAGATTCAAAATGATCTTTTCCAGGTAGGCGGATGTGATAGGCAGAAGATGGGAGGGAGGCAGGTGCCGCAGGCTGTTCCCTGGGTAGATGCCCATCTGTCCTTTCCTCAGGACCCCCCACCCACTTTCTCCAGAGCATGTGGAGGTCCCATGTGAGCAGCCCCTTTTCAGGGAGGGGAAGAAAGGTCTGGGAGATATCCTGAGAGAGAGGTGTGACAGCTCCTAGCACCGCAGGGTGAAGGAGTCCCTTACGAGGACGTCGCAGACAGCCCCAGAGGGTGAAGCAGGCATGGCTTGAATGTGGCAGGATAGATAACCTGGGAGATTGAGATCTGCCCCCACAGGTGATCCTTGAGCTGAGGTGTCGGGGGGCAGCAAGCCGTTTGTACCCCCCGGGTGCCAGCCACACTTAACCCCAGGTCAGGGACAGGCTCCTCTGCGGCAGCCTGCCCGTGCCACCGGGCAGGCGTGGCTCATCACACTTGGTGTCCTGCCGGGCATCTCCCCCTTTCCTAATTCCTGTCCCCACCTTCTCTCTAGACCCCACTCCACCTCGCCGTGTACCTGGAGCAGCCCAGCGTGATCCAGGCTCTGATCCACAAGGGAGTCAACCCCGGGCTGCAGGACCGCAATGGGAACACCCCGCTGCACCTGGCCTGCGAGCAGCAGCGCCTGAGGTGCGCCCAGCAGCTGCTGCGGGGCACAGCCCCGACGGAGGGCACAGCCCAGCCCCACGGGCACCACCAGGACCTGCAGCTCCAGAACTGGCAAGGTGAGACCTGGGGGAAGCCCACTGCGGAGCCAGTGGCCAGGCTGGGGCAGAGACCGTGCGTTGTGTATGCAGGGATCCGGGAGCTTGGCAGAGCGGGCGCGGGGACGGGGTTGGCGTGCCTCGGGGTGATCTGGGCTGACTGTGGCTCTCTCTCTCCGGCCTCCTCATCCCAGGTTTGGCCTGTCTGCACATCAGCACCTTGAAGGGGAACATCCCGATGATGTCTCTGCTGCTGGAGAGCGGCGCCAACATCGATGTTCAGGTAAGGCTGGGCACGGTGCGATGTTTGGGTAAGGCTGGGCACAGTGTGTGGCTCCCTTGGGTGCTCCCTCTGGCCTCGGGGCAGGCATTGCTGTGGGGCTTGGAGACACTGAATTTTGAGGGAGCAGAGGGGAAAGGTCCTTGAGGGGCTGTTGGGTGCCGTGACAACAATTGGGGTGCCCCCTCTGCACCCTGTCAAGGGGGTGCGGGTTGGTGCTGTGGGGCCCATCTGAGGGGACCCCGCACCCACGCCTTTGTGGTCTGCGGGTTGCAGGAGGGCACGAGTGGGAAGACCCCATTGCACCTGGCCGTGGAGTCCCACAACCACAGGGCTGTCCAGTTCCTGCTGCGCAATGGGGCGTATGTGGATGCCCAGATGTACAATGGGTGCACCCCGCTCCACTTGGCCGTGGGCCGCAAGGATGCTGCCATCGCCGCCATCCTCTCACATTCYGGGGCTGATACCCTGTTGAGGAACATGGAGAATGAGACAGCCCAGGACCTGGCTGACGGCAACGACGATGTGAGTCTGCGCGGGGGGAGGCCTGTGGCTCTGCAAGCGTGTCGGGGAGTGCAGGAGTCAAACAATCTGGGGGGAGCTCCTAGGAGGAGTTTCTAGCCGTGCCTGTCCTCCCCTATAGGGTGCAGGCGTTGGCTCTGGGGGTGCACGGGGTGACTGCCTATTGCCTTGAGCCCTAGGGAAAGCCCAGCCAGGGTTTCTTGGCACTTCCCCGGGGAGGTGGGAGGCTGCAGGGCTGGGGGGGCAGTTCTGGGCACCTACCTCAGCCCTGGTGGAGATACAACCCTGGATCCTTACACCTCTGCACCCTTGGCCTTTGCAGCTCCTCGCCTTGCTACCCTTCGATGACCTGAAGATCTCAGGGAAGCCTGTTGTGTGCTCTGAATGAGCGGCTGGACTCCTTTGGCCTGTTGGGCTGCCTCCTCGCACTGCGCTGTTGCCCTGCTGCCCRCTGGGACCTCGCCTGCCTGCAGTTCAGTGGGAGCAGAGCCACTGMGGGAGAAGTTATCCCCCCACTTCCTCCATTGGAAAAATTTTGTTGCCATCAGGCTACCWTCTCGGAGCAAAGAGGGTGGCACTGTGAACACTACACAGGTGTATTTGTGCCCTGCAGCAGGACTGAATTTCCTCTCCCTGCCGTGGGTCTGACTTGCGGGGGTCTCCAGCTTACCCAGGGAAGGAGCAGGAGRGGACTCCTTTTCACACTGTACAGTGGATGGAGCATCCTCCGGCACCCCCAAATGCCATCAGAATGAGTGTGGGGTGAGGAGAGTTAACATGCACCCCAATAAATGTTTGTTCTTGCTGCGGGCACCTGAGGTCTCATGTGATCTAACCCACCCTGCTCCCCCGCAGCATCAGGAGGCTGAGCATTGCCCTGGGCGCCCGGGCACATGAGAGCTGCAGGGGCTTCCCCAGCCCACCCACTCCCTTGGGTCCTGCTCCCTCCCTAGCATGGCAGAAGGTGAGCAGGAGCGCAGGGGATTCCCCGCTTGCAGAGCCTTTCCAGTGCTCGAGGCTGAGCCTGGGGCATCCCAGCCTGGCACTCCATTCCCATGCCGTCCTGCGGAGTGTCTGGCATCAGGGCTAAAGACAGAGCATAGGAGGTGCCAGAAGACCAGGTCGTGGATCCCTGCTTCTGCTATCGTGCCTGACATCTTGCTGCCTTACTGTGCCGCGGTTTCTTCTTCTGCAAAGATAGAAAAATCCTGCCCCATCTCCTGGCTTGGGAGGGTGTTAAAAAACGTAGGGCATGGGTCTTCCCTGGGTTTTAGATTCCCCCACGCTGAAAGCGGAGGACACAGCAAGGTTATCTCCACATCCCTTCTGTTGTTCAGCTCACCACCCTTCCCTGCCCCCTCTCCAAGCCAGAGGAGCACGTGCGACACATTAGGGAACCAGCAACAGAAGGTGCTCTGGGAATGGAGACAATGAGCTCGCCTGACGCCACCTCAGCCAGGGAAATTCCCCACTTGGTGCCTGGGAGCAGCTGCTGTTGTTTGGGGCAAATCCTGGATGACGCAATCGCCCGAGATGCTCTGGAGTGAGCCGTTGTCTTCCTCTTTCCTTCTTAGAGAGACAGATAGCAAGGGAATGCTGCCAGGAAAGCAGCACAGGCTCCCCTCAGGCCTCTCTGGAGCTTGCCTGGTCTCTTCAGCAGCCCTGGGCTGGATTGCTCCGTTTCTTTTGAATCTTTGCCTCTCACCTTCTGGCAGGGCCTCAACCCTGCTGCAAACAAGCCATATTCTGCTCACGGGCCTTGGCCAGCACCTGCTGTTCTGGTGGGGCTGCTCCGGTGCCACCTTCACAGGGGACGTGTGGCGCTCCAGCGTGGCCTAGAGCAGGAGCGACGGGTGCTGCAGGGCAGAGTGGTATGGTGAGGCCAGGGCTGCAGCTGGGTGGGAAGTGGAGGAAAAAGGCAGAAGCAAGTCATCTGCACTATCTTTTTTTTATTATTTTTAAATATTTTTTTTAAAAAAACTAGTATTTTCTAAAATATTACTGGGTGGCCACCTGGTGGCTGCAGCCGGCCCGGCAGCCTTGCCTGGGGCCGGGATGGGGGTGCCGGGCTGCTGGGCTGGGGGAGCGGGGCGGGGAGGCGGCCTCATCCTGCCCCGCAGCCCCCGGGCAGCGCCCGCCGCTGGGAGCGTGCCCGGCGGGGGGCCGGGAGCTCGGCGGCGGCCCTGAGCCCCGGGGCAGGGACGGGGGGAGGCCTGGGTCGGAGGGATGAATGTCGAGGGCTTCTGCGCCGCAAGCGGTTTTTTCCCCTGCGTCAGGCTCAGCCGGAGCTGAGCTACAAGCACAGGTTTAGCGCGTCCGAGGCCGAGGCGGTGGCGGCGGCGTGGGCCGGCGGCGAGGGCCGGGCCCGGCTCTCAGGCATGGAAACCTCTTCTGGTGCTCGGCCTAGAGCCGGCGCCCCCTCGGGCCGGTGACTTCCCCTCCCCCACTCAGTATTTTTCGCTCCGGCGCGCGGGGGCCGCGATACTGGCCCCTTCCCTGGGCAAGGGGCCGCGCCGCCCGCGCCAGCCCGCTCCCCTCCGCCAGCCGCCTCCCCTCCGGAGCGGCAGGGGGCGCTGTGGGGCGCCGCCGCGCTCTAGCCGGCCGGGGGTGCCGCCGCCACCGGGAGCGGAGCCGAGGGGAGCCGGCCGGGGCCGGGGCCGGGCCGGGCCGCAGGTGGGTAGTGGGGCCGGTGGTGGGCGCGGAGGGCGGGGCGGGCCGCGGGCGGCAGCCGCCCCGCTCGGTAGGGGTGGGCGAGGGCCGCCGCCGCCGCGCTGCCGGCTCGGTCTCTGCGGACGTGGCCGCGGGGCGGGGGGGGCGTCCCCGGAGCCCCGCTCATCCCGCACCCGGCCGGGCGCTGCCTCTCCCCGTGCCTGGGCCCGCGGGGCCGGTCCCCGGGCAGAGGCCGTTGGCTCCCAGAGCAGAAGAGCTCTCGAGCGGGAAGCGGGCTCCCCACACGCCGCTCCCCCGCCGGGGGACCGCCGGGGCCCGCCGGGCCCTTGGCCGCGGCGGGGAGCGCGGAGGGTGCCCCTGCGGCCGGCCGGGGACATGCGGGAGCCCGGCTGCCCCTGGTAGCAATCCCTGGGCAGAGGTGACGGCCGGCCCTGGGCGGACGATCGCAGGCTGTCCCTGCGACCCGGCTTTGGGGCAGGGGCAGGGAGGAGACATAAGATCCCCGGCTGTTAGGGGGGGGCCATGGACTTCTAAGCTCCGGGCTTGCATTTGACCTCAGCCCTTCGAGGTGCTAGAAATGCGTGCGAGAGTAGCAGGGCTGCAGGCAGGAATTTTTTTTCAGACCTCTGGCCCGGGACCCAAATTTTGCATCACAGGCAGAGGGCTGTGGCCCAGCCTGGCTCTGGAGCAGTGCGTTGGAGAGCTGCCCCTCCTGTGCCGAGGGGAACAGTAGCCGAGTCTGTCGTCTCGGCTCCCTGGCTGTTCTGCAGGCCCCAGACTAAGGCTTCTTTCATGCCTCGGCGTGCCACCTGCTTGCCCTGCGCGGCCTCCCCCTTTCTACCTGTAACACTGGCGTCCCTGTTCCTTCCGAGCCTCAGTGGGGAGGGCATGGCCTGCTGCACTGAGTCAGCTCTCGGGGCCTGGGAATTGCTAGCGCAGGCATAGAGAGMGCCATTGTCCCTCCATAGCCTCCTCTTCACAGTCGCTGTGGGAGAGCAGAGTTGGTTCTCCTCCCGTGGCGGCGCTGAGAGGGCCAGTGGGGGTAACAGCGGGCGCAGGCACGCTGAATGGAGCTGGCTGGCTTTCGGTCTCTGTCAAGTTGAAGGGAGACGTGGCCCATGAGTGTAGCAGTCAACCCTGTCGTTTATATCTGACTTCTGCAAAAGCGAAGGGCATTTCTGCACCCTCTCCCTGGCAAGAGGGCTGCTGCGATCAACCAGGGTTACTTAATACGGGCTGTATGTGGGCAACTTCAGCCCCGGGTGCCTGCACCAAGACCTGTTCTGACATCCTGCAGCACCCCTAAACCCTGCAGTGATGCCCCTGCAGCAGGAGAGAGGACAGAGGTGGAGGTGTCAAACTGCCTTTCTATGGGGGAGAGCAGGGGGGAATAGGAAGCAGGCACAGAAACCCATCCCCAGCTGTTTGCACTTCTCTCTGGGCTGGGAATTTCTGGGTCCTTTAAGTCACAGAAGGGAGATTTCAGGGTGAAACACAGACTCGGCTTAGGTCAGGTTGCTGGACTCAGGGGTCCTGGCCACAGCAGTTGAGGATAAGAAAAGCCCCCGAGGCCTTTCCCAAGGGGACAAGAGGTTGGCGGGGAGGGCTTGTTCATGAAATGGCAGGGGACTTTCTTGCCTTTAAAGGCCTAAGTTCGTAAGTATCTGAGTTTGATGTGAGGGCTACTAGAGGTCATAGCTGTATTACGTTGGAGCCAGGTACACCTCACAGGGCCTAAATTCCTATGACTCTGTTGTTTTGGGGAGCAGGGGAATTAACATCTCTGGCCCTTTCCATCACAGGAGCCCAGAGCTTATTCTGGTGTGGGTTTATGTAGCGAGCCCCACAGCACCCTCACCTGGCCCCCAAGGCAATCAGGAGGCTTTTTCTACCGGAGGGACCAAGGCAGGGATGGAGCATGGAAGGAAACTGCCCACCCTGATGCAGGAATCCAAAGCTTGGTGTGCAAGGGGAGGATGCAGGTGGCCTTGGGTGTAGGAAGTCCTTGCCAGCTTGCTCATTCTGTTGTGTACCTGGTGCTCTTGTTCTTTGCCTGGCCCCTGAATATTGCAGGTTTACCTCTGTGAGGGAGGGGACAGTGGAGGGAAGAACTCCTTCAGGGAGTATTAAAGCCTTTTAAAGCTGGCTAGGTCACCACCTTAGGGCTACAGCTAAAGAATATCAGCTATACCTTATCGGATAGTCCTGGTAAAATCCCAACCAGCCAGCTGGTAGGAAAGTTCCTTCCCAGCCTTGCTCTCTGGCTGCGTTTTGCCAAGCAGGTAAGCCCTGGTAATTTCCTCTGATCTGTGGGGAATGCTTCGGCACGCTCCCTTCCAGGGCTGCGTGGGGAGGTGGGGAGGCTGGCAGCCTGAGGCCTCCCCAGCTCTGCTCCACTCAGCTGGTGCAGCCAGTGGGGGAAGCTCTGAACTGTTTGCTCTCAGAGGAAGGCCGCTCTGGCCACAGGCTTGAAACATGAGCTGCTAGGTAGGAGTCGCTTTTTCCATTCAGTGACCTTTGTTTTTCCACACAGGAACTAAAGTTTAACTTAAAAAGCTGAGGTGCGAGGTGCTCCTTGCATTTGGAGTAAGGGCGTTATTAAACCCAGATGGTTACAACAGTGTTCAAATGTTCTTTCCGATCCTGGAAATCCAAGTTTCTAAGTCCACGTGTTCCTAAGCCAGAGCAAAGACCCTTAACAGAAGCACACATAAACGTCTGGCACGTGCTCTTGAACTCCAGAGGGCTTTTCCTACTCCACGTGCTGCCATCATCGCTGTCGTGTGATCTGGGTGCTGCCTGCTGGTGGGTAGCAGGCTGGGTGGCACAGGCACGCGGAGCGGAGCTGGCCATGTGCCGGTTGCCCAATGCCTTCCTCTTCCTCTCTCCACAGATTTTGCCTTCCCCTCGTGCTGGCTTCCCTCCCTACCATGGCTACTGGTGAAGAGATCCCCCCTGCCCTGCAGGACTCGTGGGGGGACTTCTGGCTTTTCCGTTTCTTTGTTAATGCTGCTGGCTACGCGAGTATTGTAGTGCCGGGATTCCTCCTCATCCAGTACTTCAAAAGAAGGAATTATCTGGAGACAGGTAAGGGCAGGAGCTTTCCTTCCACATCCTGCCTCCCTGTGAGCTCTCTGCACCCCATTCGGTGCTGACAGGTCATTTCCGTGACCGGCTTTATCAGACCAGGAGTGAGCTGCTCACAGAGCTGCATCCCAAAGCTGTCTAGGTGCTACCCTGAAACAAATTTCTCTGAGGCCCCTGCGCCAGCAGGTGCAGAGGCTAGTAAGGAGGGAGGCTTCACCTCTCAAGCTGGTGCGGCTTGTGGTGCCCAGGGTGTGGTTAATTCTTGTGTCTGTGTTCTCTTACTCCCTTCAGGCCGAGGCATTTGCTTCCCTGTCATCAAATCATGCGTGTTTGGCTCTGAGGTGAAGTCTGTACATCAGGAGGATGGCTCCCTGCCACCCCGAGCAGAGCCCACAGAGTCCTCTACAGCCCGACAAGTCTTCAAGCTGCTCTTCTGCGCTGCTGGTCTACAGGTAGGGGCCCTGTGCATGTGTGTGTGGCCATCCCACTCTGGGAGCAGGAGGTGGGCAGCAGGTTTGTGGCCGTCAGTCCTTGAAGACCAAGAATGCAGTGCTGTCCTTGATCAGGGCAGGGTTGGAGGCTGGGACACAGCCTCTCAACCAGGGTAGTCCACCAGGCCTGCTGTGTCACTTCCAAGGGCTGTGGAGGTCCATTTAGCTGCTGTCATCCAGGTTGGGACCTCTTGTCTGTCCGATCGCAGTCCTCTGCAGCCTTGGATAGGGAAAATTCTGTAATTCAGCAGATTGTTAGGGCTGCTCTTGTTCTGGCCCTCATGTCAGAGAAGCAGATAGTTTGAGCCTTCTTATCTCCCAGGCTCTCCTCTAGGTCACCTTCTGGGGCTGATGCATCCTGCCTCGATGGATTGGATTTGAATACTGGAGAGAAATACTGAATTCAGCCACAGATAAAGAGGAGTTTCCCAAGTCTTAGCTACAGCCTGAGCATCATTAGGAAGGACAGCTTTTTGAGTCTATGAGGATTAAAAATAGAAATGTGGGCATTGTGATAGAAAAATCCACACATCCCACAGCCAGCAGAGGACAACCACTCTCTGGCCTATTATCCCAGCCCATTGAGACTTGCTGCGGGTCGCCAACGAGTCCTTCCATCTCTGTGCTTAAGTTTCTCGGGAGGGGATGTGTGGTGAGAGGAAGTCTGTGTTACTTCTGTGAGGGGCTTGGTACTGTGGCACCAGGGCTGCAGAAGTAGTGGAGGTGACAGAATAGTGATCATCCCTGGAGGACAATTTCATCTGCTAGTTTTGAAACTAGAATTGATTTGGATGGAAGAACTGGGCCTAGGGAGTTGGAAGTGAAAACCAATGCAGAGGCCGCTGGGAGAACTGCCAGGACCTGCCGCAGGGAGCTGGCACCAAAACCGCAGCTGTGCCTCTGTAACGTTCCCTGATCCTGTCCGTCTGGTTCAACAGACAGCTTAAAACATAACCGCTTGCTGTACGCCAGGATGTTTGCTTTGCAGGCTTCCCTCCCCTTGAAGAGGCTGTAAACTGAGCAGGTTTTGTTTGGGACAGGATGTTCCTGGTTGTAACCACATGGGTCAGTGGGTTCCCTCAGACAGGTGGAGTGGGGGGTGGCCCCGTCTCCCAGTGTCTCAGGCAAGCATTGCCGTGCACAGGATGAGGCAACGCTGCTGCAAGCAAGGATCTCCTGGGGTCTGATCTTCCCGTGGTTGCTTGCGGCTGCTGTTGTGGGTCCTGACTCTCCCTGTGCTCCTCCTGCTTCGCAGGCCTCCTACCTCACGTGGGGCGTCCTCCAGGAGCGTGTGATGACGAGAACGTACGGTGCCACTGAAACGGACCCTGGTGAGAAGTTCAAGGACTCCCAGTTCCTAGTGTTCATGAACCGCATCCTGGCCTTCACGGTGGCTGGTCTGTACTGCGCCCTGACCAAGCAGCCGCGCCACGGGGCTCCTATGTACAAATACTCCTTTGCCTCCCTCTCCAACATCCTAAGCAGCTGGTGCCAGTATGAGGCACTCAAATACATCAGCTTTCCCACCCAAGTGCTGGCCAAGGCTTCCAAAGTCATCCCAGTGATGATGATGGGCAAACTGGTGTCTCGCAAGAGTTACGAGTACTGGGAGTACCTGACTGCTGCCCTCATCTCCGTGGGGGTCAGCATGTTCCTGCTCTCCAGTGCTCCCAACAGGCACGTGTCCACTGTCACCACTTTCTCAGGAATAGTCCTCCTGGCTGGCTACATAATCTTTGACAGCTTCACCTCCAACTGGCAGGACGCCCTCTTCACCTACAAGATGTCTCCTGTGCAGATGATGTTTGGCGTCAATGTCTTCTCCTGCCTTTTCACGGTGGGCTCGCTCTTGGAGCAGGGTGCCTTGCTGGAGTCATTACGCTTCATGGCCCGCCACTCAGAGTTCACGGCCCATGCTGTGCTGCTCTCGGTGTGCTCCGCCTGTGGCCAGCTCTTCATCTTCTACACCATCAACCAGTTCGGGGCAGCTGTCTTCACCATCATCATGACACTCCGCCAGGCCTTTGCCATCCTCCTCTCCTGTCTCATCTATGGACACACTGTCACTGTCGTGGGCGGGCTGGGCGTAGCCGTTGTCTTCATGGCCCTCTTCCTCCGGGTCTACGCCCGCAGCCGCATGAAGAAGCGCAGTAAGAAGCTCCCGCCAGGCGAGACCCCTGTACAAAAGGTCTAAGGAGCTGGGGCCATGGCATTTATGCCATTGCCTGCTGTCCTGCCTCTGCTCAGGGGCACTTGCTTCATTTCTCAGAACCCACTGAGGAGCAGGGTGGGGTATGGATAGGCTGGACCAATGACTCACTTTTCCACCTGCTTTTCCTGGGGAAGGGGCTGGAACAAGCCCAGGGAATGCTCTGGGCTGCCACAGCTCCAAACCTTTCCATTTGCCTTAATAGGTCAAAGACTTCCAGCCAAGGCACAGGCCTGGGGGCTTGCACCCTGGGGGGAAAACCAGGGTGGGGCTGCTGGTACTCCAAAGTCACTGATGAACAAGGGAGCTCTTTTCCCTGGCACTGTCTTGCCTCTGGCTAATGCTCCTCCATTTCTGTCACTACTACAGAGCTCAGCAGGAGGAAAGGGCAAGCAAAACACTAGCTTTCTTTTTGAAACACCTCCATGTGAGGGCAAGTCCCAAGCTGAGCCTGTCCCAAGGAGCGGGAGCTCTCAGCCTCCCTTCCAGGAGGTGCTCCGGGTAGGACAGGCACAGCTAAGGGAAGGACTCCCAGCCTGTCCTACCCCAGGCCTGGGATCTGCTCTGGGAGGGCACTCACTCTGCTGTGAAAGCCAGTACCTCCCAGTTTGGTTTTATTAGTTCCTTGCCCCTGCTCCAAGACACTTTTCTTTGCTTCCCTCAGCCCAGGCTGATTTTTATGCAGAGACTGAGGCTGGCCGGTACGGTTCCCAAGGCTTGCTGAGTTGTTCTAGGTTGCTTTTTGGTTACATCCGCTGCTGTCACAGGCCAAAGGCTGCGCTGCCCAGAAGCCCCAGCATCCCCTCGGGGTGTCTCAGTGCCACCGTTTCTGGGCTTTGTAGTTGCCATTCAGAGAAGCACAAATAGCCCCTCTTCCTGCCAACTGGAGGCATCGGCCCCAGCTTTCCTGGGCCCTGGCCAGAGCCCCCACCATGCCTGGAGAGCTGAGATGGGGCAGAGCCTGCTTGTGGTGCCTGGTGGAGTGAGTGGGCACCTGCTCCTCAGGCAGCAGGGGACGGAGCAGCGAAAGCTGCTCTTCCCCAGGAGCGTGGGTTTTACTAGTTAACCCTTTTCTCCTCAACACAACCTGACTGACTAGCCAGCAGGTTTTGGTACTTTTGAAAGGCAACTTTTTTCTCTTTATTTTATTAAATTAAAAATATGCTGCATATAGTGCCTTGGGGGTAAACGTTCATTTTTATTGTTTTTTTCCCAGGTACCTGGAAGGAGGGGAGAGAGTTCCCAACCCTTCCTGTGTCCCTAGTCTCTGTGGGATAGCAAAGCTGTCTTTCCAAACACAGATGCCTCTGCCTTCACCCAGGCAGGTATCAGCCAGGGTTGGGCCCTGACAGCAGCTGAGAACAAGATCCTTCCACACTCAACTGGGGAGCATAGCCCAGTTTGGACCTCTGCTTATGCTGGTGGGCAGGTGGAGGAGCTGTTAGCCTGATTCTGGTTTGGCTCCTGGGCTCCCTGCATCGTGCAGCTTGGGCAGCCCCAGTGGGTGTAGCTGCAGCCTGCATAGCTAGATAGAGATGGTGCAGAGACCTGCTGAGCACCTACCAGCCAGGGCCACCAGTGCTGTAGCAAGGCCCTGGAGGAGCCCGTCCTTTATGGTGTACATCTGCACCAGCTCCACAAGCCCCACACCAGAGCCAGAGAGGCTCAGGGTGTGGATGGTACATCCCACCAGTACATATGGGAGGCCTGGTGAAAAACCTTGTCTGTAGGCCTAGGTGATCTGCTCATGGCAAGGTCTGGGCTCAGAGATAGGACCTTGGACTAACAAAGCTAGAGAAAGGGGAGACTCAGGAGAGGCTATGGGGGAGACAGAGGAGGGGACTGGGTACAGGAGCTGCTTTTCACAGTGCTGAGTTAGCCAAGCCTGCAGGGGTAACAGAGCTGGTGCTGAGCACAGCCCAGGCTTCAGAGCACCTGGCTCTCCAGCAGTGTTACCTGTGCTGCTTTCCTAGCTCTGAGCTCTTGAAAGTGCCTGCACAGCCTCACAGCCCTTCATCTTTCCCCTACAAATTCCCCTAGATGACTGCCCCCACCATCTGCTGACAAGACTGAAAATAGAATGGATTTTTTTCTGTGGTCAAAAAAAATAGGTTGCCTGCCATGTTGGGAATGGGATCCCTTTTCTAATTTAAATATAGATTTAAAGAAAAAATTAGTGGACAAAAAAAACCCAAACATTTTAAGTTGAAAACAAGAATTGACTATACTGATCCATTATTTGGCAAAACCTTCCTATCCAGAGAGAAATCTTTCTTTTAAACATTTTTTTTCTCCTGTCTCAGGGAAAGAAAACCACCCTGGAGGCATTTGCTAGCTCAGCTCCAGCACTGCCCTAGCAGCCTGCACCCACACAGCTACCACACTTGCAGCACAGTGCCCCACAGTGCCTTGGCGTGCAACAAGGGACTCCAGCAGGCTCTGCCTCCTCCCTCCCTGTTGAAGACAGATACAGGCTAAAGCCCACTCCATTTTGTGTCTGTGGTTGCTGGCAAGCAGCCAGCAAGAGAACTTCATGTTGGTGTTACTTTCCCCTGCCAAACCCCAGGGGCTATTGTGGCCAAGGGTGGCAAACCCCACTCATAAGGTGTGAGCTCAGTGCAAGGGGCAGATAAATGAGAGATGATGCCCCAGGCTTCTCTGTCCTCTGGGACACAGGCAAAAGCCAGGGGGTGGCCAGATACTGCCAACCCCCCCAGGGCTGCAGAAGCCCAGAAAGGACAGGCTGGAGGTGGGAGGAAAGAGCACAGAGCAGGAGCAGTTTGGCCTAAGAGCTGAAGAGAGGCGGCTTGAGTACAGTCCTGAGCTGTCAACTCCATCCCCTGCTCTGCACTRCAAGGGCACAGGCAGGTGGCTCCTGCCCCCAGGGACGCTCGGATCAGACCAGCCAGCAGCAGTGCAGGCTCGGGTCCTGGCACAGCTTGCCCAGCTGAGGCATGCAAATTGGAAAGGCTTGTTCACAGGCTGTGGGGCTTGCAGTGCTCTGGGTGGACAACTACTGCCTGCTGGAAATGACCCCACCTGCACAGCAGGTCATGTGTTTCTCTGACCCGCTTCATGGTGGCTGGGCAGGGAAGGGGTAGAGATCAGCTAAAGCAGGGCTCTGAAAACCAGTCAGGGCAGAGACCAGCAACCCAATACCCTCAGGCACAGGCTGAGACCCTTTCCTCCGTGTGGTAGGCATGAAATACAGGGGACACCATCGTGTAAACCACATTCTTTGATACTTTAATTCCAGTAGAACAAAACAACAGAAAAATAATCAAACAAAAAATAACCAAGCCAACTGAAATAATACAATATCCTACCCTGGGGGCTCGGGGAGGCAGCAGCTCAGAAGAAGGGCTCTCCCACCCCAATGGAACAATTGATGCCTACTGGAAATATGGGAGACCCCATGGAGGGGAGAGAGGGGAAGCCTGATGCCTCCTCACCTCCGCTCCCCATCAGCTGTTCCTACACAAGCAGAAAGACACAGAACAGACAGGCCTTGGGCTGCCTCAATCACTCACTACTGACAAACAGGGAATCATGCCCTCCTGCCCCTTGCGAAAAAAAACCCCAAAAAACAACCAAATCCAGAAAAAGAGACACCACCAAGGAGTCAGTTGCAGCTGGTAGGAGCAGACCCCCTCCTAAGCAGACATGAGGTGGGGCAGAGGCCTGGCAGGTGAGGGAAGAGGCTTCCTCCTACTTTAGTCTACCTCTTCCATGCGGGATGCATCTTCATCTCCCTCCAGAGGGGGAATTTCATCAGGGACAGCTGCACTGGGCTCCTCTGCAGTCACCTCATCTTCATCAATGCCTGGGAGAGTGGAGGAAAGGAAGAGGTGAGGCCTCCAAGTGACACCAAGGGATCCCAGAGGAATGGCCTCTCCCAGAGCAAAGGGTGACTCCTGCCCACAGCCTGAGGGACAGGGCTATTAGCATGCAGTAGTTATGCCAAGCCACAGCACCTCTTCATTTACATTTTTGCCTAAAAAAGCCAGTTTGGAGAAGTTGGGTACAAACACAACCTGTTTCACCAGACAGGTCACATCTCCCATGGCAGACTTTTGACATTCACCGTGAAGAACTGAAAAGCCTCAGCTTGTCATCTGAGCAGCCTGGTGGTGGCTCCTGGCCTCGTAGAGGACAGACAGTCCACTCAGAGCCCTGAGCCCCCTAAAGTACCTTGTTCCACATTTCCACTTGCCCCCAGCCACCTCACACAGTCAGTTCTGCACATCACACCAGCATGGCTCCCTTGCTGGCCTCCCCCCTGCCCAGCTAACCTGCTTCAGGACCTGCTCCAGGCCTGAGAAGCTGCATGGACACCTACCAAGCCCCAGTTTGATCATCCTGTAGATGCGGTTGGAGTGGGTCTGGGGATCTTCCAGGGAGAAACCAGAGGACAGCAGAGCAGTTTCAAAGAGTAGCACCACCAGGTCTTTGACAGCTTTGTCATTCTTGTCAGCATCAGCCTTCTGGCGAAGGGTTTCCACAATCGGGTGGTCAGGGTTGATCTCCAGGTGCTTCTTGGCCATCATATAGCCCATGGTAGAGTTGTCCCGCAGTGCCTGAGCCTTCATGATGCGCTCCATGTTGGCTGTCCAACCGTAGGTGCTGGTGACGATGCAGCAGGGAGATGAGACCAACCGGTTTGAGATAGTTACCTGTCAATGTAGCCAAGGGTTAGCTGAGCAAGGTCCCCACATGCCCTGGACTGGCCCCAGCCACAGCATACATGATACCCCAGGTCTTTGCCCCAGGTTCACCTGGAGACAACCCAAAGCAAGCACAGATCCTCCAAGCAGCTCCAGGACTGCTGCACAGACCAGTCTAGACAGCTCAGCCAGCACCTTCAGCACCCACTGCATGTTGCCCACACTTACCCTCTCCCATCAATGCACGTATTTGGGTCAGTGCCCCTCACCTGCAGCCTGGCTGCTTAGAGCAAGATGGTGCAGTGCATGCTGGGACCTCCAGTCTCCTTTAGCGGCTCCTCTGCAGGAGATGAGAGGCATGCATTGAGCTGGGGCCCTTGCCTGCATCACAGAGGGCCCAGCCCTCCTCCCTCCGGCCCAGGACACAGCCCGGGGCTGAGCTCCCTGCCCATCTCACCTTCTCCACCTTTTTGTCCAGAATCTCCTTCATGAGTTTGCAGAGGGTCTCGAACTTGGCCTTGCTCTCCTCCATCTTCTTTTTCTCCTCCTCATCCTCAGGCAGCTCCAGCCCCTCCTTGGTGACTGATACCAGGGACTTGCCATCAAACTCCTTGAGCTGCTGCACACAGTACTCGTCAATGGGCTCCGTCATGTACACCACCTCAAAGCCACGCTTCCGCACACGCTCCACGAAGGCTGAGTTGGCAACCTGCTCCTTACTCTCCCCTGGGTGTAGAAATGAGATGTCACCATGATGTAAGAGCTGGTTACAACAGGACAAACAGCAACCAGTCACTCAGAGCCCCTAGCATAAAACTGGCTGCAGCCGGGGCTCTAGGCCTAGCGATCTTTCCCCAGCCCCCAGGGATGGGCTGTGATTCAGCAGGGAGGGCCTGCTGAAGGCAGCAGGATCCACCTGGAAAAATCTGCTTTAAGTTAGGGCTGGTAGGCAGGTAGCTTGCCTCCACTTCACTAGGGCACGGAGGAGCTCTGGCTCACCTGTGATGTAGTAGATACTCTTCTGGGTCTCCTTCATACGGGACACGTACTCTGAAAGCGAAGTCACCTCATCGCCTGACTGGGACGTGTGGTAACGCAGCAGCTCCGAAAGGCGCTTTCGGTTGGTCGAGTCCTCATGGATGCCCAGCTGGGGGCAGAAGAGATGCATGAAGTCTCCAGGATGGGACTTGCATGCACTTGGCCGAGGCACAGCCATCTCTGCCCACCCTCTAACCATTTGAGCCCTAAGTCTAGGGCAACTAGAGGGCCCAGCTGCTCACAAAGGCTCTCTGGAACACTTGCAAGACCCCCTCCACCCTAACATCCACACAGAGAAGACATAAAACAGGGACAAGCCTGCTCCTCAGGCAGACAAGTCAGGGGCCCCTTCCTCCTCCAGGTGCAGGGAGCCCAGCTCACCTTCAGATTCTTGGAAAAGGCCTCGTAAAATTTCTTGTAGTTCTCTTTGTCCTCTGCCAGCTCAGAGAAGAGCTCCAAGCATTTTTTCACGATGTTTTTGCGGATCACCTTGAGGATCTTGCTCTGCTGGAGCATCTCACGAGAGATGTTCAGAGGCAGGTCCTCCGAGTCCACAACACCCCGGATGAAGTCTGAGTTGGAGAAATGAGAACAGGAGTCACGTTAAGAACTCCAAGGTTCATCACAGGAGGAGAAGTGCTAAGACACTGACTGCTGTGCACCCACACCAGCTAGCGCCTCAGCCAGCCGCTTTGTACTGGGAGTGGTACCACAGGCTGTGGGGGTCCCAGCTCTGTGCTGGGAGGCTGAGGCAAGGGGCTCTTACTTAGGTACTCAGGGATGAGCTCGTCACAGCTGTCCATGATGAAGACACGCCTCACATACAGCTTAATGTTATTCTTCTTCTTCTTGTTCTCAAAGAGGTCAAAAGGGGCACGGCGTGGGATGAAGAGCAGGGCCCTGAATTCCAGCTGCCCTTCCACGGAAAAGTGCTGTGGAGCCAGGAAGGAAAAAACAGTTGCCATGGTGCTACCCCTTCCCCCAAGACCCGCCGCAGGCAGGCTGAACTGCCATTCCTCAGCACTGGGGCTGGCAGGGGGGCACAGCAGGGTCTCTAGCATCCAAGCAGCCTGCGTTTCCTCCTCCTCAGCCCCACTGCCCCCTATGTGCCAGGGCCCTCTGGCATTCAGCAGGCCTAGATGGAGGAGTCATGCTTCTCTGAGGCCTAACACCCCCCTGTCCTGCTTCTAGGCTGGCACTGCCAACCCCACCACCCGCACGGGAGTCACAGTGCAGGCTGAGGCAGCACCAAGTGGCCTGGGAGCCCTCAGCCCTGTACTGAGTGAGGCACAACTACGTGGTGGCTCTGAATACGGGCTGGAACGTGGCCCTCTGTCTCTCCCAGGGTGGCCCAGCACCCACCTTGACAGCCAGGTGGTCCTCCCAGTCATTGGTGAGGCTTTTGTAGAACTCGCCATACTCCTCCTGGGTGATGTCATCGGGGTTGCGGGTCCAAATAGGTTTGGTCTTGTTCAGCTCCTCCTGGTCAATATACTTCTCCTTTATTTTCTTGGTCTTTTTCTTCTTGCCTTTGTCTCCCTCCTCCTCCTCCTCCTCAGAGCCCACATCCTCGATCTTGGGTTTCTCCTCATCTTTGGATGCTGGCTCTTCCTCTTCCTTCTCATCTTTCTCCTCCTCTGCCTCATCATCACTGATCTCTTTCTCACGTTCCTTCTCCAGCTGTGGAGAAAGGGACAAGGAAGAGTCAGGGCCACGTGCTCAGGTTTAGCCCCAGGCAACTGTTATCAGGAATCCTTTTGCTCCAGATGAGAGAAATGGGTGTCATCCTGATGTAACACAAGGCTCAACAAATGCAACACCTGGAAGTAGGGCTTCTCCTGAAACCAGCCCTCAGAGTCCCTCCACAGCTCATGCCACCAAAAACTTTGTCTGAGAAGATGAGACAAGGAGCAGGAAACCCTCCCCCCTCCATAGCTAGTTTAGTTGACCTCCAGCTGCACAGATCAAAGGCCAAAAGCGTAGCTGGATACCCAGCATGTCCACCTCCAATAAACCCCCAGTCTCAAATCACCTCTGGCCACAGAAGCTGGGAGCACCACTGCTCAATATCCAGCAACAGGAGCTATGGAAGGGAACAGAAGAGACCATACTCTGCCCTTTTCTGGGCTCCTGCTCCCAAACACCACCCACCCCTGCCTCCAGCTTTCCAGCGGGTCTCCACAGTCTTTCCCTTACGTACATAGAGTGTGATGGGGTAGCCAATGAACTGGGAGTGCTTCTTCACCACCTCTTTGACACGCCGCTCCTCCAAATACTCTGTCTGGTCCTCCTTCAAATACAGGATCACTTTGGTGCCCCGTCCAATGGGCTCACCTACAGTGCGAGGAGAGAAACATTAGCGTTTCAAGGCATAGTGTTAAAGGGCAGAGAGCAAGTAGGACCAACTCCTCGAGCCTAACTGTTACTTAACACCTCACATTAACAAGCGTGACTGACAATGCAGCCCAGCTCTAGGGAGCACCAGGAAAAGGRGCGCTTCTAGCACAGAAATACACTTGGTTTTGTACAACACGTACCATGGTCAGTCCGGACAGTGAAGGAGCCCCCAGCTGACGACTCCCAAGCATACTGCTCGTCGTCATTGTGCTTGGTAATGACAACCACCTTCTCGGCCACTAGATAGGCAGAATAGAAACCCACACCGAACTGCCCAATCATGGAGATGTCTGCGCCAGCCTGTGAAAGCAGAGAAAGCCTAATGGACCAGTGAGGAGAGGGGAGATGTCTGCGACTGATTCACAGCAGCAAAAAACTGGGTCAGCATGCAGAGAAAAAGAGGCAAGCACCAACAGGCAGCCAGCCCTACCCTGAGCTCCTCCCTGCTGCTGGAGAGGTGAGGAAGCACACTCGGGTAGGCCGATAGCTCCCACAGCAAAAAAGGCAGAAAGGATGAGGTTATGCCCCAGTGAAAGCCTGTGGCCCAGGCCCTAGGGAACCCATGCAGCCAATGGCAACCCACCTGCAGGGCTTCCATGAAGGCTTTGGTGCCAGATTTGGCAATAGTGCCCAGGTTGTTGATGAGGTCCGCTTTTGTCATCCCAATGCCAGTGTCCACCAGCGTGAGTGTGCGGTCCCGGGGGTTGGGGACTATGTCGATCTTGAGATCCTTACCGCTGTCTAGCTTGGAGGGATCTGTCAGGCTCTCATAACGGATCTTATCTAGAGCCTAGGGGAGAGAATGATGCTCGCCACAGCCTCCCTATTCAACAGCCGCCTCCCTCCCTCCCCCAGCAAAACCTTCGCGGGCCACCCAGGCACCGGCCTCTCCCTGGGCATCCCCAGAGGAACATCAGCCTCCCCCGAGCCCCCCAGCAGATAAAGCAGGCCCGGGCTCACATCGGAGGCGTTGGAGATGAGCTCCCGCAGGAAGATCTCCTTGTTGGAGTAGAAGGTGTTGATGATGAGCGACATGAGCTGGGCGATCTCCGCCTGGAAAGCGAAGGTCTCYGCATCCTCCTCCCCGTGCTGCACTTCCTCAGGCATCTGCAAGGCAACAACAAGCCGATAGCACCGGGGGGGGGGCGGCGGGGGGAACCAGGCCCAGCCCGACCCAGCCCGGCGCAGGACCCTTACCGTGTCACGCGTGAGCGACCGGCAAAGGAGCAACAACCCCTACCGGCCGCCTTTTATAGGCACGGCTCGCACCGCCGGCCGTCTYCTTCCGCCTTAAAACGGCCCTGGGTCTTACGACAACATCACGGCTCCCACCATCCTCATGAATAAACTTCCCCGCCGGCTCTGCCTACCGCACCCGCCTCTGTCTAGCCTACCGGGCACGGTATAGGCCAGCCCCGCTGCCGCTCCCCGCCCCGGACGTCGCGGCAGCACGCCGTGTAGAGCCCAGAAGCATTGCCGTTTAAACAGCGGCGGCCATGGTGGAGGCGGGAAAGCAGCCTTCAGCCCCATGCCGCTGTCGGGTCGGCTCCCGGCCGGGGCTCCCCGCCACCCCTCGCCGCGGCGCTCGGAGGGCCGCGGGTCCCCGCGGCCCTCCGAGCGCCGCGGCGAGGGGCGGCGGGGAGCCCTGGCAGGGGACTATTTGCCGCGGGTGGCGGCGGAGGAGCACCGTCGTGAGTTGGTAGCGGTGCAAGGGCCGCTTCCAGAGGTTTCCACAGGGGTCACGGGCGGGTCYCTCAGCGGTGCTTCGTTGGTTCCCTCCGGCTGCGGACCCCGGGCCTGGGCAGAGAACCGGGGATCCGCACAATCCCAGGGGGTGCCCGCTGTCCCAGCTCTATGCTGCGGCTCCCCCGAGGCCGAGAGCCGTGTATCTCTGCTGTCCTGAGGCTGGGTGTAACCGGGGGCCGTGCGGATGAGGAGGGGACAAGATGGAGGGGACAGGCTCTGGGTGGGGAGACGGGCTGTAGGGATCGTGTCAGGATCTGAGAGCAAAGCAGGCCCGTTTTCCCTGTGGGAAACCAGTGTTTGGATAAGCTGTATTTTTAGTGTCTAATGGCAATACAATAAACCTCATGTGTTATCCTCCCAGCTGGGGCTGTGGGCACACAGGCCTGACCAGCAAAGGAAGCCGGGGATGGGATGAGGGGACCCGGGCCCCACAACTTTTGGCTATTAGTGCCTGGGRGTGCCGAGGAGGTGATGGCTGCGAATGATGAGGGGCAGAGGGGTGGTGTGTGGGGTGGAGGCCTGCTGGCAGGGTGGTGTAGTTCCCCCCCAGGAGCAGGAGGTGGCACTCCAGCTGTTCCCAGGCACAAGGAAAGCTCCCAGGTGCACGTGCTGCAGGTCACCTCACCCCAAAATGAGCAGGTAYATCCCCTCCTTATCAGAGGTGCTGGTGGTCCCTTGGAGCACCCCAAGGGCAGCACCCCCTTCCCATGCAGGCCGTGTCCCCRTAGCAGAGAGCCGCTGGGCCTGTCTGTGCAGGGGATGCATACACCGCTTCACTGCCTGATGCTGGCTACAGGAGACCCCAGGGATGCCCAGGAAATGCCGGTGCCCACTCCCTTCAGCCCTTGCCCCTCCGCAGCCCTCTCCCCTGTGGTGATGGAGACACACACACCCCCAAAGGGGCGTTTTGGTCTTTTTATAGAAAACRGCAACTGTACAGACACATTTACACAGACGAGGGATGGGAAAGCCAAGGGAGAGGTCAGGCCTCACCCTGCAGCACAGGCAGGCAGGGAAGGCAGCSTGGGTGGGAAGGGAGTTGCCACCTCTCCTCTTGCAGCCCATGGTGGGACCGCCTGTCACACAACCAGGAGGCAGAAAGTAAACAATGGCAGAATCACACACACAAAAAAAAAGTAGGGAACAAAGGAAAGGAGAGAGGGAGAAGGTGGGGTGTGGAGACCTCCTCCTCCCTCACCCTAGCCACAGTGTTGGCTCTTTATGTGGGTGGGACAAGGATGTCTATGTCCCTGGGATGCTACTGGGCAGGGGGATGTGCGCCTAGCAGAGAGTGGGGATGGCGAGGGTGGCTGGGGCTCTCCTCCCCGTTTGCAAGTCTCACCAGCAGGAGAAGTGGTGTGGGATGTTTCCAGGTCCCCTGGAAGGAGRGGAGAGGAGAGCGAGTCCCTAGGTGCCTTGGGGACAAGGGCAAGAGAGGCAGTAACACTGGATACCAGCCTTCAACTCTGTCAGAGAGAAGGAGGCTGAGAATGGCTTTTGGCCTTGAGCTGGGGAAATTATGCAGCGTGGGAGGTGGCTGGACCTCTGTGAGATCCCGGGGGTCTTACACACACACACAGCATGGGGAAGGAGAAGGCACGTAGGCCTGAAGGCATCACACAGCCGAGCGTGGCAGGAGCCAGGCCAACCCTGCAGGAGCGGAACCGTCCCTGGGTATAATGTCTGCCGCGGCAGTGCGATTTGGCAGGGGCAGGCATGAGGTGTTATCTYCCCACAGTGCCGAGGTGTCCAGGGCCTCGGAAGAGGATGCGGAGCCATCTCTCAGTGTCCCTGCACCCTCTGGGTGCCTCTGCTAGATGAGAATTCGGAACAGAAAGGAGAYGGCAGCTCCTAGGGCTAAGCCCAGCGACAGGAAAAAGGTCATGATGGCTCCAGCTGTCTCTGCTTCGTGAGCRAGCACTTTCCTAGAGGAGAAACAGGTGTCAGACTCATCCTTGGGGATGCGTACCCCGTGCCCTGCTGTGAGTTCAACGGAGAGATGGGAGGCCACAGCAGAGCCAGAAGCTGTGCTCCTCTGCGGCAGAGGAACAGCAAGAGCAAATCCACCTGGGCTCCAAGAGCCTGCCTCCACATTAGGGGCTCGTAAAGAAAGAAAAAGTGCATCAGGCAGGCTGCCCTGAAGCTCCCGGTGCCAGGGACGCTGCTCCCTGACTCCTGCCCCCATGCACTGCAGCCCGCCTGGCTGAGCCCCAGCTGGGCTCCTTGTGCTGCCTGGGCTGGGCAAGGCTGCTCACTCTGCTGTGGGTGGTGTGCCACGCTTTGCTCCCCTCCAGATCCCTGCTGCATCCGGCCCCTTCCCCAGCGTGGCGGGGGGGGGAAATGGAGAACCCAAACAATAGCTTCCTCATCTCTAGGATATGGAGGCACAAGGCTGGGAGATGGGACACTGGGGTTGTCTTCCCTGAGGTGGTGTGGCAATTCCCCTCTGCGCCTGCCTCCCCTTCTCCAGATGCCAGAGCTGGGCAGAGCCAGACGCCAGGAGTCATGCTGGGGCTGGCATCTGGGGGTGTAACCAACCCTTCCCCTATCCCCAGTTCTTACTCACTTGGGCCCGAAGCACATGCAAAGGCTGGCCAGGTAGCCGTTGGAGATGGAGAAGAAGATCATGAAGATGATGTACCAGGCATCATGAGAAAATACGACAGGCAGGTAGTTACGGGGTTGCACGTTGCACAGCATGAAAAGAGGGATAAAGATGACACGGAGGGCCACCATCACTGGCAGGAGGCAGCTGTCCTTCCCGGGCTGGGAGAAAAACACAGGTCACTGAGCAGCTGAGAAGACATTCCCCAACCCATGGCATGACGGCAGGGGCTATACAGAGGCTGTCCCTACTGTGCCGGAGCTGCGGAGGAGCCACAGAGATGGCAAAGTTGCTGGGAGACTTTCTCTGCTGCAACAAATCTCAGCATCACCACCTGTTGTGATAAGGAGGTCCTACTGGGTCTGAAAGTCCTATCCCAGATGACTTGGAGAGTAGCAGCACTAGAGCCAAAATACTGAGCTGGGCTTGTGAGCAACTGCTAAGCCCTTGCTGGAAACAACAGGCAGGCAGACAAGCAGGCAGGAGAGCCTTGTGCATGCTCATGCAATCTCCTGCAGCGAACCACCATGCAGGACAGGGCTGGCTGAGGTAAATCCCCTCTGGCACCTCAGGGCTTGCAAACTGGGCTTTAACCAGCTCTTCAGCCTCCTACGCCATCCCCCAGCCAAGCGGGGTGAGATCCAGCAATCTGGGAATGGGATTATGCTGGGGCTGTTTCGGACAGTGCTGGGAAAGGCACAAACCGAGTTACGGTCTCCTCGGATCCTAACAGAGTCCCTGGACACATGAGGCTGGGACGAAGAAGGACGCACCATCCCCCTGTGTTGTCCCTGCAGCTGGGACCGAGGCAGACCCTGATACGAGATGTGCCTGGCTCCATATGGGGTCCCTGAGTGGGGTGCCAGGGTTGCAGATGACAAAGCTCACTGGTCTGGGGTCAGGAGAGACCCACAGCTGCCTTGGGAGCTACCTGGGCTGGCGTAGCCACAGGACACTTCATGAGCACGGTGGGAAGCTGAGGTTAGGCCAGCTGCTGTGTCTGTGGGCAAACTGGCAAGAGCAGCAGCTTCTCCTGCTTGAGGAGGAGAAAAGGAGCGAGCGGGGCCCCAACCAGGGAAATAAGGCCCAAACCGCACGCAGTCAGACTTTCCACACAGCCTTGTTTTGGAAACGTCTCCTGCTGGGTCATCCCACCACGGAGGCTGTGGCCTGGACACCAGGCAATGCGGCTCGTGGCCAAGGCCAAGGGCAGCCAGCAGCGATGGCCAGGGGAGAAGCAGCTCCAGGCTGCAGGGAAGCCAGGCCTGGACAGACCCCATGGCGCGTGGTGCTGAGGAGCTTCTCTAAACAAACAGTCTGAACAATACAGGGGGAAACAGCGCTTGGAGGGTGCGTGAAGGGGCAGGAAGAGAGACAGACAGGACAGCCCCCTTCCTCACCCACCCCCATCACAGCTCCCATCACTCAGCCCCAGCAGCTCTGAGCCAGGCAGGGGAGATGAGAGCAAGGGGACGTGGCAGGGGACAGCTCTGTGACCCACGTGGCATGGCTCTGCCCTGCTCCCAGGACAAGGCTCTTTAAAGCAGCTGTGTCCTGTGCGGAGGCCARAGGTTTTATTTTGGGCTGCCCTGTCTTTCACCTTCTTTCCCTGCCACCGTCTTGCCTGGCTGTTTGCATAGCTGAAGTGAAGGCTTGTTTACAAAGAGGCTGAAATGGAGAAGGCGGCTTCATCCAAGCCATGCCGAAAGAGGAGTGGGAGGAGGACAGGACAACACTGTGTTTCTCGGCTCTAACCCATATATCTCTGCTTAGGACTTAAAGCCAAGTCAGGAGTCAGCTCTGCACCTCCTTCCTGCTCCAAGCCACAGATGGCAGCCCCAGTGAGAGCCGTGGCCGAGGGGCCTGGGGATGGAGACTGCCTGGGCATTTGCTCCCTGCCCCATGCTTACCCATGTRAAGAGGGCAGTGAGACTCCGTCCCGTCCAGTCAAAGACATTAAAGAGCAGGAAGCAGGAGACAGGGATGAAGTAGAGACCTGCAGAAGGGGGAGAAGGTCACTAACGAGCCCMGGGTGCCCCAGGCCCTTCCACCAATTGCCTGGAGACTGTCTTTCAGGTCTAGGTCCTCCTGGTTTCCCACTAAGGGCTGGAATGGTCTCCCAGCCAGGCCGGTGTCCACATCCAAACCATCACGCACAGTGGCTTCCTCTTCCCCTCAGGCATACCTTCTACTTCAAGCCCCACTTTCTTTTCTCCCATTTACCTTGTTCCCAGTTTCCTCCTACCCGTGGCCACACTTACCCCATCTGTTTCCCTCTCCGAGGACAGTGGACACCTTAGCTGTGATGGAAGGAAAGACGGCGATGGTGACAGTGAAGACGAAGCAGACAGACACAGCCATGACCCAGAGCTAGGCAGATGAAAGAAAGAGGCTGGTACCAAACACAGGGCAAGAGACCAGTGCAGGGCTGGTCTCCTCTCCCCATGCTCTCCTACACCTGTGCCTATCCCCTGATATAAGGCGCAGGGGTCACTGGCAACTCACAGACCTTCTTAAAAATAGCAACGACTGAGGGCTTCTCATCAGGGTTGTGGATAGGGATGATCTTTGAGTTATTCTGCTCCATCCCATTGGGCTCGTCTGCAGGGAGAGACACAAGTAGGGCATAGCAGACCCCAGAAAGCTGACTTCTAATTTAGTCCTTCTGTTTCATTCTTCCTCTCAGCTCTTCCTCTTTTTCCTTCCTCTTCCTCCTCTCAGCCCCTCACCTTTCTTAATCAGGTCTCTCTTGGTCTCCAGCTCTGCATTGTACACACGGTACTCTGTCTTGTCCTTCATGGAGTAGTATCGGAAGAAATCCTGCAGAGAGASAGCCACGGAGAACTCATTCATGTGTGAGGAAAGAAGGCTGCCAGGGGCTGTGTGGTAATAAATATGGKCAATATGGGCAAATGCAATATGGGCAAAGTATTCCTTCCACTTATGTCCGATACTGGTATTTTCCTGCTCACCCAGGGGCTCATTTCCACAGTACCCCAAGGATACTGGGGTATCTGAGGTGGGAAGTATCCCAGAGAGCCCCCTCGGGACAGGGGAGAGCTTGCCCTGACCCAGGAGGTGGAGGCTGGTAGGATCCAAGGCTGGGGTGCTAGTGGGCCACAGTCCTTGTGCTGTGATGCGCAAAGGTCCCATGTCCCCACACCCTTCCYCACCAGGACGACAAAGTCTCACCATGCGAGGCAGAAGGATGTAGGAGAAGATTGCCAGCACGATTGCCACACAGGCTGTGGAGAAGTAACCGATGAAGCTCTCAGGTTGCCGGGCGCCAACTGGGAGCACAGGAAGGGAGGAGATGGAGGGAAAAAGGAAGAWGATGATGAGGGCTGAGAGGAGCGAGGCCCTGCTGCCATCTCCCACCCAACCCTACAGCATGCCCCAGCAAATCCTGTTGACAGCAGTGCTCTGGGAAGGCCCTGTCACCCACAGGGCAGGGATTACTCACTGGCAATACTGAAGATCATTGCCAAAGCGGCAAAGGTGCCCGCCAAGCCCTGCCCACTCATGATGGGAGCTGTGTAGCTGGCAGGCAGGAGCCCTGCCAGCCCAAAGAGGCTGCTCTGGAGGATGGCGCCGAAGGCTGCAAAGGGGAAAGATGAACAGAAATGAGAAACCAAAGGCAAGGATGGACAGTACCTCCGCRGGGAGCCAAGGCCCCCGCCCTGCGAGGCAAGGCAGGTCCCCCTCCTCCTTGACTCTCCCGCAGTGAGGTTCATGCTTTTCTCCCAGAGAGACCAGCCCTAGCCACGGGGCTGTGCCCCTTTCCTTCCCCCCGCTGCCTCACTCACAGTTGATGAAGACGATGCTGATCATGGTAAAGACAAAGAAGGGAAGAGGCTCCATGGCAACCTTCACCATGATCGCGGTGATTAAAAACACCAGCCCAATGGCCACCAGGCTGCCCGAGATGCGGATCTGCTGGGGAATCCTGCAGGAGAGGGTCTCAGTGAGGAAAACCCACCCCCCAAAAGCCTGTGAGGCTGGGGCCAAGCTCTCCCATGAGAATCCCAGCCAAACCCCAGCACAGGAAACCAGTGTTTTGCCTTTGGCTTGGCTGAACGGGCTGCAGCTTGGCTCAGTGCTGGGGCAGGAGGATGGGCCAGGGGTGGGTGGAGCAAGGGGCTGGCAGGGACAAGGACAGGGCAAGGCTCACCGCTGGTGGATGAAGGAGTTGAGGCAGGTGAAGATGAGGAGGGGCACCATGGCGCAGAGAGTCATGAAGTTGTCAAACATAGACTGCAGGTAGGAGGGGGACAAAGCAGTCTCATCAGTCTGGTTCCAGAAGTGGCTCATCTTGGGGTCTGCAAGGCGGCCGATGAAATACTGCAAGGGAAGGAGCCTGGTGGGGCCGAGGTGCTGCAAGGCCTCCCCCCAGCACACTCAGGCCACCCTTGTCCCCTCTCCGGCCTCACGCCCAGCCCTTCTGCCACCTCAGTGCCACAAGTCCCACCCAGGTCACCCACTCTTCTGTCTCCCCGCAAATGCGGGGCCTCTATGCTGTGCCGTGCTGCCACACCTATACCATGGTCCCTAGATGTGACAGGGGACAATTAGTGTCATGGGCAGCAGCAAGAGGGAAGCCCTCACCTCCCTGGCAGTCATGAAGAAATTCCATGGCAGCAGCGTTCCCAGGCCGAGGATGAAGAAGATCAGCCAGACAGCCTTGTACCTGCGGAGAGGACAGAGCAGTTTGGAGCTGGGCAGGGCAGGAGACAGGCATCACTTCTGACTGTCCCCGATCCTGCAGCGGGAGGCACCAGGAGGAGGGGGGAGGACGAAATTTATTGCCCTGCCCCTGCCCCTGCCCCACAGCCCTGCTAGCCTGGGCTGTCAGAGGAGTTGTGGCACCGCAGAGGGGCCGTGGGAGGCCCTCCCCGGGAGGGTAGGAAGGCAGCGGGAGGCTGGCTGCTCCTCAGCATGTGGCACCCAGATGCACAGTGGCTGTTGCCAGAGCTGGGAGGGAGTCACGCTCCCCAGGCGTGTCCCAGCGCCTGGGACTGTTTACAGCCCATTCGCTATGGAAAAGCTGACGGAGAGAGCACCTCAGGGAAGGGACAACTCGGTAGCCCAGTGAGCATGCAGGAGAGAGGGTCCCCCAGATGCTGGGTCCCTCTGTCTTCCCTCACCTCCTGATATCCTGGATGTGCCCCCACACCTACACCAGAGCCTGGCATTACCTATCTTGGGGCCCATCTCTTGCTGTCATCTTGTGCGGCAGGAGTCAGCACAGGTCCCAGCAAGTCTCGTGGCTGCTCTCCGTCTGGAAAGCAAAGAGGATTTTATGGGGTAGTGAGGGACGCAGGCCAGGCAGGGGCAGTGCTGGTTTTAAGCCCCTGGCCGTGCCGCCAGGTAAGCGTGCCACAGTACCAGGAACCAAACAGAGCCGGCAAATGGTGAGAGCACAGCACAGCAGCTTTGGAAATCTGCAGCTAAGAGTCCTTCAGCCGAGGGGCTGTGACACCAAGGGGGACACYGAGGGGCTGGCCCGGGGACACCAAGCCTTCCCTCCAAAAGGGAAACTGCTTTCCTGAGATGCCCAGGCTGCTCAGCGACGGCTGCCCAGCTGCTCCACAGCAGGCTCTTAAGGGATTTGTGAGCCTGCAGCTCTCTGTGCCCCCAATCCTCGGGCTGTGAGCGAAGCATATGCGCAGTGGGCTGTGTCCGTCCCCCCTGCACTCCCCACCTCCCTCCAATGCCCGGGGCACAGTGGCACAAAAGACACATTTAATTCAGCAGCCTCTCTGGCCAGAACCACGCAAACCCCATTTCCAATTCCCGCTTCCCTGGTTCTCTTGCAGCCCTTTCCTGGGTCACCTTGGAAAGCCAAGGGCGTCCCTCCCCGGTGCCGACCGCTCCTTCTCCCCCATCACCACCTGCCCAGCCCCTGCCACCGCCCTGGCGTTGCTCTCCCCACAGACAGCCCCAGAGACGCAGCCCCAGAACCCCTGAGAAGGGACCTCCCCTCCCCGGCCCCCCCCTTCCTGGGGCAGAGCTGGATTAGCCACCCCGGAGAAGCCGCAGGCCTGCCTTGTCCTTTTCCAGTCCGGGCGGCGCAGCATGGGATGCTCCGGCACCTCTCCCGGGGCTTCACCTGCAGTGGGACTCCCGGCGCCGAGCCCCCGGCCCCCCCAGGGCATGGCCCTCAGCTGCCCGCGCCGCGGCTGGCTACAGCATCCCTGCCTGCACCCTGCCAGGTAGGGCGTGGGAGGAGGCAGGCGGGAAGCAGCATGCTGGGATCTGTAGTCCCTGCCGGCCCCGGCAAGCATTAAAGGCAGCGGAGCCCGTCCCTTGTCGCAGGTGCCTGCGTGGTTCTGGGCACAGCTCACCTCCTCCCCCAGTGTGGTCCTGCAGGTTGAGGAGCCTACAGCTATGATGGAGCTGAAACATAGCTGGCAGGGCGTGGAGAGGGATTTGGGAAGCCTGTTGGCTGCTTGGAAAAGCCAGAGCAGGCTGARAGGTATGTCTGCATGGGACTGAGAGCCCCACCAACCTGGCAGGTGCCACCCCATGACACTGGAGCCGTCTGCAGTGCAGCTCCCCTGCCTTCCCRCACAGACAGCTCAGGGTATGACAGCTCCTCCCTTGCCCTTGTGAGCCACCCAGGCTTCCAGAGAAAACATCCCAAAATCCCCTCCCAGCAGCCTGCCGGTGCCTCTGTAGGCAGGAGATGCCCGGAGCCCTGACTGGGATTAGCAGGGGGATCTGCAAGCACGACTGCCACCCCCTCGCACACAGAAACCCCGCCGGCCCCGAGCACACAGATCTCTCTCTCAAACAGGTGGGAGAAGCCCAGCTCCCCCAGCAGGTCTCCAGCAAGCCCTCAACACACTGCCCCTTGCCCAGCCAAGCCCCCGGCCCCCCTCCCAAGCCCCCCACCAGTGTCCCAAGAARCTGGAGCAGAGACCAACCCCACAGACATACCTGGGGAGGACKGAGCCAGGGAAAGCCCCGTGTTCAGTGTATTTGAAGGCGGCGTGGTCCCCCCCCTTCCGCACCCCCCTGCTCTTGGGGGTGAGCGTCAGGCCCCAGCTCAAGTCATGGGGGCTGAGGCCATGTGGGTCTAGTGGCATCCGCGGAGGAGGAGAAGAGGTGTCGGGTACCACGGCTGGCACACAGCCCGGGTCCCGCTGCCCAGGCGCCCGTCCGCGGCGCCCAGGGAAGGGAGGAAGAGAAGGGTGTTGTGGAGGAGGTGGCAGGAGCCAGGGGCGGCAGGGAGGAGGCGGGGGGGATCAGGGCTCGGGGGGTGCTGGGGCAGGGCGCTGCGTGCTGCTCCGCCACGCTGCTTTCCCGGCCGCCTCCTGCTTCCGTCCAGAGAGCGCCCACATCCCTGCGTCAGGAGCCCGACCTCCTCGGCGGGTGCTGCCCGGCTGCCCAGCCGCAGCCTCCTGCCTGCTCTGTTTGTTTTCTGTCTCACTTCGCTAAGTGCCTCTTAATTTTTTCCACAAAGAGCTGGTGCCTGCCAAGGGGCACGCGGGTCAGCACTCATTACGGCGGAAATGCATCCAGCCGCCGGCTCTTACAAACAACCCTACAGCAAACAGAAAAGGTCACACGAACCAACACCAGCAACAGGTGGCAACCCTGCTCCCACCCGGGGAGAGCAGCCCTACCCTAAGGGACCTGGGGACAGAGGCCACCTGCCAGCCACCGGGCTGGCGCAGCTCAGCTCTAACCACCTCCCRGAGGAGTCTCCTGATGTTTAGCCCAGCCACCAGCTCGGTGGCTGCGCAGTCTGGGGGAAAGGGGAAAGGAGGAGCGACACGGGGCCTTGGCGTAAGGCCATCCATTTTGTTCCTGGGCGTAGAGCGGTCCGCCTCAACCCCTCAGAAGCAATGTGTAAGCGGAAGGAGCAAGATAACAAGGAGTGRGGTTAACAAACCACAGGCTAGTGCCTCTGAGCAGGTACAAACGAGATGGCACAATTTTAATTGCCCATTTGCGCTGCACAAAGGCCTTGACAGACACTAAGTGACACCTGCGGTATTGGGCCATGCACAGTCCCATTGCCAGCCAAGCCCTGGGAGCCCACGGCAGGGCCAGCCGTCACCAAAACCACGTAACCTCCGCAGAAAAACTTGCACTGCAGAACAGCCACGCCTGCAGGCAGCCATTTGTCACCAGGCTTYGGAGATTTCCCTACCTCTCCCTTCCCACGCATCGCCTTTTCTCCTGCTTCTGCTGCCTTCACCAAAGGTGAGCACGGTGCATGGTTGGCTTTACACTCAAGAGCAATTTCATGGTGCTGGGTAGGCACGCTATGGGTTTCTAACGAGAAACACCAGCTCTTTATAGAAAAGCCCTTTACACCACACCAAGCCATAGCACCATTCTTGCAGTCCCTAGACAAGGGGCTGCCAGCAGGCCCAATGGTGAGCACCCCGCATCCTCCTGCCGCCACTTGTAGGGGATCACTTTGCAGGGATAAGGTCAGCACTTCCTCTGAGCACGGCCAAGACGGGGCAGGGCCAGGTGCCTCACCAGGCTTCACCCCATCCCCTACATCCGTTTGCCCCCCTGGGCGACACCAGAGCCCTCCTGGCAGGAAGGCTGATCTGGGGGCCCATCGAGGTTTACCTGCGGGCAGGGAACAAGCCTGGCACGGCTATGCGAGTCACATGAAGCCCTGGTGGCCATGTCTCAGCTGGAGGATGGGAAATGCTCYGAGACCACTCATTTCATGAGATTTCATGTGCGTACCTGAACTCTAAGCATGCCGCTCGCAGGTTCTCCTGCCTTGTGCCGGGGTCCAGGGAACCAGCCTCCTGGGGAACGTCCTGCCCGCCTCCACCTTCAACCACCAGCTGCGAGGGCATGTGCTCGTATTTCACAAGATGTATGAGTGTGCGCAATTGTGCACCATCACCGCGGCGTTGGGACAAACACAAGCCTTCCCAAAATAAGGGCAGGTACCCTGGGTCAAATCAGAGGCTGGTCTGGCTCAAAAGCTTGTCTCCATCAGAGGGCAAAAGCAGATGCCCAGAAAGGGTAAGAGTGGCACAGGCATAGACTAACTCCCCGACGGCTCCCCCAGCCTCCGAGCTTGGAGGGATATGCTGTTCACGTGTTTTGTAGCCTGCGGCAGGTTTCGCTTCTGTGAAATCCCTGCTTCCTCCTCTAACTCGGGAGCCTCTGAGCAAGGGCAGCATCTCTCCCCGCATGCACGGCCTCGGCCGGGGCTCCCTTGCCCTCGCCATCAAAGGGTGGATGAACACTGGAGTGGCTTCTCCATGCCAGCCACGGCTTTACAGGCCTGGATTGTATCCACCCTACAGCCCATTTTCCAAACAGAGAAATTCTAGCTCACTTAGTCATCCAGGCACAGCTCCACGCCTTCAGTCCTCCTTGTTGCTTTCTTCCCAACCTTCCCCGGCTCCCCTCAACCCTTCCAGAGATGTTGGGGCTGGGGGCACACAGGGACTGCGAGGGAGCAGTGAATTTGAAGAGCGGCACAAGGCTTTCCTGCTTTGTTTCTGCTTTGTCACTCACAAAGATGACTTGATGTGTTTTTATGCACACCGAGCTATCCAAAACGGCCCCAGGCCTTGCTGCGAGTGGCCAGCTCAGTGTGTAATCTTGTTCGCAGATTTGGGGCTTCTCCCCTTCCTCGTCTATCACTTGATGTTTATCTAAACTGAATTTCATCTGCCTACCGCCCAGTGTTGTAATGGTCGTCTGTACTCTTTCTAGCTGGCACTTGTCCGTATGAACCTGAGTAATCCAATCGCCTCAGCAAGCCCTGTCATCTCATTGCTCATTCCCTTTTCCAGGTCACTCACGAACGCGTTGAAAAAACATGGGACTCAATGCAGCGATCTCTTTCCACCGCAAAAACTGACCGCTGACTCCTACACCCTCCTTCCTGTTTTCATACCAATTACAGAGCCATGCGAGGACCCTCCCTCGTGACCAGCCAGTTCCCTTAAAAACTGGGCTGGAAAYCCTGGTTAAAAGTTTTTTGGGAAGCAGCGCAGGCGCCATGAGCCCAGAGTCCCCAGAAAGCACTGCCCCAGCTTGGGGGCCCCTCAGCAGGAGCCTCCCCACCTGCCCACAGACCCCGTCTCTGCGCAGACGCCTGGGACGTGCAGCAGATTCACCGGTCAGCTTTTCCCTGAAGTTCCCTCCAGCCCTTCTTAGAAATGAACGTCACATCTTTCCCCCCTCCCAGTCCCCGGGGGCCGGGGCAGTTGTGAATGAATGACTAGAGGCCACACGTGACAGCCAGCCGGTTCACCCTCCCTTTCCTTTTGGTGGACATCGCCTTGCCCTAGTGACTTGTTGCTCTTTAGCTTTGCTTTCTAACATTTCCTCTGCGGATGCTCTGAGGAGTCCCCCAAAAGAAGRTGGAAGAAACTGCTCAGGCTCTTCTGGAGCAGACAGAGAGGCAAAAGCTTCATCTGGCTTTTCTGCTATGGCCTCTTTTCCCCTGATCCCCGCTCCCTTCAACGGACTGTGCCAGGCTTCCTACTCCTGATGTGCTTTGCGAGCAGTTGCTATCAGAGAGGTGGTAGCACTTCCTATTATTCTTGTTCCTCTCCTTTCTGAGCCCTGCCTCTCTGCAAACAGGCTTGCTGCACCATCCGTTCCCCCCGGCGCTGCTCATGCCTGCATGCTGAGGAGGGAGCTCGGCGAGGCAGCGGGATGGGGGCATTTCTGCCTCCCCCCTAGCCTCGCTGAGTGCAGACAAACCCCTCTGCATCACCAGGGCTTGGCAGGCAGAAAAAACCTCCTGCAAGGCAGCCTGTGCAGCACCCTCACCCCCCAGAGGTTTCCACACCGTAAGCAGCAGCTATGCCTCCTCAGCACCTCCCTGGGAAGCGTCCCAGCCCCGGGCACCGTTTCTGACTCTGAGCCTGCTTCACCTTGCTCCCTCCACTCCTCCGTTGGCAAAAGGAGAGGCACCTCTAGAGCTTCTCTGCCTTCAGGCTTGCGGCACTTGCAGCCACCATGCAAACTCCTCGCAGAGCAGAAGCTACGGAGGTCATCCCAGCCCCCAGCACCCGCCGCCTGCCGTTATCTCGGCTGCCGGGTGGTGCAGGGAGGCGCGGGGGGAGCATTCAGCCCCACGGTGTGTTTTGAACTGCACACACCAGCCAGCTGCAAAGTCCCTTATCTRGAGAGTTCAAGGAGCCCTGAGAGGCTCCCCGGGGGGCCCTCATCCCCCGGCAGGTAAAGCGACCCGGCTGGGCAGCAAATTCCCCAGGGCCCAGTGGGATCCAGCACTGTCCCTGAAGGGCTTCCCACCATGGAGAGGGGAGCAGGCAGCGATGGGGCAGAACCATCCATAAAACTCCCCCAGGCAACGCAGCTGAGACTCTTCCACCCATCACCGAGTCCCATGAGGCCATGGGCATCCACCTCCCCACCGGTGCTGCTGAGTGGGTTTCCACCCCCGACATACCACTGGCCAAATACCAACAAGGGGTCCCTAGCGATGGCAGCCCCATGATGAATGCACACACCTCTCTCCCCAGCAYGTTTTCTCTGGTCCCCAGGCCAGAAAAACCCCCTCCAGGCACCCATGCAACCCCCTGGAGCAGAGATGGGTGCTCCTGCTCAGGGTCCCATCAAATGCTGCAGGGGGACATTTTACTGTCACAGCAAGAAGCTTACCAGAAGGGCAGGTTGGTCCCAGACCCTTGCTCCTAGTCGCTTCAGGCCACGGGACTGTGAATACGGTACAGCCTTGGGAGAGGCAGGAAAAGCCCCGCAAATACCGGAGCAGTTGCCCGCTCCAAGGCTGGTGGTTTGGGGGTGCAGGAGGAGATACAGTGCCCGGGGGGGGCAGGAGCTAAGAGGGGACGTCACTTCTGAGGAGGAGTCAGAGGGGGAGAGATAAGCTGCTCTTGGGAGCGTGTTTGCAGAGACGGGATTTATAGGGGCTCTTCCGAGGAGCTGGTTTCCCTGATGGCACCCGCTCAGGCCACTGTCCCCAGGGGAAAAAGACTATCCCCTCCAAACCACAACCTTGACCTGCTCCTCGGCAGGCTGGGGAAGGAGGCATGTTTTTCCAGGGCTAGGTTTGGGCTCCATTTGTTGGAAATTTAGAAAAATAAAGACCCTTTCTCCCCAGGGCAGAGGGAGGGATTTGCTCAGGGCTCCGCTCAATGCGGCTGCAGAAACCTCCAAAACGAGGCAGAAACCTCCAGGATCTGGATGGTGCCTCCAGGCAGCTCTCAGCACCTCCAGGGGCTTCCTGAAGGTGGGAAGGGGAGGGGGGATGACCCACTACAGGCAGGCATAGAGGCTCACACCAAGCTCACGCCACCTGGCCATGGCTTCCCATCGGACCGCTATGGGTTCGGGGAGAGCCCAGGGATGCCTTGCCCCAGACCTCCATCCTCGCCCAGCACCCTCTGCACCCGGCAGCCCCCTGCAGCCCATGTCCTCAGGGCTGGTCTGAGCCCCCCGGGGGTGCYGGCATGGCCAGCGGAGGTGCTGCCCGGCTCTACCCAGGGGCCGCAGGGCGGGGGGTGCTGCAGGAAGGGGTGCTCCCCCGGGGTCGGCCRGGGGGCCACGGTGGGAAGAGGCACAATGGGAGGAAGCCACGTTTCCGMTTCCCAATGGAGAAAACCCTACAGGTCTCCTGGGGAGAACAACCGGACACCATAATGTAAAAATCAGCTGGGAGCACAAGGAGTGGCCAGAGGCAGCCCCGAGCTGGGAGCAGATCCTCCTTGCATGGAGGAGCCTGGGGCTTGGTGCACTGGTGGCATAGGCCACCACGTACCAGGACAGCCATGCACAGAGGGCAGAGACAATCCTAACCACGTCACAGCACAAGGCACAGTGCTGGCCTGGTACGTGGTGCCAGCCCTCCTGCAGGCAGGTGACACTCCTCATTTCCACCCAGTCGGGTGGGAAGAGCAATGCTCTCTGATGGGCTGGGGCAGCGCTTAGGTAAGATCCCCCGGGGCATGGCTGCCAGATGCATCTCTTCTGCTTTAGTAGGTTCCCCTTAGTCACGCTCGGGCTTGCTCAAGAGGAGTCCCCATCTGTACAGATGATACCTCGGCCGGCCGCACCTTGGGCAGCAGCAACAGCACRTCAGAGGGATGGGCTGAGCCTATGGGCCCCGTTTCCCACTCCTGTCTGCAGCTGAAAAGAGCAGAGGTGAGACCTGTAAAGAGGAAGCACACGGCAAGATGGGACGAGACCAAAACAGCCCGTGGCCAGACAAGTCTGAAGATAAGGACTCAATGAATGCGTGAGAAGAAACTCAGGCAGGCCATGGACGGGGAATGAAAGAGAGGGGCAAGTTTCTCCATACCCTGCTGTATCTACCAGCAACACGTGGCTACCCCGAGGTCACAACTCAGGGAGCAGTACCGGAGGGGAAGAGCAGGACTGCAGGAGGCCACCTGCCCATCAGTGGCCCCCAGGGTGCTGGGATGGAAGTGGAGAGGATTCCTCCTTCATTGCTTCATGTTCCTGGCCCCAGGACTGAGCTCAGAGCTGGCAGACCTGGGAAGGAGTCAGGCCAAGAACAACACAAGGGAGCTGAGCACGGGGCAACCTGCGGTGAGGGGTTGGGGAAGAAGGATGGGGACAGCTTACATTGCAGCCGGGAGGTCCTCAAAACAGCCCCGAGGTGAGGGGCAAGGCAGAGGGGGCTGTGAAATCATTGGAAAGCTCAAAAGCCCCTCTAAATCCTTCCCCAAGCTATGCATGGAGCCCCACTATGCACGGAGGCCCCAGCGGAGGAGGCTTGGAGGGCTCAGCTCAACCCCAAACACGCTCCCCCACCCCAAATGCCAGTCTGCACTTTACAGGGGCTCCTCTCCCTCAGGAGAGCCCAAGCCCAGGGGTCGCTCGCTCGTCCCCAAAACAGCRCTGCCTCTGGAAGGCAGGAAAAGCTGGCAGTCAACCAGCAGCGAGAGCACCTGCCCACAGCGGCCCCCTGCCACCCAGCTACCTCCCGCACCCCGGGGCACATTCACCTCCCGGGGGAGAGGCTCTGTCCTTCCAGCTCWGGCTCCTTCCCATATGGAGCCAGTGCAGGATGCAAACACGCAGAGCTGGCGGCAGGCAGGACCCTCAGCCGGCAAAAGTTGCCCGCACCCAGTGGGAGCTGCTGAACCACATGCATCTGGGCTGCGCTGCCCTCTCGCCCGAGCCCCCYGAGCAGGTGGGAGAGCATCCCTGGGGCTGGACGGAGCAAGCCTTGCCCCTGCACCCACAGGACTCGGTGGAGGGGCTGCAGCAGGCTGCCAGCCCTGCCAGGGGGCTGGCACRGGGGCAGAGCTCATTTAGCCACCACTCAGCACTTTTTCGGAGGCTGGTCCGGGCTGCACAGCTGCTTCCAATTTAGTAGGGGGGTGGAGGAGTGAAATCACAGCCAGAACAACATGATCTTCCCCCGGCGTCACCATCTCCCCAGTTCCCAAAATTTGGAGGGGCGATTCCTCCCCGCTGACCAGCAGCCCCCTGGCAGAAGCTGGAACAGATGTGCGGGGGCCAACCACCGCTGGGCCTGTGGCAGGTCGAGGTTGCCTCCGTCCTCTGCATGTCAGCTGTGCCCGGTGGCCAGGACAGAAATATAAGGGCTATTTTGGGTACCYGCGGTCCAGCCGGCCTTTCCCTTGTAGCTGGTGCTCAGGAACAGGGGCCTTGGCTGACCACTGCTTTTGGCATGAAATGACCACAGCCCTACCGGGAAAGGGGATGGCAAGGGGGGAAGCAGGTTTTGGCACCCGCCGTGGTCCCGCACGGTCCCTCTGCCAGCCGCCTGTCCTGCCAAGATCCTACTCACTGCTCGGACAGCTGCAGCATCTCGCAAACCCCAAACTAGCTTCAGCTGCTAAATGCAGCCATTTCACGATGGACAGGAGCATGGCGGCTCTGCTCCAGGAGACAGGGCACATGTGTCACCCCCCCACTCCCACACACCCTTTGTCCCAGCCAAGGGGCACTCCACGATCCCCAGAAACAAAAGGAGGGGCAAGGGATGGATGCCCTGGCTGGGTCTTCTCCCCTCCATGTGGACCCTGCCTAAAGCCAGTCACTTCCAAAGTTGCAGCAGGGCAAAGCTGTCCCCACAAGTCCTAGGAGTTGGGGACACTCCAGGAGCCGCACATGCCTGCACATTTCCCAGCTGATTTTAAATGAGRCTGAGGGGAAGATGCTGCCTGCTGTGAGCTGGGCTTGCCATGTCCCTGCTCTGTGGCAGTTCCAGAAAAGCCATGTGGGCAGCGCACGGTCTGTGGACCGAGGAATAGAAAGCCAAGGTGGCAGCACGCCATCAGTGGTGTGGAGCAAGCAAAGGACTTGGAGTAAACACCCAGGGCGGAAACGCCATCTCTGGCACCCGCTTCCCTCCTCCCTGAACAACTCAGCTTCCCCAAATACCCTGGCAGGACTAAGGTCTCACATGTGGAGCCAGAGCAAGGCTCGAGGCAGACACCTTCTGAAGGAGTAAGTCAGAGCCCAAACCTCCTGCTCTCAGCGCTGGCCTCGGCTAACCCGCGGCAAACAGGAAAACCTTTATGTGAGCAGGATCAGGCAGGGAGAGCCAAGAGGAGGTGGGGAGCTCACCCCCGTGTCTGCCCAAACCCCGGCAAAACAGACTCTCCCTCATGACTGACAATAATAAGCCTGGCCGCAAGCCAGGAAAGGGCAAGTCACATCCCTTCAAATCCCAACCTGCAGACGCTGCCGCATCCGTGCAACCAGCCACCACCCGGTGTGCCACAGCCACGAGGTCCCAGGCTGCCTGGGAGCATGGGCATCCTCAGGGATGCCTCAGGCAGGCACCTGAGAGCCCGCAAGCGCTCTGCTCGTGCTGAAATGGTACTTTGGAGAGGTTGGTGATGGTTTGCAGGCTCCGCCGGCACCGCAGCCTCCCCCGCGTTAATTTGGGGAGCAGAGGAGACGAGGGCAGCTCTGAGACTCCCCGCTGGGAGCCCCAAGGGTACCGTAGCCTCCACCAGAGCRGGCTGGCCGTCCGGCAAGGTGTCCTGCTGGAGCTCGCCCAAGTGCCTGAACACGCTGGGATGCCGATGCACTCCCACGGTGATGCCGGGCGATAGGGAGCCCAGGGGCTGACCCCTGCTGAAGCGATCCCTTTCTGGCACACCGCATCCCCCTCRCAGCCACAGGGGAAGGAAGGGAGGGACAGCTGGTGGCGGATGACTTGTGTTTGTTTTTCAATGGTCAGGCAATTTACTGCTGTTGGGTTTTGTTTCTGGTCAAAGGCTCCTCTTCTGGAGCAAGCCCAGCTGCAGAGCCCAGGCAGGGGGAGCGCAGGGCCCTACAGCAGCCCCCTTGAACCCCTGCGGCGCCGCGTATCACCCACGCACCCTGCACTCACTGCCTCCAGGATAACAGCCCTGTCCGGGAACATGCCAGCAGATCGGTTCCCTGATGTGGTTCACCACGCAGTCACGCCAGCCTTGTACTGCCATGAGGAGAGGGTGTGAAGAYGGGAAGGAGAAGCTGCAGGGGAAGGTGGATCGCTTCTTAATAGCTTGGTTGTGTTGCCGTTGGTCTGCCTCTCCCATGGTTAATGGAGAACGCTCCTGCTCTCGTCAAGATGGCACAGAGACCTACCCAACCCCGCCGTCCTCAGCCGCAGCCTAATACCTACAAACCCTGATGGGCTGAAAGCACTGTGCTCCCCGTGTGTACCCCGCAGCAGCAGTCTCCTCGAGGGGGCAGAAGTCCCGTCCGGAGCAAATACCATYGGGGAGCTCATCCACAGCACTGAGGCAAAAAAATGGATTTGCCTCCAACTTGGTCCCGAGGCCAGGAAAAGACAAGGCCTGTCGAAGGCAGGGCAGGCAGGGCAGGCAGCTCCTTCAACCCTGAGCCTCTGGCCAGGACCAAGAAGGGAGCTGTGCCACCAGTCCCTCCCACCTCCCCAAGCTGTTCTGCAGGGGTAATCCCCACGCCTAAAAGGAGGGAGCTCCTCTCACGAGGGTTTCCCATGAGCAAACCTGTAGCAAAACTCAAACCGGGCTGCCCACCCCAAGGCCCTCACCGTCTTTGAGCTCCTCCAGGCGAGCCGGCCGCAGGCGTAAATCGGCTCCCCGTCCCTGCGTGGCATCAGTGGGTGGCTGTGCTAGGCATGATGAACCAGGCTGGGGTGAGGACCACGCTCGGAGCCGCAGCATGGGCAGCAGAGGCAGAAGCCAAGCAGGGTGGCCCAAGTGGGACACCCCTCTCCCCAGCAGCCTTACAGGAGGCTGGGGCCATGTCAGTGGCAGTCCGGGGGCACTGGTACACATTCAGGGTGATGGCTTGCCCTCGGCACAGCAAGGCTCATGACCCAGTCCTGCTGCCGTGACCCAGCCTCGGTACACGGCTGGAGCGGGCTGCTTGCCGGGCAGGAGGCTGACCACACGACCCTCCGGTCCCACCGCTGCTCCCGACCCAGCCACATCCCTCCCAGCCTTGCTCTTCTCCACTTCTAGCCCCTGCCTGCCTCCTCGCTCTGCAGCTTCCCAGTCCGCTCCCTCCATGAATTTCCAGCTGGAAATTTCACAGCGAGGTGCTTTCCCATCAGACAAGTCCTAAAGGAAATGAACTAAAACAAATCCCACTGGCAGTGTTGTGGTGGGAAGAAGGCAAAAGGGCTCTGCGGAAATCCACTGGCTTCTTCTGCACGAGCCTGCAGGCAGGCAATAGGTCTCTGCTCCCCTTTGGCCTCAAAAAACAGCCGGTCTCCTGGAGATGAAGCTTGACTGTGCTCACCCACGGCTTAACTARGAGGCTGACAGAGGGCCTCGAGCACTGCACCCAGAATGCCAGCCTCACTGATTTGTGTCACGGGTGGTGCATGACAGCCACACATACCCAGTGCTTTGAGCCTCCCCTTTCTCGGGGATTGGTGAGACCAGGGAAAAGCCTGCTCCAAGCTGTAGCAGGACCAAAATGTTGCAACAGTGATGTTCTTCACACCACCAGCATCAGCAATGAAGTTACAAAGGGCTAGCGCTATCCCTACACAACAGCTTCCCCTGTCTCATGGGAGCAACAACTCTTGTACACGTCCCTCACACAGCACCATGGCTCCTCTCCCAGCCAATCCCCCGACCCGGTCTGCAGGGTCTGGAGTGGGAGATGGGGTGCAATGCTGCACTGCAACCTCAGCTGGGAGCAGTGGGGTCCCTCCGGACCACACATCCTGATGTAACCAAACCCACCCAGGGTCTACCCCTACTCCGCACGCTTCTTTCCCCATCCCACGTCTTGCACACTGTTAACCTTGAAAGCACTTAGTCTTTATCGCACTGSTTAATCAAATCCCAACGGCTGTTAAAACCCTGACTCCTGCCCATCTGCAAATGTCTGTAGCTCACTCCGTACAGTGCTTTGCGCCTGAGCTTGCTGGCAGCTAAGTACAAGTTAGCACGGAGATGCGACCCAGAGAGCTGGCAGTCCTGCAGCCCCAGCAGCACCAGTCACAGGGCAGAGCTAGGTGCTGGGGGGGCTCAGGAAGGCACAGAGAGGTAAGCGGAGTTTGCACTGTGGGGTCGGTACTGAGCTGGCAACGGCTGCAAGCAAACAGCACTCTGCTGATAAAAGTGGGTGTTGCAGCTTCCTTAACACTGGCCAAGGACCTGGATGCTACGCTGGACAAAAACAAATGAGATCTACATCTGTCCTATAGAAAGCACTGGAGGCTGCTTGTTGGCTTTCCAAAGCCCATGCCCGGCGCCTTCCCATCTGGACAGGGCAGGCGGGTGCTCCGGGGCTCCCTCTAGTCCGACAGGCTGGTCCCCAGCCCTGCCTCTGCCAGCAGAGCTGGGAGTGGAGCCAGGCAGAGCGAGGAAGGTGCAGCGCGGGAGTGAGTGAACGGGTGCCTTGTCCTCTGTGCCCTGGCTTCCCCCCAGACCACAACAAGGAGGGAGACAGGTCAGGCCAGGGCAAGAACAAAGCCCATGGCTCATCTTCAAAGAGGAAGAAGCTCATTAGCACCTCCCAGCCCAAGATAATGAGAGCAGGGATGCCATGATGGAGAAATGATGCCAGTAGTTAATTACGCAGCTTGGGGAGGAAGGGAGGAGAGGGACRACTGCAGGATGGAGATGCCACACTGCCCTGTGTGCTGGCATATTTGCTGGTTCAGGCTGGAGTGAATTTCTTCATCCTCTTCACTCCAGGTACCTGGTACAGCGTAGGCCCTTGCTTCTCATCTGTGCTAGCTGGGGGGCAACAGCCACTCTGCAAACCGTCTTCTGGGGCCTATGTTACAGCCCTCGGTGCCGTACAGAAAGCACCACTGCTCTGTGAAGACCTTCTCAGTGAGCCAAGAGCAAGCCTACCTGTCTTTTCCAGGAGCAAAAGGCATTGGTGGGAGCAGGAGTGCTCCGGAGGGCACATGTGCGGTGTCCGCACTGCACTGACATTGTATCAATGGCCCATGAGCCACACTCAGACGACCAGCAAACCCGAGAGAAAAGCATCCCTGCCTAGTCAYGTCCTGAGATAGCTTTGTAGTGGAGGCAGGCTCAAGGGAGCCCGAGACTGTCCGGCAGCTCGCAGGGGCTGGAGAGCGGAAACGATGCCGCCAAGCCGGGATGCGGTACAGGAGGGGAGTGGGATTTCCCGTGTCGGCGTTCACAGAAGTGCCTCAATTGTGTCGGCTCACAACAGGCAACTGAGGGGCTGTCGGGCTGCTTCCTGCTTAGAGAAGCCGGGAAGCGCATCCAGCTGTGGTGAACAGCTGCACAAATTCCTCCTGCAGCCCCTAGCCCTGGGGAATCTACTGGGCTCAAGGATACAGACTCACTTGTCTGCGATCCCACAGTCTCGGGGCTTGGCCGCTGCTGCCTTCCCACACAGCCCACAGCTCCACAGCCTGTTCCCGAGAAGCAGATGGGAGCGCTGGTGAGTACAGGCAGGGACTGTGCTGGTCTGGCAGCATTAGCACCTAGCAGGGGCGAGAGGCTCAAATTTAACTAGAGGCTCAGATTTAAATACAGGGGTGGGGAGGACAGCACAAAAGGGCTCCACATGGAGCTCTCGGTGCTCCTGCCTGGACCAGGCTCTCTGTTAATGCAGCTGGTTTTCTCATGAACAGAAAGAAATCTTCCACAGCATCCCACAGCCGACTCAGAGCATTTTCTTGAGCAGGACCTGGAGCAACCCCAGCCCAGCGGCTTTGCTGCCAGCCAAGGGGGCTCTGGCCCGCTGCTTGCACAGCGGCACATGGCGCCCAGCCCACGCGCCTTCCAGCGGGTCCTCGCAACATGCGTCCCGCTGCAGCACCCCAGCAGCCGCTGTCGTGCGCACACACACGAGTGATCGGCAGAGATGTGCATCCCTGCAGCCGGAGGATCGCTGCAGAAAACCCTCGGTGAAGTCCTGCATCCCAGGCATCAGAGCATCACCGCGCTTCGCATCCCCAAAACCACATGCTGGCTGCTCTGCTTCCCATCCCCCAAACCACATGCTCTCTCCCCGGCAGTAAACTACGAAAGGGGGGATTTGGAGTTGCCGTGAGAGGCAGCGAGGAAGAAAACCCGCCATCCCAAAAGGGGCAGCATTTATGCATCACACACACACACACCACCCCCCGCCCCGAGCCGCGACCCACACGCCGCCTCCCCCCCCACGCTGCGGCGCCGGATCCTGAACTTGCAACACACCCCCCCACGCACCCGGCAGCTTTGAAACGCTGCTAGGAGCCTCGGTGGGAGCCGGGGGGGGGGTTTGCAAGCTCAGCGACTGTGAGCCAATACCTTAAACACGGGCACCCACCGCTGCCCCCCGCTCCTTGCCGGCTCCGGCGCCTTCTGCCCCCGATGCGGATGGGAAACCACCTCCTCCCTCCCCGCTTCGCAAACTCCTCCTCCTCTTTTTGCCGCCTTCAGCACGTGGGTTCCCGCGTGGGGGAGGCGGCGGGTTTTCCCTCCTCCCCCTGCCTTCCACCCCCCACCCCCTCCCACCCCCTTCCGCGGGGTAGAGAACGGGTAAGAGACGCCGCGACCCTCCGCGGGCAGCGGTACCCACCCCACGGGTGAACCCACCTGCGCCGCGCTCTTCCACGCCGCGCCGCGCCGCTTACTGGTCCCGCCACTCCCTCTGGGCTTGCCCGCCCCTGGCTCCCCCCCTTTCCGCGCCTCCCCGCATCCCCACGCCCCGCAGCCGGCGAGGAAACCCCCGGCCCTCCCAGCCCAGGGCTCGGCTGCTTTTAGCGAGGCACGGTCCTGGTGGAAGGGGACCAACGCTCCCCCCTACGCTCCTGAGCTGCACCCAGCTCCGGGTTTGCATTAATGCCCATACATTAGTAATTCTTATAGCTCTAAAGGGAGCTATACATTCTGTCATGGCTCTAAATGGAGCGTGAACTGGCCCCTTTCGTTAGGTCCATCACTCGTCCCCCATGCTGCATCCTAATCCAGACAAAAACCCTCTCTGTTGGCAGTCGCCACTTATGGGTGTAAATATATATATATATATATATATATATATATAACTATTTGGGTTGCGGAGAGGATTGAAGACAGCTTTTTGAACTGTGCATTCATGGTGGTGCTACCCGGGAAGGCAGACGATGGCGCAGACCCCTCTGAAATTTAGCAATTCCCCTGTATCCAGAGGATATAAGTATCGTGTGTATCCAGTATCCAAAGGGCAGGCATGGACTCTAAGCTGTCTTTTTTCAGGCTGCCGGTCTCCAGGCTCCTATCTCTCCAGAATAGATATCTACTCCGCTGTGATAAAAGCCTGTTGTTTTGCTTAAGTGCCAAGGTGCAGCAGGAGCCTGAGTACTTTGTCCTGCCGCAAAGCAGTGTGCACCTGAATTCAACCTCATATCCGGGCGGTTAAACGGTCTGTAGAAACTTTTTTTATGTAGCTTGGTGTTTCAAGGTGCTTCCGCCGGGAGCACAGGGCCCTTCTCGGCTCTCTCCATTCATCTATGCTGTGCGGCCGCAGGCAGCAGCACCAGGAAGTCCCTGCAACAGCTTTGACTGCGAAAGCGTCTGCTCCATTAATAAACAGCCTCAGAAAATTCTCTGCAGACAGCGATCAGTTTGGGTTAGAAATTAAAATCAGAAGTTAAAACACCCCCAAATTCTCTGGCAGATTCCCATCCTCACTATCTCTCAGTGAGATGATCTCTAACACACATCTCCCTGCAGAATCCAAGCACCAAGCTTGTATTTTAAGACAGCCTGCAAAACCTCGCCACGTAAGCAAAAAGTCCCCAAAGCCTCAGAAAAAGGCAGTGAGGACAGGGATGAGACAGCTACTGGTACCTTCTGAGATGCAATGATGACACTGTGGAGTGTCACCCTCAGGAAGCGACTTCGCTGTCCTGCTCGGGGGCAGCCTCTGCCACTGGATCTCTCTGCGCTGATGGTAGAGATTTGTTGCAGTTATGGGTTTCTGGGGTCAGATAGCAGGGTGAACTGACAACATGAAGTGAGCAGCAGACAATGTTGTCAGATAATAAGACAGGAGGCTCTTGTCTTAAATGTAAGATTCATATCAGATCAAATTAAATTTAAAAGCTCCCATCTCCAATTAAGCTCCTGCTGCATCTCCCAGGCAATGACGGATCCAAGCCATGGGCCTGCCTTTCTTCAGCCTACTTTCCCTAAGCCTTTCTAATCTGGAAGGTCTTCTTCCAGGGGAGCTGCAACATAGGCAAAACCTCTCCTCTCCTCTCCTCTCTTCTCCTCTCTTCTCCTCTCCTCTCCTCTCCTCTCCTCTCCTCTCCTCTCCTCTCCTCTCCCTCTCCCTCTCCCTCTCCCTCTCCCTCTCCTTCTCCTTCTCCTTCTCCTTCTCCTTCTCCTTCTCCTTCTCCTTCTCCTTCTCCTTCTCCTTCTCCTTCTCCTTCTCCTTCTCCTTCTCC
>JASVER010000006.1:10017413-10162982 GCA_030449065.1 Oceanodroma leucorhoa | reverse complement strand
AGCATAAAGGGAAAAAAAGATCACTTCAAAATAGGGGAAAAAAAAGCAAAATAGAAGAGCAAGGTCGCCTGCTTTGGGATGTCTCACATCACCTCCTCTCTAGCTTTGAGATGTGCCACACCGTCACCTATGGAGCCCTATGAGCCACCGTGAAGTCCCTGGGACATCGATGCCGTGGCACCTTGGGCCCCGTGTTTCCCCTCGAGATGTCCACACTCGCCGCTCAGCAGCATTGAGCTAAAATTTGAGCATCACTACAATTTTATTTTTCTATATGTAAGCTCCAACTTTAGCACAGGCTAAAAGCTGCGGGAACTGATCCCCCAGGGACTCCCGAGCACGGGGTGCAGACCAGCAGTGCCCAGCCAAACCGCCACCACGCTTCCAGAAGCCAGGACAAGGCTCTCAGTACCATCAAGAGCCTCAGACCCCGCCGAGAGGAGAAACACCACAAAATTTACCTTTGACTGGATATTCTGGGAAGTCTCCGCTTCAGGATGGAATGGGTGTAGCCGCTGCCTCACCCCAGGCTTTCAGCAGTGGGGTACATAGCACTTACCATCCCCAAAGTACGGGATTAAATGTTCTCTAATTCACAGCTCTGGTCCTGTCCGCACAGCCGCTCCCAAGCACTGGAGTCAACATCTCTCAGTAGAGCTGTCTCTCAGTGGAGACATGGGGTTTGAAATCCATTAGCGCTGAACAGCATCGCAGCCACCGGTGACCGCAGGCAGACAGGAGGCCAGCAGCATACCCAAGGGGAGGCGAGGAGAAAGGCAGCTTCCAGCTCCAAAGTGTACTTGTACTTCGTACACTTTGTACAGCGCAGGCCTCCGGCAGCTTCTCTGCATGCAGACCTGCGCTCCCACCCACCACTGACTTGCAGGACGGGCTCTAACGATGCCTTCCTTCGAGCGAGCAGGAGAGCCGGAGCAAGCAAGACACCATGGAGTGAGAAAAGCTAAGGCTGGGAGAGAGTGTCCTTTAAAATCCAGCCCTGGCTGGTGCAGGACAGAGATTTCACTGAAGGGTCTTGTCTCAGGAGAGGCACTTCAGCCCTCCCAGGAGCATATCCACCCTCAAGAGCGATGCACGGTCCTTGGGCCGCGTGACACCAATGCCAACGTGTGGTCTCAGGGGGACACCTCCTCCTCTGTGAGGGAAGGTGACAAATCGCATGGCCGGTGACAACTCACTTATCACTCCGCAAACATGAGCCCTTGCTGAAGGACCAAGCTGCCTTGCTTCATCTTGATGGGATGCGTTGCCTTTGCAGAGCCCTCTGCTGCCAAGTGACTCTCACGTTATCGTGTTGGCATTTGCGAGTATAATAACAAGCCTCCCAGAAGAAGCAAACAGCTACAGAAACAGTTTCTGCTCCAAACTGGAAACAGCTGGTGCTTTGCCCAGCACTGGTACCCGGCCCACCGCTGTACAACACCAGTACGACACAGAGCTAGATCTTTCTCCCCTGTGTAATTTGGGCAAGGAGAAAAGGCAGCCTTGAGCAGGGCCCGGGGGCTTGTTGCTCTTCCACCCCCTCCATCCCCAAAGCAGCAGCGTGGTGCCAAAATACGCTGCTGCTGCTGGCGGATTGCTGCGTTCGCCCGAGCAAAGGGAGAAGGCAGAGCCCTGCTTTCCCAGAGGAAGGCAGCCAGCAAAGCCTCTCCCTTACATAAGGCCGGGAGTCCCATGGACATGCTCCCCAGGACATGCCATGGGGCTCAAGCTGCCCAGCCCTCTGAGTTTTCTTTCTCAAGCCTCAAACATGCGCCGCAGGCATTGTGACGCCGTCACCTGGAGCCCAATTTGTACGCTCTGCTCAAAACTAGTGTGTAACAGGCAGAACAAACAGGCAAAGTGCTCTCCCTTCAGAGACGCTTGTTGCCAAACCTTTCACAAAAGCTGCTTTTTTTTTCCCCCCCTTGTAGCAATTCCCTGCTTCAGCTAAAGCGATGAAATCCAAAAGGGGAAAGCAAACAAACAGCTAGTTTGGAAAGCAAGAGCAAAAAAGGGAGATTTATTCCAGGCTGTGGGTAATGCATCATATGAGCTGAAGGAATATTTTCCGTGCCTCTTGGGCAATATTTGAGTTTTAGGGCCTGAGGAGCTAGGCAGCATTTGCAGGCACTTAGCGTTTCCAGGATCCTTTACACTTGGCACCCACGTCAACCGTTTTCCTTGGAGATTTGCAAGCACTTTGCAACCATACATTAATTAACCCACCAGCCCTCCTCCTCTACAATGAGATCTCCCTTTCCCTCTAATGTGCCTGTGCTAGGGGCAGGGGAAACTGAGGCACAGCGAGGCCGTCAGCTTGCAGCAGGGCTGAGGTCAGGGGGCTGCACGCCATCCAGCTCCCCTTTCCAGGAGCAAAACCACTCTTCCCTTTGCAAGCATGACCCACAGCAACAGCATTCCCTCCATCGGGCGCTGCCCACCCCGTCCCTGAGGAGCGGCTCAGCTCAGAGAGCCTCTGCGCCGGCCCTCAGCACCACGGAGCAGAGAAACAGAGAGCCAGTGTGCTTAAAAGGCCGAGCAGGCAGGCAGGAGTGGGGTGGCAAGCAGATTAGCAGCCGTATCCGATTCTCTGCACGTGTGACAAGGCAGCAGAGCACAGCCGGGTTGGGAAAGGGGGAGAAGGAGCATTTTAATCAGTCACATGGAGGGAAACACAGAAGATGCTGGACCTCTGTCAAGTGCCAGCAGGTTATTAACCTATTAGCCAATGGGGGGAAAAAAAATCACTACAGGCTCCTGGGAATCCAGTTATAACGAGATTGCAACGATCCTGGATGCTTTGATAATCAACAAAGCATCTCAGCCTGTTACTGAGATCAGCGAATGACTCAGGGACCGTTTTAGTTTTGCTGTTCCCTCGCTGGCCCTGGCTGACCCCAGAGCAGGGTCCTGGCTGCAGAGCTGCTGGCAGAGCCTTTTTGGGGTGGGAGTTCTCCAGTCGTTGCTTGCGGGGCTCCCGGTGGTGACCCCTCGGGACCTCGGTGCCCTGCCCTGCGTTTCGGGATGAGAGATGGCGGGCGGAGGTGATGCTCACCTGGTGGCCTGAGCCTGGCTGGGACGAGGTGGGGAAGGAGTGGGCTGCGATCCCCTCCTGAGCTCTGCCCGTGGCACGGAGATGCAGCCAGGCACGTCACCGCTCGCAGGGAGCCACGCAGTTCTCCAGCGCGCCACCGTCCCTCTGCTTCCTCGCACGACCTGACCTGCCGAGATAAAATCAGGCAGCTGCCTGTGACTTCTTCACTAGTGGGCTGGGGGCAGCAGGAGCTCGCTGCCAGCAGAAGAGCAGCCCTGGGCAAAAACCTGCAGGGAGAGGCAGACACTTGCTGCTGATCGGCCCCACTGCCTCCCCACGCTCAGCATCCCCCTCTCGCTGGTAACACTGAGATGCAACGGGGTGACACCGCTACCCCCAAAGCAATCACAGCTCCGGTGAGCAAACAACCTGGAGACGTGGCAGGGAAGGGTCTCGGCCCTGAGCACCTCCAGCCCGGTGGCGGGGCCATGGGTGTTTTCCAGCTGAGCAAGTAGAAACAAACCCCATTGTCCGCCGGGCGGGCGCAGCTCAGCAAGGGGCCCAGGGCACCCACAGGGCTCCTGGGGGCTGGCATGGGTGGTGGGGTCCAGCCAAGCTTCAGCCCCTCTCAGGCTGCCGGAGGGAAGAGCCTGGTGACCCATAGGGCAGCATCATCTTGGGACATGGAGCATCTCCCAGCTGGCAGGGTGAGGGGGCACAAACCCTTCTGCCCAAGCCAGTGCTGAGGGTCTCCTGTCCCCGCCACCTCCTGGGCGCGATCCTTCCCGCAGCGATCTCTCCCTTCTCCATCCCCATCCCTTTGCCTGCCTCCCCGCAGTCTGCACATCTTCCCTCCCTCCCTGCACCGCTGCTGCCCTCTCCTCAGCTCCAGCCACCCATTTGCTTACTCTTACAAGCATTTAATGCCTAATGACACCAATTAGCCGCGGAGTTGCTGGGTGGCTAGTTACTGAGTGACAGCTGCGCAGCCACCAGCCAAGGGTGAAATGTTACCCCCACAGCAGGCAGTTTCCACCTGCCAGGGGCCAAGGTGAGACCTGGGTAAACTCAAGACACACAGTACAGCCTCCCACTCGTACCAGAGGAGCCAGGGTTAACCCCTGGCACAGCAGCGGGCAGGAATGCCCTGCGGCATTCAGAAATGGCAGCCCCGGGGCATGGGCCACTCCAAGCACCCAGTGTCACCCTGTCATGGTCTCACGCCAGGTGTCCTCGGTGGAGGATGGAGCTGGCGTGGGTGGAGGGAGCCACACTATAGTCAGGGTCATCCGGCCCATTGAAGCAGTGCCGGGGGCACACCCCACTCCTTGGCTGGCAGCACCAGCCTCCCACGACGGAGCAGAGCCATTGAGGAAGGAGCCGGCTGGCACTCAGCCACCCTCATAAAACGCCATGGGAGAGCTGCGGGCAGCTGAGAACGAGGGAACCTGGCAGGTGGAAGGGGGGTGGCAGCTGCTCTGTGGTCCCGCTCTCCCCTGCAAAACCCATCAACGCCCTGGCAGAGCTAGGTGTCCAGTGGCTCCCTGGATCTCTGAGCACCATCTAAAAGGCTGAAAAAGCCTTTCTGGAGGATGGCTGAATCCCAGCCCCAAGGGGTAGCCTGAGGCCATGGCTCCCCATCAGCCTTCCTGAAGCACCTTGGTGGCAGAGGGCAGAGCCATGGCTCCGGCTCTCAGGGAGTGCCGCTGCAGCCGGAGGCTACCCACCCTGCACAGCAGGGCAGGGGCAAGGCACCTGCCTGCTCTCCCAGCCAGCCCGCTCCCCGGCTGGGCTCTGTGGCCACCGGCACCGCGGGGACCATGGCACATGGCCACCTGCAGAGACGAGGGCTCCAAACACAGCCCCAGGAGCTCTCATGGCCATGCCGGCCCTGGTCTGTGCCTGGCCCAACAGTCTCTGGCTGGCGTGGAGGAATTCAGCTCTGTGCAAATGTCTGGCACGGCTGACTAAATCCTGTTTGGAGACTAAGCCGGTCCCGTCATGCTTTCCCCCTTGGGCGAATCGGCAGTGGAGCTGTGGCTGAATGCTCCCAAACATCCCCCAGGGAGGTCTCCAGGAGGGCCCTTTCCCACAGCTTCCAACAGTACCAGCCGTTCATCATTTCCTCTCCTTGCCAGTCACGCTTCCGCAGGTTCCCAAGCCGAAATGTGGCCCCCAGGCCACCCGGTGGAGCCCAACCATGAGACATCAAAAGAAGGGCAGGCTGAACCCATGACCACCAGCCCGGCCGCTGGGTATCACCCAAGCGACCGCCCTCCCTCCTTCAGCCCCTCAGCGAAGCCAAGCGTCCACCCGTGCACAGAGGATATGCTAACATGGCCTGGGGAGAAGGAAACCCTCGGGGGAAAGGGGGTCCTGCACCCCTCACGCGTGGGGCTGGGGGACACCGCCGGGAGCCTGCAGTGCCCCACACTCGTGCTGCTGCGGGGGCCCTGGCAGAATCTGGCTGTGCCTGGAGGGGAGCCACCCGCTCCTGGCCCCTGCCCGCTCTTGCTGCAAAGCTCCCTGACCCCGAGAGGGGCTGTGCCGGGGGCTGTGCCGGGGGTTCTGCTGGGGGCTGTGCCGGGGGCTGTGCCGGGGACCCCCCGCCACAGCGGCAGAGCACCCACAAACTCATCGCCGGGAGGCGCGCGGGCCGGTGCTGCCCCCTGCTGGCCGCAGCCCGGCGCAGCCCCCCCTTGCGGCGGGCACGGGGCGCGGCGGCCCCCCCCGGTGGGCGGCCGGCAGCTGTGGGCCCCCTCCCGTGACCGGGGAGCACGGGGAGCCCACGGGGAAGGGCTTAGCCGGCCTATAGGCTTAAGGGGCTCCGTGGCATGCGGGTGGGAAAGCCGGGGGGGAGCGCAGCAGTGGCGTGCTCCCGAAAGTGGGGAGCTGATGGCTGCTGGGAGAGGATCTGGCCTTTCTGAGCCAGGAAGCATCCCAAGCCGCCCCTTGGGCAGGGGGCTAGGGGAGGGCGGGCAAGGGTCTGAGCGCTGGGACCCCAGGCCCACTGTGAGGATGAGGAGACAGCAGGCTGGAGCAGGGAGGTGGGGGGTATCACCGCTGTCGGGAGCTGTGTGCACAAAGTGGGACCAGGCACCCCAAAGTGTGGGCAGCTATTCGGAGGGCTTGGCGTGTGTGCTGTACTAACCCACGGCTGTGCTGCGGAGGGGAGGCTGGGGATGAGCAAGAGCCAGGAAACCTGGGGGGTAAGCAGGGAAGTCCAAGGGCAGAAGCTCCAGCTCTTGGATTGAAGGCGGTGAAAAGGAACAGGGCAGCATTTGCCTGGAGGTAATATACCATGTGGAAGGGCAGGGATGGTGTTAGGAAGCGGATTTCCAGGTCCTGCTGTCACCCAGGATGGATCACATGAGGACACAACACAGTGACAATCGCCCTGAGCACAATACCCGTCCTGTGGGGCTGTGCTTGCAGCTCAACTGCAGGCCACAGAAAAAGGGGTCCTGGCTGGTCCCCTGTGAACCCCGAGTCTCGCAGGGATGGGATGGGACAGGGAAAAGCACGAGGCGCACCTCCTCAGCGTAGCTCACTTCTCAGAAGGCAGCTTGCCTGCTTCTCCCTGCTACTCTAGACTATAAGGCAGCCAGGAGCATCCTTGTGCCTCTGCCAAGTGCCACAGGGACAAGAGGGGCTCCTGGCGCTACCTTCCCAGGGGCTCATGGCCTGAGACTGACTCGACACATCCAGGGGCTCACAGACAGTCTCCAGGGAAACACAGACTGCTCTGCTAACACTGCGACCCAGACCCAGTAAATCTCGTTCTGGCAAGTCAGAAGGGGAAAGCCAGCCCTGACAACAGCAGTGGCTTGGCTTCCCACGAAGACCCCCTCTTCTGAGGAAGAGCTGCAGGCATCACCTACTCCCTGCCTTCTCCATTCTCCCCGCAGGACCTGCCATCTCCAGTGGGTGCAAGCAGGTGGAAAAGCCTCACTTGGCTTTTGCTAGTGCTGTGTCCTGGGATGGCAGAGCTGGGAAGCTTTGCAGCAGGGCTGAGCTGCTGCCTGGTGCCCAGCAGTGCTGGTGCTGCGCTGCTGCTGGCCCTGCTTTCTACCTGCAGTCATGGAGGTGCTGGGATCCCTGCAAAAAGCCAGGCTTCTTGAGAAGAAAAAGAGCTCCACGAAAGCCTGGCTTCCTGGTAAGCCCAGGAGTGACTCGTTGCTGCCAGCAGCTCAGGTCAGGGCTGCCCGCTCTGATGCAGGACAGGCTGCTCTGCTGCTGCTGCCCGCATCCCCCGTCCCGCTGCTCCCAGTGCTGCCCAGCTCGCCTTCAGGGATGCTCCGGCCACTCTTGGCAGGGAGTGTGGCCGTGCTACTCCATCATGTCCTCCATCATCTTTCCTGCACAGGCCTGGGGACTGTGACAGGTGAATTTCACTATCTCCTACCACCTGTCCGTGCCAGCTTCCCTCGCTCCCCACCTTTCCTCATACATCGCAGCCCCTACAGAGCCCACTCCCTCCCCGAGGCAGCACCAGGGCATGGGAGGGACAGGAGCAGCGAGCAGCAGCGGGGACACTCTTTTTTCACCTCTCGCGTGAGACCTTTACCAGGGCAGCAGAGCAGTGCCCTGACCTTGAGAGGCACCACGGATGCGGGGGCAAGGGCCATGCCGTGAACCCTGCGCTGCCCGTACCTTCCTCTCTCTCTCTCCCCTGCACGCAAGGTCAGGCTCCTGCAAACAAGCCCCAGGGTAAGCCTCGGGCCTCGGGGGGCAGCCAGGACCTCTGCACTGAGCCAAATCACACCGAGGGCAGCCAGGGAATGGCGCCTGGGGAGGAAGGAGCGAGGGCGGAGGGCAGGCTCCCGGCTCTCAGCGGTCAGCCTACAAATAGAAAGGGTCATGGGAGAGTGCCCGGCTACAGGGACAAAGGGCCTGCGAGAGGCGGATGGGGCTACAGAAGAAGCCCCGGTAGGGAGGTGAGGGGTGGCACAGCCCCAGGGACTCCAGGAACAGGGAGGGCTCCCCGGCRTGTCCCCTGCTGTGCAGGCACCCCAGGGGCCATGCAGGAACCTATGGGACTGGCAGGGCAGGGAGGCAGCCAGCGCTCAGGRGAGGCTGAGACTGACACAAGAAGGTGACAGGGGCCAGCAGAGGTAGCAGTGCCAGTCCTGGGGTGACATCCCCATGGGCAGGATAACCAAATACCGTACCCAGTTGGCTGGTGCTGGGGGGGTGGGGGGAGGCGTTTGCTGCCTCATGGCACTGTCCTGGTGCCAGCCATATCTCCTGGGACAGGTCCCCTGCCCAGCCCCGTGTGGGGTCCTGGAGGGGGAGGGGAATGCAGCAGCACCCAGTACAGGCAGGAATGCGAGGGCAAGCACGCTGGGGTCAAAGCACCCATCGGACAGCCTGTCACCCCCCGGCAGCCCAACCCCGGCTGCCCTGTACTGCCACGGGACAGGTGCCAGGGCTTCCCTGGAGCGCAGCCGCTGCCGCTGCCGGGGTCCCCGCTCCGCCCCAGCACCCACCCACTCCCGTGGCAGCAGGCACCGGCCCTTCACCCCGTACCCTGTTTACAGCCTGCGGCGGCAGTCCCCAGCCCTCCGTCCGGCGCGTCCCTGCCCGTGGGGGAATGGGGAGCTCCTGCCCGGTCCAGGGTGGCCCGGGACACAGCCACGCTTGCTTACATGTTTTTTTCCAGAGCTGGCAGGCTCCTTCCCGCGGTGCTGCTGGCTGACAAGGCAGGATCCCGCACTGCTCAGGCAGAGCGCTGCCAGCAATGCCTGCCCGGGCTCGCCAGGTCCTAGTGCGCTGCCTGCCACGTCAAGGACACAGCGCAGACGGGTGCAGGACAGCCCTCAGCCCCAGCCGTGGGCCGGCTCCAGTGCCACCGGCACTGCGACCCGGTGCTCCCACCCCTGCCTAACCCTGCCTCGCACCCTGCTCTGCCCCGGGCCCCCCCAGCTGCAGCACCCGCATCTGCGAGAGGGATGCTGCTGGGGTCGCCCCACTGCCACAGCCCCAGCACAGGGATGCCCCTGTGCTCTGGCTTTTCCCAGTGCCTCCTCTCCTTCTGGAGCAGACGGCTGGCCCTACTGCCCCTGCGCCCTCTTGGGGACCCTGCCCTGGGGGTCCTTGCCCTGGGAGCGGGAGCATCGCTGTGCTGCGAGTTTGCCCAGGCTAGGARGGCAGGGTGCCGGCAGCCAGCCCTACAGCTGCTGCTCCCCGCTTTCACTCCCCCCCTGCAGTGGGGCCAGGCTCTGAACCCTCCTTGCAGCCATGGGACCGGAAAGCCCCAGGTTCTGGTTGGGGTCCCAGACCTCTGTCCCCCTGGGGTGSGGGAGCGAGGCAGTGGGTGATGGCTCTGGGAGCTCAGCACAGGCCCCCAGCTGCAGGGTGACCTTGCAGCAGGACTGCCGTGCAGCCAAAATGGGGGGCAAGTCCTTGGCTCAGCAAAGGGGGTTTTGGAGCCRGATCCCCTCCCTGCTACCCGGGGGAACAAGGCACAGCAGGGACAAGGCTCGCTCTGCTCCCCTCCTGCCTGCACCCTGCCCTTACCTCGAGGGCTCAGCTCTCCTGGTGCCGGATGATGCTGCCTGCAGCCTTCTTGCTGCCTGGTGCCAAGCAGGGTCGGGGTTTCCTGCGGTGGCGGGACCCGGGTGCTGAGGCTCTGCTGCCCCACGGGCTCTGCTGCCCCACGGGCTCTGCAGCCGGAGCGGGTTTCAGAGCCCTGGCGCTGGCTGGGGCTGGCTGAGCACGGCTCCCGCTGGCTCAGCAGGTGGAGGCTGCATGCACGGGCGGATTAGCAGGGGGGGAAGTGGCTTCTGCCATAGGAACTGCAAGTGGGATTCGTCAGCAGGTTGCAGCGGGGCCGAGCGCCAGTGAGGGGAAGGAGAGGGGAGGCTGCAGGCAGGCAGCCGCCCCAGCGGGACGGCACAGCCCATGCGAGGGGGACAGCCCTGGGCACCAAGAGCRGTGCTCCGGGTGCCAGCATCGTCCCTCGGATAGGGGCACCGCTCCGGTAGCACATGTCAACCCACACTGCTGTGCTGGACTCGGGCCACGGTGGGACGCTTGCTGAGCCCGCACCCTACCGTGGGTCAGCATTGGCCCCCTGGGGCCAGTGGGGGGGCCCTCAGCAGAGCACCCTGCACCCGCTGCCCCCTCCGCTGGGCCCCTCAGCTGCTCAGGAATGAACTGGCGCCTGCCCACCGGCTGCTCTCCTGGTATGTGCGGCCAGAGCCACGAATGCCGTGCCTCAGCCTCCTCCCCGGCCCAGCCGGGGCTGGCCCCCTCCCAGGGCATCCCCCCCCCGCCCTGCCATCCCTCTCTCCTCTTCCCATTAAGGCAGCACAGGCAGCTGAGCTTCTGTGCCGGAAGAAAACAGGTGCTGGAGCCAAGAATGATGGAGCCAAGTGGAGGGTGGGGAGGTGCAGGGGGAGCACAAAAAGCACACCCCCCCCACACTCGCATGGCAGCACCCCTCACCGGCATTTCCTCCCATTCCCTCCTTGGGAGCACAGCAAAAGCCCCTCTGCAGGTGGCACTGGTGTGCCCACCTCCGCCTCGCTGCCTGTCCCCAGCCCCGGGGAGAAGGGGTGGCAGGAGCAGCCCTGCGCCCACATTTCTCCTCTCCCAGCCCTTGCTGCAGAGCTGGGCTGCAGCCAGCRCTTCTATTTTAAGCCCCACAGTGCGGATGAGGAGGCGAGGGGTATGCGCGGCCAAGCCTCGCAGCCCGCTGGGGAGAGGCCCTGCTACTCGTGACCCCAGAAACTTCCCCTTCTCCCCCCAGGGCTGGTGCATGATCAGGGGCAGGCTGGGCCAGCTGCTCTTTCCCCTTCCCAGCACAGGCAGGGACCGGGGCAGCTGAAGCCGGCATAGCCCGGTGAAGTTATTGCAAAATATCTGGGATGCAGGAAGCCCTGCGGGTCCAGCCACGCTCCCCTGGCCCCCTCCATGGCACGCAGTATCCRCCTGCTGTGACCCGGGCCGGTGGCCATCCTGTGAGAGAGGAAGGGCAGACCTGGCAGGGCTGCGCGGGCAGGAGGATCTGCTCTGCAGGGCTGGGTGCAGGCACAGAGGAACCGTGGGACAAAGCATCCTTGTGAAAGGCATCAGATGGCTCAGGCTTCTCCCCAAGCAAGACCGAAATTTGCTGCAGGGGCCCCTTCAGCTGAAGTTCTCCCCCTACTTTAGCAGGGACCACCTTGCAGAGCCCCTCTCCTCCTGCGCCGGCAGGTGCTGCTGGAGGAAGAAGCTCCCAGAATAAGTGTCTGTTTGTTTTTTAATAAAAACAACCACCTCCCCCACCCCTGCTTGTGCTGTGTGTCAGCGAAACACCTGGGGAGCCGGCAGCACCCAGGGAGAGCACCCGGCAGGCGGGCAGGAGGGGTGCTCAGCGTCGGGCTGAGGCCGGGGATGGCGGTGGCTGGGGTGCAGTGCAGCCCYGGAGCCGGCTGGAGCGGAGCCGCTTGCCGCAGCCTCTCTCCCCTGAGAAGGTGGCGAGCRGTGAGCTGGTGCTGGGAGCGGAGACCGGGCCAGGACTGCACCCAAGAGGAGGATAAAGGGCAGGTTGGGGCTTTTCTTCCCCCTCAGCTGGGTCTCACTCCTTCTTCCCRAAGAACTTCTTGAAGACGGATTTGTTCTTGAGGCGAGGAGGGCCGGGGGTCTTCTCCCCCAGCATGTCCCGTGGGCTCACCGGCCGGGCCACAAAGGAATGGCAGCGTGCCCGTGGCATGGCCGGCAATTGCTCCCCAATGTACAGCGTGACCGAGTAGCTGCTCCCAGCCTCCACCGGCTCCTTGGGCACTGCCACTGGGGTGATCTTCTGGTAGGTGGCTGCAAGAGGGAGCAGTCAGTGGGGAGGGCAGGGCGCCAGCAAGGTGCTGCCAGCCCCCTAGAGCCCTCCCCAAGTGGGGGGCTGCAGCCCAGGGCACAGGGATGTGGGCCTGAGTGGGTGCTGGAGCAGTATCGCACCTGCCCTCGGCTGTCTGTGGGGACAGGGGCAGTGGTGCCACCTCCTGGCAGTGACAGTGAAACCAGGGCCATACCTGACGTGAAGGAGTAGGACCTCCTCTTGTTGGCCACCAGCCCGTAGTCATCTTCTTGGCAGCTGTTGTCCCACAGCCCGGGGGATCCCCTGGGTAACCACTGCTGCTCCCTGTGCCCGGCCCCATGAGCATCCTCTGAAGCAGAACGGAGACATGTCACAAGGCAAGGCCACCACAGGCCATCCCTGTGTAGCCCCAGAGAGGACACGGAAATGCATGGTTATGCCAGTATCCCAGGAAGTGAAGGGAGGTAACTGGTCCTTCCCCCAAMCCCATTCACGGGCAAGGGGCTCTGGGACTCCTGGCCCAGACCCTACCGAGTTCAAGAGTGACCAACAGCCTCCAGCTTCCCCCACTCGGTTCCCTTGCACCTCTCTGGGCTGGGGAGAGGAGTCGGGGGACAGCAGGAGCCCAGCGAGGCAGGAAAGTCACCTGCTGCTGCCACAGCCCCATCGGCTGGGCCATCCTGGCTGCCCAGAGGCCGCTGCAGCCAGGCGTTTGAGCGGGGTAGCACCACAATCTCCTGGCTCTTGGCGGTTGTGACCTGATGATGTCCCTGGAGGTGGGCGCTCCCAGGGCTGGGGACATTGCGGAAACTGGAAAATAGCAGAGATTTAGTGAACCAGATGCCCTGCTGGAGCAGCACACACCAGCAAGCATGGGAGAGAGTTGTAATAATGAGACCCGGCGGGCCGGCTCCTGGCTACTCACCCCCCAGCACTGCCAGTGCCCTCGACATGTTGTGCCGCTGCCTGGAAGTAATCCACTTCGGGGAAACCTGGGGGCACAGCAAACATGCCGCTGGGTGCTCTAGGTGCACAGGACCGTCCCRTGGAGCCAACCCCAGCTCCGGCTGGCCGAGCCGCCCGGGTGCCCGTGCTGCAGGGCTGGCCCCTCTGACCTCCTGCTGTAGCGCCTGCTCTTGGTTCTGCCAACCAGCCTAGGAGTTCATGGCAGGGCCTGAGCCCCCCTGGGTATGGGTACAGCAGCGGGAAGACCTCAGTATTACAGATCGCCTTGCCTGGAGGGCTGGCAAGAGATTTCCAGGCCCCGCAGAGGAGATGGAGGAAGACCGAGGCGTAATTACAATTTTCCTGACACTGGCTTTTTGCTGCTGAGGCTCCACCACTGACGTCAGTCGTGCTATTCCTGATTTATAACTGTGTATGTGGTGTGAAAACAAAGCCTCCAAATCCTGCCTGGCAGAGAACTGCCGTTCCCAAAGCAGGTTAGGAGGATGCATAAATCAGAGACAACGCTGTGCTGCTTCTCTTCTGACCCCCCATGTATCAGAGGGCTCAGTGGGGGCTGCACACCCGTGGTAGCTGCCTATAGCCGGGCCCCTGCTCCGCCAGCAAGGGTGGCTCACCTGAGTTTTGCTGCAGCTTGGAGACCCATTCGTTCATGAGGGGCTGGGAGGGGGCCCTCAGGAGGTACTCGGAGCCATCCCGCAGCCTGGGAGGGGGAAGAACAAGTCAGCAACAAGACAGACGTGGGGTGCAGATACCACAGCCCCCGCCAGCCTGGGAAAGAAGGTAAGCAGGCGAGAAAGAAAGGAGAAAAATCCTTATCCAGGCACTGGACCGAGCTGGCCCTGGTGGGGGGTGTTGGTGTGCATCTGTCCCAGCAGGGACACGTTAGGGAGGGCTGTGGCTATGAGACCCCGGCTGCCCCGGGTAGGGGTGACTCACTGTAGCCTGAAGCAGTTGGTCTTCTTGGTGTAYTCGGCATCCGGGGTGCAGACCGCCCCGGAGAGGTTCAGGGGAAGGGCCACCACAGAGCTCTGTACCACAGGGAACAGCAAGAGCAACAGCAGGGTTGGCAGGCGCTACCCTCCCCGGGCAAGGACACCCCACTTCCAGCCCCCCCAGCCTGCTGCCAGCCCCCTCCGGTGCCACCCCGCTCTCCCCCACCACACCTTGATGCTGTCCCTGCGGTCCTGGTAGAAGCACAGCGTCTGCCTCATCAGCACGGTGTGGAAGAGGCCCCAGGCGCGGCAGTTGGCCTGCGGGACACAAGCAGGGGACAGTCGTGATGCCAATGGGTTTGGGAGAAGACGAGCGGTCCCCTGCCACTCAAAAGGCCCCCCCAGCTGCAGTGGGCTCTGCCCTCCCAGCACGGCCAGCAGCACTGCCATGGTAGTGCCAGGAGCATCCCTGGCTTTGCTCCTGCCCTGAAACCTGCCCYCCCGCCACGTCCCAGCACCCCAGTCCCGAAGGAGCCCCGCAGCCATGCCCATACCTTCCTCCCTCCTGTCTGCAACACGTGCTTCCTTTCCAGCGTCCCCTCCATCATCTGAAACTCCATTTTACCGGGGGAGRCCTGCAAGGGGACAGGGGGTGAGTGAAGCAGTGCTGGGGCCAGCGGTGCCAGCTCAGCCCCAGGGCGCGCAGGGTCCATCTGACCCATCCCCGGCRGGCGATGCCAAGGTGGGAATGGGACAACAGGAACCATTTTCTGGCCTGGGCAGGGGCTGAGCTGTTTGTAGGCTTTTGGGGTGAAGTGCTGCCTTACTAAAGCTGAGGGCTGGTGGGGGAGTGCCGTGCTGCAGGGACCCTCAAATTCAGCACCTARCTCTTCCTCACCGCCCCAGCTGGAGCAAAGGGGCCACCCAAGTCGGGGAGTCCCCAAACACAGGTCACATTTGCTGGAGCAGGTAACCCAGCTGCTGCCTGGGGTGTCCCCAGACCACCCGCCTGACCCTGAGGGAGAGCCCCCGGCCCACGGCTCTCACCTTGCTGCCCTCTCTCTCCTCTTCCCCATGCCTCCGCCGATCCCAGGCGCCTGGGCTGCCCAAGGGGGCTGCGGACACCGGCTCCTCCGTGCAGGGGGATGCCCTGTGCCCGCTGGGGCTGCCATCGCCGCTCTGCCCCACGCCAGGGCTCTTCTCTCCYGATGGGCTGTGGAGAAGCTGGGCAGCGGTGGGAAGGGTGAACTTGGCCACCAGCACGTTGTTGGCCGCCGAGAGGATGAGGGGCCTGCCGGCGGTGGCGTCGGGGCTGGATAGGCTGCCAGCCTCGCTCCCTGGCCCGCAGTGGGCACGGCTGCCTGCTGGAGGACTGGGTGCCTGCTGCTCGCCCGCCCCATCCCAGATGGCCTGCAGCTCCTCCTCCTCTTCCTCAAACTGCCCGTGGGCAGGGTGGCAAACCTCCCCAGCGCCCGGCACAGGGCTGTGGGGCTGTGGGGACCCCAGTGCCCACTCGAAGACAGAGAGCTGTGTGGGGACGGCAGGGGAAGCTGGGGACCCACTGGGCTGGGGCTGGTCGCTGCCAGCTGGCCGCTGTGTGCGGGCAGTGCTGGGGATGGCTCCTGCCCTGCCTGGGATGCCGGCTGGGGATGGCCCGAGCTCCAGCCGAGCAGCTTCGCGATGCCTGGCCCTGCCGGCGGTGCCGGGGCTGCCGTCCTGGCCCAGCCGGGCGGCCAGCTCATCCCCCTCCCGGCTGACCCGCTCATGCAGCACGCCGATGTGGGATGGCCGGCTCGGCCTGAAGTCCAGGAGGTCTTCACCAGCGCTGCCGGGGTGCCGCGGGCTCCAGCGCTCCTCCCGGGCACGGTGTGCCCTTTGCTGGCTGTAGCTGGGGTTGAAGCTCACCTCCTCAAACCACGTTCCTTGCTCGCTCTTGGGGTACGTCCCCAGCCCCTCACCGGGCCTCTGGGGACCGTGCCCATCCACATCTACCTCCTCCTGCCACACAGCCCGGTGCGTGCCCGTGGGCTCCCATGGCCGCACCCCCCTGCCCTGCCTCTGCTCCTGCCCCTCCACCTCCTCCCGCAGCGCTGCRGCCCCTCGGTGGCACCCCAGGACCGCTGCATCCCGGGGCAGCTCCAGGCTGAGCACGGAGCCCAGGGAAAGGTGGGGACACGTGGTTTTCCGGTCGGGGAGGCAGGGGTCCCGGGGGGCCGTCCCGCACTCGGCGTCAATGTCCCGCACCAGCGGGTTCCTGACGTAGAGCAGCAGCTCCCCGCGCGGGGGTCCAGTGGCGGCCGCCCCCGGCCCCCCCTTCCTCCGGCCACACTTCTGGGGCCACGTGTTGCTGGGGCCGTGGTGCTCCTCGGGCGCGGGCTGCAGGGAGCTGGCGCCCATGATGCCCTGCAGCGTCAGCAGCCGGGCCTGCTCGGCCCTCGCCCGCTCCCGCCGCTGCAGGCTGTTGAAGAGGGAGCCAGCCCCGGCCTTGGGCAGGGTGTGGGAGGTGGCTGGTGTCCCGCCGCTGGATGTCGGAGGGCGACGGGCGATGGCAGGAGGCCGCTTCGYGCCGGAGGTTTTCCCAGCCTCCACCTGTGCCTGGGGACACAGAGAAGGAGAAAGGGGTGACCCCCACGGCCAGAGCCTCCACGACCCCACCCCTCCCTGTGCCTGGGCGAGCAGGGAGCCGGGGGGACAGGCAGCCGAAAATGCTCACCAGCGGCACATGCAGAACTGGGAGCGGAGCGGCTTCACCTCAGCCCCCCGAGGGCTGCTCCCACCTTGGCGCAGGCAGGGAAGAGGCAGGCAGGGGAACCTCTGCCCATGATGGAGTCCCCCAGGTGCGGTGCAGTGGGGGCTGCCTGTGCCCTATGGCTCTTCCCCCGCACCACTGCCCTCCAAGCCACCACTTTTGGGTAGCTATGGAGACAGCAGTCACTGCTGSCCGTCCCTGCCACCCCTGCATGCCCCCAGGCAGCAGAGCAGGCGAATGCAAGGGCAGAGACTGAGCAGAGCCCCTTCCCCTTCCCCTCCCACAGACACCCTCTCCAGCCCAGCCGCAGCCCCTCTCCTGGGCTTCTGGGGCCACAAGGATAAAAGCGAAGGGCTTTGCCTGCAGGACCCTGAGGAGCGTCTCCCTGTACCYCTTAGGCTGGAGGGGGCCCGTTAGCCGCAACCATCCTGGCAGCCTGGTAGCCACTTGCCCTGCCTCGACGCCTTTCGGCCTCTCCGGCCCACCTGCCCTCTCCCTTTGGCCACCCCACGGGGGCCCTGGCCATGGCTGCCCTYGGGGCTCCTAGCACACAGCCCTTTGTGCCGGGCCTGGAGCARTGAATGGATGGAAGCCCCAGCAAAATGCTGAGCTCCCAACCCTGGGGTTACAAGCCATGCACCCCGGAGCATGCCCCCCCAACTCGTGCACCCTCACACGGCCCCATCCAGCTCTTCCCCCTTCAGTCAGCTGCACAAGGGACTGCCGCTGCCCCCCAGCAACGGCTCGCYGTGCCTCCCATGGCCACCAAGACCACTTACCCGGGGGGCTAAACTGCGGCCAGCCCCATCCGAGCCCCCTCCTCACATGCCCCAGCACCCGCACTCTGGAGCCCATGGCACTGGGAGGGCTTCCCCTCTCCCGGGGGACCACCACCGGCAGGGCACGGTGGCACAGCCAGGAGGGTCGTAGCAGGCAGGTTCATGCCATGCAGCCACTCTGCCCGGCATGCAGCCTCCCCCGGGGACGTTACCTCTTCCACTGGCTGGCGAGGCGGCTTTCTCTTTCGCTTTAAACTACCCCAAGTGTTTCCTAAAAGCCCCTGGCAACGCTTCCAAAAGGTTTTAGAGCCTGAGGGTTTAGTGGCGGGGAGCTGAGGGGGGGGGGGGGGGGGGGGGAAGAGAGAGACACAGAGAGAGTTGAGGGCAAGAGTGGGTGAGGAGCCACAGCAGGAGAGCGCAGGCAAAGGGGGTGGCACAAGCTGGTCCTCAGCCCTCAGGCATCACTTGGCATCGGCACAGCCAAAGGTCCCTCTCGAGACTGACACAGCCCCAACAGCTCGCTTGGAAACAGCCCAGGGCTGGGGGCTACCCCTGCAGCCCTCAAAGCCTCCCGGTCTGCATGGGGGCACAGCTCTGGGGAGCTGCCCTGGCTGCACGGCAGCGGCTGGCCCTGGGACCGGCACTGGGTGCTCACCCATGGTTCTGCCAAAGCCACCTACTGTCCCCCACATACCGTCCGCCGCACCTCTTCCCCTGGCCGCTCGCTGCCAGCCACCGGCTGTGCCTTCTTCTTCTCGCCTTTCTTGCCGATGCTGAGGATGAGGTTGACCGTCCCCCCCAGCCCACCGGGGCCCCGCGGCGGTAGCAGCACCGTGGAGGTCTCGGCAGGATCCCAAATGACAGCCTCCTCGGGGGGTCCTGCACGCTGGGGTGTTGAGCTGCTGGGCTCCCCCCAGCTCTGCTCCRTTCCCGATGGGGCATCTGAGAGGGGTGATACCAGTGGGGAGATGGCTGTTCCTGCTGGCAGCCGTGGCTCCAATCTTTGCACGGGCTCGAGGAGGTTGCAGGGCGTGAACTCCACTGGGCTGTGGATGCTCTCCAGCCGGGGCCRAGCACACAGGGCACGCTGCTCCTGSGGAGCAAGGCAAGAGAGGGAAYGTGGAGGAAGGGCTGCCAGGGCCAAGCACGTTCTCAGGACAATCTTCCCTTTGCCCTGCCTGAACYCCAGAGAGTCCCAGAGGTATTGGCACACATYCCTCCCCTACTTCTGCACCACCCACTCCGTCCGGTGCCTCTGCTACCCTCAGCCTYGAGGCCGGTCCGGCTCCCTGACAGTCTCAATGTGGCTGGGTACTCACTTGGCCGGTGGGAGACCCGCCCAAGGGGCTCTCCAGGTCCCTTCTGTCCTCCTGCTTGCTCCCTGGGTCCCGCTGGTGCCTCTGTGCTCGCCAGCGCACCAGCACCCAGCCCAGCATGCTCTGCAGCTCCTCCAAGCGCTCCTTTATCTGCGGGGAGAGATGCTGGGCAGCCTGCAAGGACCCCTGGCCCAGGGACACTTGCCCTACCAAGGACAYCTCACTACGGAGCAGTTTAGGAGGTTTTTGGGAGCGGGATACAGTCAGTCACATCACCTCGGATCTCAGCATCCATTGCTGGGTGAAACCTCTCCCTGCCCTGAGCAGCCCTGAGGATGCATGGCCGGCCCCATACCACTCGCTGAGGCTCTGCACCTGCACCTTGCTCTCTCCTCCAGGGACTGTCCCCAGAGGATTTCGGGGGTTGCTGAGGGTTTCCCCAACCCCATTTCCCCTGTCCTTACTGTTGCACTCAGGTAGTGCTCCTCAGACACCAGCTGCTGCCCCAACGCCGCCAGMGCCTCAAACTCCTTGAGCTTCCCTTCAATCCTCCTCTCCAGTTCCTCACACGGAGTCTCCGGGAGGCCGTGGCCGCTTGGGYTTTCAGAGAAGATCTGAGCCCGTGTGTCCTCTGTCCAGGAGCTATGGGCACGTGAAAGACKGGATGAGGAATGACCCAGCCCCTCCTCAGCCCTGCAGGCCCCAGGGAAGCCTTTCCCATGCTCAGGGATGGCTGGAAGCAGCTCACTGGGGTAGGGGCAAGTCTGGCAGGGCAGGGCAAGATGCCRTGGGGCTGCCCCACAGCAGGCAGTCCTGGCGTAGCCCTTCGTTCCAGGCTCCCCATGGTCTGGCTGCAGCTCTGCCCATGTACTCGCCAGCAGCCTGCACTCYGGCAACGCCACGCTCTCACCAGCTCCCCCCCCAGCCACCGCAGAGGCAACCCCGACGGCTCAGCGCCACTTACATCATGGCTAAGTAATCCTTGAAGAAGTGCCGCAGCCGGCCGGCCTGTTGCACGCGGGCCCGGGTCTCCCGCAGCAGCTCCCGCAGCCCTGCCCAGGCCCACAGCGTCCCCTGCACCTCCCGGCTGATGGGGCACAGCCGAGCAGGGCAGAGCTCTTGCAAGTGGGCAGCTGCTCTCTCCAGCTCCTCCAGCTGCCCCTGCAGGGTCTCCGACATCGCACGCTAAAGATCACAAAGCGGAAAAGGTTCAGGATGCATCCAATCCCTCTGCGCCCAGGCTGGACTCCCCTGTGTTCTGGGATGCAGGGATGGAGGGGATGTTGCAGGGATGGAGGGGAGGTTGCAGGGATGGAGGGGAGGTTGCAGGGATGGAGGGGAGGTTGCAGGGGAGGTTGCAGGGGAGGATGCAGGGGAGGATGCAGGGGAGGATGCAGGGGAGGATGCAGGGATGGAGGGGAGGATGCAGGGATGGAGGGGAGGATGCAGGGATGGAGGGGAGGTTGCTGGCACAGGGGCTGCAGGGAGCGGGCAGAGCCACCCTCAGCGGGGAGGRCGGGCAGAGCCACCCTCAGCGGGGAGGACGGGCAGAGCAGAGGGCTGCCTGGTTTCCCCGCTCTGCTCGCGTGAGTCATCTCCCTGCCGGCGGGAAGATGAGCGAGGTGCTGCCAGCCGGGCGCTGGCACACGGGAGCTGATGCAAGCTCTCTCTCCTCGCCTGGCCCGCACTGGCAGAGGGGAGTGGAGCGGGGCAGGGTTCGGCTCCRTTGGAAAATTCCAGCCTGGCCCGCCACAGCGTGCCAAGGCTTAYGGCCAGCGCCTCCCCGGGACAGCCCCAGACAGCTGGGACACCCCCCTGCCACAGGCATGGCCGGCCACGGTGCTCCCTGGGTCTCACCTCCATCTCCTGCTGCTGGCTCAGCAAGCCCTGCAGCCCCTGGAGGTCCTCCTCACTCTTCACCGTGGTGAAGCCACTCTCTGCTTGGGCAGTGTCACGAGTCAGCGCCTCAGCTCTGCATCGAAGGGCCTCCAGGCGCGGGGACACCTCCGCCACCTGGATGGGCRGGGGGGAAGAGATGAGCCCCGGCGTGGGACCCCCTATGCCACCACACATCACATGGCCCCAGCCCACCCCAGCCTGGGGGCACCCTGCCATGCACCTGCAAAAGGGCAGGGAGCACCAGCCACAGAAGCAATGGGAATATCAGCCTCGCACAGAGYGGTCCCCATGTGTCCCAATGCCCTGTGTCCCACTGGGACCAGCCGAGGCACATGCCCTGTCCCAACTAGCCGGCATGTCCAGCTGCAGATGGACCACTCGGCTGCATCCCCAGACCCTCCGCCTCCATCCCCTACCAGGCGCTCCAGGGTCTCCGTCTCCGTCGCCACCTCCATGACCCGCTCCCGCTCCTTCRCTGCGTCGTTCAGCATCTCCACGGCCTCCTGCAGCTCTCCCAAGGGGCGGCTCATGTCCTCGCTGCTCGGCAGCTGCCCGGCCTGGGCCAAGAGCAGGGGAAAAGACCCCTGCGAGCCACAATGCCCGCTCCCTGGCTGAAGCCAACAGAAACACCCGGCATGAGGGAGATGGGGAGCCCAGGCAGCTGGGCCGGAGRGGGGAACCCATGGGGTTCCCCTGCTAGCCACAGACCAACCCTTGGGCCAGTCCCAGGTGCTGGGCGATCCCAAGGGATGCCTGGTCCCGCTGCTCACCGCTGCAGGTCCCTGCTGGTTCCGCGCCTCCTCCTCTTGCAGGTCCTGCAGGAACTCAGACAGCACCAGGGAGTCACGCAGGTCTGCCGCCCGGCGCCGCAGGGCTGCCTGCACGTGTGCCAACCTGTGGGGACAGGCGCCCGTCATAGGTGCCAGCACCCTCCACACCTCCTCGGGGCRAGCATCCTCTTCCTTGCACCTCCTCGGGGTGAGCATCCTCCTCCCCACACCTCCTGGGGTGCCTCCTCTCACCTTCTCAGGGCGAGCATCCTCCTCTCTGCCCACCCCGAGGACCAGAGAGGAGGAACCTTCCCCCGGCACTCACTTCTCCTCCACCATCTCCACCTTCCTCTGCATCTTCCTCGCCCCCTCGTGCTCGGTGGGTGGCTTGCCCACCGCCTCCTCCCGCAGCGCCTGGAGCTTGAGGCCGCACAGCAGGAGCTGCCTCTCCAGCTGGCCCGTCTCCTCCAGGTCCTGGCGCAGCTCTGCCGGGCTTCTCATGGTGGCTGGCTCCGAGAGTGACCCAGCCACGGCTTGCAGCCACCGCTCAGCCCGGTCCAGCTCCCCCACCAGCCTCAGTGCCTGCAGGGAAGCGGGGAGCCCATCAGCCTGGCTCTGAGCCACCCAGGGGAGGCAGGAGCCACGCTGCCACCTCACTGCGGGTACCCAGGGCACCGGCAGCTTGGGCAGCACAGTTGGAGCAGTGCATGGGCTGCAAGGCCAGCCGGAGATGTCAGTGCCAACGCTGCAGCTCCCATCCCCGCGGGCACCGGCCCTGCTTGCTGATCCCCAGCAAGCTGCTGCGATCGGGGCATGTCCCTGTGCCCACCCCAGCCCTGCCTCCACGTACCTTATCGATTTCCCGCAGCACGGCGCCGTTCTCCTGGTGCTTCCTCTGCAGGTCCTCCCAGAGCTCCCCCAGCTCCCGCAGCATGGCCTCCACCTGTGGGCTCCCCGGGGGTGCCCCTGGTGCCAGCCTCTCCTGGGAGGCAGGGAGGGCGGTTAGGACAGGCCCTGCCTGGTGCACTCCCCCACCCCACATCCGAGTGGGCTCACCAGGAGCACAGCCCTGGAGGTGGGGCCCAGGGGCTCCCACTGCATCCGTGCTGCCTCCAGGCTCTCCACGTCCCTCACCGSACATGGGGGGGCTCCAGGACCCGCGCTTTCCTTGTGCGGGGACACAGTCTGCCAAGGAGCAGGGAGACATAGTGCATTAGTGCCCAGACCAGGGACGGGCATGAGTGCACAAGCGTGCATGCCCATGAGCAGCAGGAGTGGGTCGGGGAAGGGGTCCCCCTCGACACAGGCTCCCCTGGCCAGGCTGGGAGCAAAGGGGGCTCCTGGGGAGACATTACTGCGTTCACTGCCTGACAGACATCCTGTACCTGGGCCTCTGGCTGCCGCGTCCCCCACTCAGCCTCCGTCTCGCTCCTCCTCCTGCAGAGAGGGGGACAGTCAGGACTGCAARGTCTCCCCTTGCACAGGGGACCCCCATCCCCCCGACTCCGTCCCACTCCCCACAGCCACCTGCACAAGCCGGTACCTTTTGCTGTCCCTGGCATGAGGGGGCTGCCCCGCCGCTGGGGAGCCAGGGCGGCTCTCCTCCCCTCTCTCGTGCTCCGCCATCTTCCCTGGCACACCCWTCGGCACCTACGGCACAAAGGCTCCCATTCCTCCTCTGCCAGCCCAAAGTGCGCTTCGCTTTGCGCCGGGCCTGGCACTTATCACCTCCCATAAGCRGTGGGGCCAGGTCACAGGCGTGCTCAGTTTGGGCTTTGCCCAACACCCAAACCCCTCTCCTACAAGCTCCCTAGTCTTCCCGAGGCGGAGGTGCTGGCGATGCCTGGAGGAAGGCAGATGCCCATGCTCACCATGCTCCCGAGCCCTCTTGTCCGTTTGTCTCCCAATTCCTTCCCCACAGCCCCACGGCCACTATCGTCTCCTCGGGGCTCAGGACTCGGAGCCGCAGCTTCAYCCCCCGGGGAACTGCTCGCCAGCGCCGGAGCCTTCTCCGTCCTGGTAAAGGGGTGCAAGGGAGGCCCAGGGGAGGAGAGGATGGAGAGAGACCTTAAGTGGTGCCCCAAAGACAGCCTGCCAGGGGCTCACCCAGGTCTTTCCCCAAGCCTCTGACTCCAGCGCTGGGGGTYAGGGTTGGGGCCCTGGGGCTCCTGCCAGGCTGTGCCCTACCTCAGTGCCTGCTGGAGCTGCGCCCAGCTCTCCTTCACATCGCGGTGCTTGGGGGTGACTTGGACTGCCAGGCTGGGCTGCAGGCTGAGGAGCTGGGACACGGTCACATCCAGCATCTGGAGGAGAGAGAGCAGCCGGGGAGTGATGACAGGGCTGGCAAGGGAYGAGCCACCATGGCCGTGGTGCGAGTGTGTGATGGCAACCCACCACCAGCCCTGCGGGAGCAGGAGAGGCAGTGGGTGCCAAGCCCGGTCCCCTGCTGCCCCCAGGGAGGCCCCCCATCCACCACACAGCCCTGGCCACCCCACATGACCGTGGGGTGCCCACCGAGCCCCCAGCCCTGCTGGTGCCATTGCTGACCCAGGAAGGTACACAAGCCCCCCTCYGCCGGGATGCTCCCTGGGGCTCAGAGGATGAGGCAGAGCCTTGCACTTACCATCACCTGGCTGGCTATGTCTCTGACGTCCTGATCCCGGCCTGGCTCGCCCTCCCCTGGCCTCCCCACACTGCAGACACTCCTCTGCTGTAAGAAGAAGCTGCAGTCAGCGGTGGGAGGAGGAGGGGGTCCTGCCCTCAGCTCCAGCASAAAGGGATGCTGCAAAGCTGAGCTTGCTACTCTGGCTCCCCATCTTACATCAGGCTCCATCCCGCAGCTCTCTGCCCGAGTCCCAGGCTGAGGGTGCTGGGACCACAGCAGCCCCCAYACAGGGGACAAGAGTGAGGTCCTGCCTGCCCAGTTTTGCTCTGGCCATGCAACAGCCCCGCACCAGGCTGACCCTGGCTCCAGGGCTGGTACCTTGGCATGGATGGCCCCGAGCAGGGTATCCGCTTGCTGGAGGAAGGCGGCTACCTCCAGGGCCAGCTGCAGAGCCTCGTGGTGCTCCTTCAGGGTCCCCTGCAGCCGCAGCCACCTGCGCGGGTGGAAGGGGAGAGGTGAAGGGCGGCCTGTGCCCCCCCGGGGAGCCGTGCAGAGGTGGGGCAAGGGGAGGCAGATGGGAGGTTTGGGGGGTCCTGCTTCCCAGCCTGTTGGCTCCCTGTGCCCGGCTCACCCCTGCTCAGCCCATGTGTCCCCCACTMACATTTTGTTGAGGTGCTTGCGCCGGGCTGAGATGCTCCTGCTCTCACTTTTGCCTTGTTTCTCCAGCTTCTGGGCCAGGCTGTTCAGCTCCTCGTGCAGGCTCTGGAACTGCTGCTCCTCCTGGCCCGAGCAGAGAGACAGACATCAGYATCCCCCAGCTGTCCCTCCGCCCCCCCTCAGGGACCTGCACCATGCCCCAGCCTCGGGACCCCAGGGCTGGTGGGGTTCGGGGTCGCTGGCACGCCAGCGGCCCCCCAGCAGCCTCTCACCTGCTTCAAGTCGAGGATGCGGCGGGTGAGCTGGATCTTGTCCGGGCTTTCCTGCAGGAGGGCTGCCAGGGAGGGCTTCTCCTCCTGGGCCAGGGGAGGGTGTGAGAAGGCAGGGGGGMAGCCAGGCTGTCCCCCTCCCTGGACCACGCTCCCCACACCCCACACCTTGTGCCTGATCCACGCCTCCAGCCGCTCGGCTTTCCTGTTGAAGTCCTGCAGGCTCCGCAGCCCCCCTAGGGCTTTGCTCTGGCTGGTGGCTGTCTGCTTCAGGAGCTGCCACTGGTCCCGCAGGGCCAGCAGCTGCCTCCGCACTCCCTCGGTGCTGGGGCTCGCCCGCCACATCAGCTGCTCACCCATCTGTGGAGCCAAGGGACCCGCTCAGCATCAGGGGCTCTCAGGGACCCTCCACTGCAGAGAGCCCAGGGACACGGGTGCTGCGGGGAATGGGAGCYGTGCCGCCACTTGGCCTCACCTGGTTGAGTTTAATCAGCGTGTTCTCAAAATCCTTCATGTCCCACTGCAGGGTCTGAGCCACCTCCTCCCAGTCCTGGAGGTCGCAGCCATCCTTCAGGTCCCGCAGCTTGCCTCGCACCCAGCCCTCCGCCTGCAAGGTGGCAAGACCCACATGGCCAGGTGCCTCTGCCAGAGCCCCAAGGACGTGGCTTTGGGGACCCAAGCCCAAACTCCCCTGAATCCACAACAGGGACCAGAGGGCATCCTTTTGGCTGACAACCCATTTGCTCCGGGCRAGAACAGGCCAGCAAAGGGGCTCAGGATGGTGACAGCGGCGATGGGGGCRGGAAGGCAAGCGGCATCTTGCTTCTTTCCAGTGCCTACCTGCCCCAGCCCGGCAGGAAAAGCCAGGGYCCCCCAGGCAGGCCAAATCTGGGGTCCTTGGTGGGACATCCCTGCAYGAAGCATCTCCTCTCCCCACGCTCAGCTCCCTTGCGCAAGCACTCATGCACCCTCCCCAGCATGGCGTGGAAGCAGCCCCCCCCGCACCATCCCCATTCCCACGCTGCTGGGGAGGGACAGGGGCTGGGAGGAGGAGGAGGAGGATGGGGGACGGGAGGAGCGTGCGCACATGGGGAGGAAGCAGGGCCCTGGTGTAGGCTGACCCCCTCTCCCCGGGGCCGACAGCCAGGGAGAGGCAGCCAAACATGATCTCATGCCACAACCATGGCTTCGCTCGGGGCCGGGAGTTCAGCCCTCCCCGTCGCGCACCCCACCCCGCAGCTCACATGAAAGACTGCCGGTGGCCCCCCCTGCCCCACTCCCCACACAGCCCCTCGGGCGGGCACCCTGGCTGGCCTCACCTGCAGCATCTCCCGGTTGAACTGGGCTACCAGAGGGCTCAGGTCGAGGAGGGGGGACGCTCCTGCGCTGCTTCGCCCAACGCATCTTGGTGCCGCTGTGGGCTCCTTGCCCTTGGGGCTCTCTTTCCGGGGCAATGACGCTGGGGGTCCTGCCAGCTGGGGCGGGCAGAGGTGGGGGGTCAGCGTGCCGCCCCAGGTAGCCCTCCCCATCACCTCCCAGCAGCGTTTCAGAAATCCAGATAAAGTATGTCAGCCTGCTTCGTCCCCGATCCCACTACTTCACTGACATATTTGGGGTTCTCTCCCAGCACCCCGAGGCACAGCTCCCCTCTACCAAGCCCGCGCCGGTGGCTTTCGCAGCCCCGGCAGGGGGTTGCCAGCTGTCCCTCTGCCCTGGGTCACTGCCAGCTGGCAGGCTGGCACCCAGCACCCGGGCTGGAACCCGCGCTCACTTTGGAGGTGGATGTGGTGCTTGCTGCCCCTCCAGCCTGGGGCTGCGCAGCCCTGCGAGGAGCGTTTGTGTCTGCGGCATCCATTTGCGTCGCCCCGGGGGACACTGCCAGCGGATGGGATGGGGGGGCCATGGGGCAGGTCCCCAATGAGCTCAGCCCGCCACTCCTTCAGAGGCACTGAGAGACCCCCATCCCAAACGAGCGGCRGCAGGGGGCAGGAAGCGCCGCATCTCCCCCGGGGCTCGGCCTCGTGGGCGGCTGGYGCTGACGAAATGTTCTGTCAGGGCTCCAGCTCCACCGGGGGTGATGGCGAAGGTCAGCCAGCGAAAGCACTGGCCCCCCTCCAAGCTCAGCCCCGGGCCCAGCTGCACGCAGCCCAGGGCACCCGCTTCCCACCCCGCTGACCGGGGACGGGGACCTGACCGCACACTAATCAGCAGCAAACAGGAGCCTGAGCATCTTCAGGAGAAACCTGAAGGCGCAGGGCTCGCTGCCTCCTCTCACCAGGCAGAAATTGCTCCTGGGACCGGCCCAGGGCAGCCCTCCCTGTCCGAGGGGGCCAGGTGTGAGCTGCCCCGTGGGGTCCCAGCCGCCCCCGAGCCCGCCAAGGCACAATCTCCTGGGAGCTTGTGGAGCAGCAGGGTTCGGGCAACTGTTTCAGGCTCTCTAAGCACTCTGGCATGTGCTGCCCCGCTGATGGCATGGGAGTTGCTTTTCAAAGTCTTTCTGCCTAACCACAAGAACTAGAGAAATCCTGCCCTTTTTTTTAGTATTTCTTTTTTTTTTTTTTTTTTTTTTTAAATAGCAACACAGATTCTCAGGCCCTCCTGTGACTCCAGGATCTTCAGTCTCTTGACACAGCCAGGGCTGGAGGAGCCCATAATCTGTCTCCCTTGGAAGTGACAATACCTCTGGGTGCTGGCCTGGGGGCTATCCCCTCGCCCCATCATGCCCAACTTGTCCCCTCGCTCATTTAAAGCGGTGAGGCTCCATCCACGCCTGCGCCGGGCAGGCCACCAGCAGCCACCCTCGCGTGCTCAGCCCCAAGCTGCGCCCGAGTCAGACCCTCTAAACGGCGAGGGCTGGAGGATGTACCGCATGGAAGGGGGAACCTCTGTCCACCGGAGAGCAGAAACCACTGGCCCAGGGACTCCCGGCCTCCTGCTGCGTGTCCTCCACATCCACATCCTTCCTGAGGAAGACCTAGAGACGGGAAGGCGCAGCCGTGAGCCTGGACGTGCTTGGCCATCCCAGCAACCGAGGGGATGGAGGAGCGTGCRCCCGCCTCCCCCTGCCCTGGGCCAGAGGAGGCTGCCAGCAGTACCCAGACACTGCTTGGCCGGGCTCTTGCCCATCCCTCCTTACGCATCCAGGCCAGGCTCCTCCAGGCGGCATCCGCAGCTCCTGCCACGCATTCAGCAAGTGGCAAGAGCTCCTAAGCTTGCTTTGCTCAGCGCCTTCTCCACTTTAGCTCGCACACACACCCCCTTTTTCCCCTTGAACTGACTCCAAAGCCAGCAGAAACCCATTCAGTAGTCACCACTGGCCCCTGGTCATCTAAGGATGCTGAGGGTCAGCCACCCCTGCCCATCTCCAGGACAGCAGGGCAGAGGCGCAAGGGCACAAGAGGACAATAACCCCACCGGCAGGAATGCGAATCCTCTCAGCTGCTGATCCCTGCCCCTGGCCTGCCCGGGAGGCAAGAGTTAAAGGGGCAGCTGAATCGCAGGGAAGGGCTCCCATGGGAGCAGGAGAGGCAGGAGGAAGAAAGTCCAGGAGCCGCAGCCAGGCACAGAGAGGAGGTCCAGGATGAACTCCACGTTACCTTATCCTTAACGGAGCCCAGCCCCGGGAGGAGAGGTGCGTGGGATTGCTTGGACCATGCACAAGGGCAGTCACTCTCATCCTCTATGGATGGATCTTTTCTTGGGCCGTCGGACATAGCAGGCCAATTTAGGGACCTCCTTCCATTCCCTCCCCTGGGCCGCCTTGCTGTCTCTGTAACAGCCATCCAAGCGTGCACAGGGCAGCACGAGGTGGTGGGCAACATGTGCTGCCCCGACACCCCCTCCCTGGTCTCCAGCAAACAGGGTGGTGGATCAGCCAGAGCCGGACTCAGCCCACCACTGCTCGGACCACTCCAGACTGGGGACAGTGTCCAAGGGGAACTAACCCAGGCGAAGTAGAACTCCCTCCCTGCACAGAAAGTGGCTTCCTACCATCTCTGCAGGACTGAAGAAGAGTCCCAACATGGATGGCATCCCCCAGCGCTAGAGCTGCTGCCACCAGAAAGGCTCAGACCCCCACAAACAGCCCAACAACCCTATAACCCCTGGGAGACCAGCACCACTGGACCTTTCAAGGGGGATGCGGAGGCTGGCTGGTGGCCGCAGAGGACAGACCACTGCACCATGCCACAGCATCCCATCCCGAGCAGGAAGAGCGGGCAGGGAGCAAGGCTGAGTCACGGCCTGGCAGGCACAGCGAGAGCTCAGCGCGTCTGGCAGGAGGGTGCCAGCAGCTGCGGGAAGTGCAGCTCTGAAGGAGAAGGCAGCCCCTTGCCCAACCGCGGGGCTGAGATGTTTGGACGCCTGTTTAGGGAACGGGAGGGAGCTAAACGTGAAGTGGTTACAGAGCATACGACCCTAGGAAGCCCCTCTTCTAGGCAGCAGCGTCCCACGATGGCTGCAGCCCGTGAGCCCCCCCCACCAGGGCTCAGCTGTGGGAGACAAGCCTGCAGGTGACACGGGAGCTTTATTTAAAGTCCTCGTCTCGTGATCTGTCAGCCGCAGGAAAATAGGGCTGCCGGCACAAGGATGACTTCATCCTTCCCGCAGAGCTGCTCCACCGGGACTGCCCCCCCTCCCCGTCCCTCCGTCCGGAGCTGGGTCCTCACTCCTGCAAAACAACACTCTTGCAGCAACCCAAGGCTGGGAGAAGGAGCCATGCCTTCCTCGGCATCCGTGAGGTGCCGTGCTAACTGCTCCCCAGCAGGACCCCAGGCCTCTTGACATGAGGAAAGCCACATGTGAAACGAGCACAGCAGCCTCAGCTGCCCCCTCTGCAAATGCTTCTTTCCCTCATTAAAAGCAAAATTAACACTGCACATACGTTTGCCGCATTCCCGTAGAAGAGTAGGTGCCCCACAAGCAAGACGAGCAGGGCCAGACCCTCCCAGGCTGCACTGTGCTCATCCTGGAGGAGTCCCCCATTCCTACAGGGCAGGAGCGAGGGCCAGAGCTGGGGGGCACTCTTGGGAAAGCCCTAACATGCCCTGCCCAGTGGACAGCCTTCCCTTCTCTCCTCCAGCTGCTGTCCTGTCTCACGCACGCTTTCCCCTGTGCCCTGGCTCTCCCTCTCCCTCCCAAAGCTCCATCTTGCAGCCTGCCCCCCCTTCCAGCTCAACCCTCCCCAGGTCGGACAGGCAGGAGGGGTCGATCCTGGCAGCCTCCCAACAGTCCCGCACCACACCACTGTGCCGAGCACGTGTCCCTACCTTATATGAAAGAGGGGAGCTCTCGTGCCGATGCCCCTTGGGCTGCGCAGACTCCGGCCGCCCAGCAAGGAGCCGCCTGCGTGCCGGAGGAAGCAGCAGCTCTTGCGAGGTCGTGCCTGGCCTTTATTGGCAATGAAGATGAGGGTTTTGGCAGTGGGCTGCGCGGCTCTCCCTAGCGCTATCCCGCCGGGAAACCAGCTGTTGCGGGTCAGGGTTAAATCCCAAGGAGTTCCTGCCTGCTCTTGCCAGCAACAGCGAGGTCTCCGAGCTGCCTTCCGCCCCATCCCAGCCACGCAGGGGGTCTTCCTGGGCTCTGGCACTGACGGATTTAGACCTCCACGCCTGCTAGCGCTTAAACTCGGAGGGCGGGGTGCTGGGAACCCTGGATCCTGCTCCTAGCCTTGTCCCAGCTCTGCCTGGCCCTTCATGAGTCACTTCCCTTCTCCCAGCCTCGGTTTCCCCTCCAGTAAACGGGAGAGCGAGTTCCCAGCTCCCCGCACACAACTGCATCGTCGCAGGCATCCCAAGAGCTGAGCCCGCCACAGCTCGGGCTCTGGGGCAGAGCTTTTCTGGTTCATCTTAGCCCTAGGGAAAGCTTGTCTCCAGCTCGCCCACAAAGACCTCCTGCCCTCCAGCCTGACGGTACAGAGAAGTGCGTGGGGGGGAGGCGGGAGGAAAAGCAACTCCCCCAGGAGCCCCGAGGCGACTGCTGCCTGGAGGGCATGGGGACAAGGCAGCAGGGATCCCCTGCCGGGGCGCAGCCTCCCCAGGACCTACCCGTCCCTTGGCAGCCAGGAACGGGGAACCGCAGGGAAGACGGGGAGAGAGCAGGGTGCAGGGTACGGGGAGCGCTTACCTTGAACTGAGTTTTCCCTGGCCTGCTGTTGTTGTTATTGTGGTTCCTCTCTTCGCCGGTCCGGGGAGGGACCCCGGGTCCCCCTGCGTCCCCCGCGCCAGCCTCCCCGTGCCAGTTGGACAGCGTGATCTTCTTAATGGAGCGGGCGAGGGAGTTGCGGTTCAGCCGCTCCTCGTCGGTCCCCCCGTCCTCGCCGGGGCTGGGGCTGCGGGGCTGGCCCTCGGGGGCGGCGGGGCTGGCCCGGGCTTGGGCCAGGTAGAGGGAGATGCGCTCGTTGAGGCTGCGGCGGAGGCCGCGGTGGTTGTCCAGAGCGGAGGCGAGGGCGATGCCGGGGCAGGGGTCCCCGGGGAAGCCGGCGGCACACTTGGGCAGCGAGAGCTTGGTGCTGATGGTGAAGGGCTGCACCTTCCTCGCCGTGCTGCCGGACATCCTCGCCCTCCCCGCCGCCGCCGGCGAGCAGGGGGCAGCCGGGGGGCTCGGCGCGGGCACCGTGGGGCGAAGCAGCAGCGCGGGGCCCCCACTGCCCGGGAGCGCCGGTGATGGAGACCGCCCGGGCGGCGCCGGCTCCTTCCCCGGGGCGGGCGGCGGCGGGGCCGCCCCTTCCCGCGGGGGCGCTCAGCGGGGCGGCCCCGCAGCGGGGGGCAGCGGGGTGGGGGGCGGCCCGGCTCCCATGGCCGGAGCGGCAAGGCGCGGGCGGCCGTCCGGCCTCGGCTGCCTGGGCGGACCCTCCGCCCCCGCCGGGGCGCGTCCCCTCCCCTGCCCGGGTCCCTCCTCTCGCGGCGGGCAGGGGAGGCGGGGGAGAGCCGCCGCGCCCTGCCCTGCCCTGCCCTTCCCTTCCCTTCCCCGGCCGGCTTCAGTCGTCCACCTTCTTGCGCAGGTTGAGGAGGCAGAGCAGGCAGGTGAGCAGGGCTTGGCGGCTCTCCCGGGAGCGCAGCCGGCGCCCCAGGCGGCGGAGCGGCGGCAGGAGGCGCTTGCGGGCCAGCGGCAGCAGGCGGGCGAGCAGGGCGCGCAGCAGCGGGGCGGCCAGCGGCGGGGCGGGCATGCTGCCCCCCGAGCCTGCGGGACCGCTGTCAGCCCCCGCAGCCCTCCGCCCCCCGAGGTGCCTTGGCGGATCGGGGGGTGCCCAGGAGCGCCTCACGCTTCGGACCTTCCGACCCGAGCGGAACGTGGGAGCCCGAGCGCGGTGCTCGGGGGTCCGCACCMCTCTGGGAGCGGGGGGCTACTTGGGGGAGGCTCGGGGGTGAAGCAGTAGAAGGGACCACTCTCCTGCCCACCTCTTCCCCTGGTCACTCTTACCCTCCTTGGGATCCTTCCTGCTCCGGGACACCRCTCTGCCCTTTCTCCCAGAGGAGCCTGTACTGCTCAGCTCCCCACACGTGGACCTGCCACCAGCCCAAATGGCAGGAGTGTCTCCACAGCAAGGGACGACAAAAAAACCCAGCTGCCCATTTAAATGCCCCCTCCTCCCAGGCCAGACACATGCTCCCTGTAAGTGATACTGCTCCCGAGCCCATGACCCCATTTGTCGGGGTGGCAATGCTGGGGGAAGAGGGGGGGCGAGGGAGGAACAACATGTGGGCTGGCAGGATGGGGTCCCGTTTCACTACAAGGCTTCGCCGAAGCCCCTGAGCAGGCAGCTGGGTCCAAAATATGCTTGCCTGTCATTCGCTGCCAGCACCAGTGATTGCCACCCTGTGCCCACAAGAGCCAGGAATGCAGACCAGGCGGACCACCAAGGAGAGCAGGCAAGGGATGCCCCAAGGCACAAAGCACCCAGGAGCAGATGGGCACTCCCCTGGGGAAGAGCTGTGATCTGGTTCCACGTGGGGCTCCAGAGCAGGCTGGTAACCGGCRTCCCATGCTTTCCAGCTGTGCTCCCAAGCTGAGCCTTCTCGGGGCAAGCAGCCAGGGCCCTGCAGACCAGGGGAGCACAAGCTAGCCAGGGTGAGAGTGCAGGCAGGAAGGTCCATGGCTCACGTCTGTGCCCTTCCGCTTCCCTCCTGTGCCTAACCTTTGTTTTGTTCCTGGTGGCTGTCTGGCTTCATTTCCTCCCCTTGTTCCCTTCAGAAACCCTGCCAAGGCCCTACTCTTGGATCCTGCTCAAGCAGAATTTAGAATGAACAGACACGAGGGTCCGAAAGCTGCTGCTCCATCTCCCAGCCTGCCTGATGCAAGCTGTCCCTTGCCCAGCGAGCCTCATCCAAGGGCGGTTAGTTCAGCCAGGGTGACCTTTCCCAGCCCGCTGGATTCCTCTCCGGGAGCCAGCCATGGCTGCGATGAGGAAAGCAGGCTGCCTGTGCCTCAGCACAGAGACACCATGTGCTGAAACCAGAAACAGCTCCCCAACGGCTCAGCTCCAGGCCCGGGAGCTGCAAGGACCGGGACTGATGTCAGCCCCTTGGGACTGGCCTCCTGGAGGCTCCTGGAGCCTCCCAGGCTCCGGGTCTGCTGCGGCCAGAGGGCTCCGGCGCAGGCGTGCTGCTCCGCTGGGTGCTGCCGCCGGCCCCGTGCCGGCAGTGTTATGGGGAGTGGGAAGAGCCCGGGCGAAGGAAGCAGGAGCCAAAGCTTTGCTGCAGCTGTGTCAGGGTTTACGCTTCCCTCGGAGGGAGCTTCTCCCCTTTTATTGGGGAGGCAGCGGGTACGGCACTTGGCCTGCTCTTGAGAGTCCTGGGTTCACTGTGCTGCGTCTGACCCCGGGTAAGTTGCTGCCTCACTCGGTGCCTCGATTTCCCCAGCAGTGCCTCGATTTCCCCAGCAGTACAGCCCCAGCGGGAATATCCCCTCCCTGTGCAGAGGGCCGCTGCAGCGTCCCGCCTCTAAGCGGGCTGGGGACCACTGGGACAAAAAGTGCAGTGTCCCTGGTCAGCGGTAGTGATGGCAGTGATGGAGGGGTGCAGAAATCTTATTCCCCAGGGAGCCTTACCTATTCCTAGGAAAAGTGCTGCCTGAGCCGGGGGAACCGCCCATCCTACCATGCCTGGCAGGGGAATCCTGTCCTCTGGTCCCACGGGGAGAGGGAGGTGCCGGCCAGGTGCAGAGGTGTTGCAGCAGAGGTGTTGCAGCAGAGGTATTGCAGCACGCTCCTGGGGGCATTGCACCTGAGCATTAAGTGGCAGAGATACAGAAGGGGGTGGATGGAAAATCCCTTGGGAACAAAGGGGCTTCAGTGTGTGGCCTCTGCAGAAACCTGTTCCTTCCCAAGGAGCAAGCGCAGGTAACGGCTGGAGGGGTTATCCTGCTGTGAGAGCCAGATGCTTGCAACATCCCAGCACTGGGCGGAAAGCGGGGCAGGGCTTGTTTGCCAAGCTCTTGGGACTTGTAAAGAGGCAGATTTTTGTCTGTCAAAAATGCAGAGACATTGCCAAGCCCCTTTCCCCATCTGGAAGGTCAGAGGCTTTAGCCTCCTTTCACAGTTGGGCAAAAGCACAGCCCAGGGAAGTGCAGGGACTTAACCCTGCTGCTCTGGTGAGTCAGGCACAGAGCTGGGAAGAGAATGCAACCTTGCAAGAAGATGGAATCCCACCAGTATCTACTTCCAAACACAAGATTTAGGGCACTGGAGTCCTGTGCCCGTGTGTTTCCTGGGCCAAGGCATGTAGAGCTTTGCTGTAACCTCTCTGATCCATGGAGGACTTTCTGCTCCTGCAGTCACTGCTCTGTCTCTCAACCATTTTTCTTGTCTATCCTTCATCCCTCTTCACCAAGGGGCTCAAAATCCTTCACCAGATAGCCGGCTCCTTTTTTGCCAGGTACATATCAAGGCCACTTCTTTTCAGGCATCCATTTTCTTTATTATACCAATCGCACAACCAAGTATCCCCTATTTAATTGCAAGGGAGGGCTGGGATCCACTTCCCGAGCCCGAACAGGGACTGTGTASCCTTCTGCAGCACTTATTTCTCTCAGGTGGTCAGTTAGCAGCTGGGCATCAGCAAACAAGGAGCAGGAGATGCCCCTGGGCGGTGCGAGGCAGGCGTGGGGTCCCAGGAAGCCTGCGGACAGAGCACCGGCGGTGATGGGAGAGCAGGGCTGGAAGCAGCCTGGCTGCAGGGGTTGTCCTCAGGGTGGTGGCAGGGCTCTGCAGAGCTGTCCTCTTGTCTTCTCCTCCCTGCCATCCCAAAGCCCTGGGGATTTGGCTTGCCCAAAGCCCAGCCCCTTCCTTCTTGCTGCTGAGCAGGGGTGAGCTCACAGCCCACGTGTCTTCTGGGCAGATCCCAGGGCTAGAGCAAGCCGGCGCCTCCGTCTCCTCTGGGAGAGGATGACCCGCCGGGCGGCCACCTCAGAGGAGGCACGGTTGGAGGGTGAGGGGGGTGGGACGTGCCAACCTTTGGGCAGGACACAGCTGTGCTACCTCCTGGCACGACCCTTCTTGGTCGCCGCTGCCCGTCAGTGGAGGGAAGGCCCCTTGAGCTTGAGCAGCCCCATGCCCCGTCAGCCGACAGGCAAAGCTGGCGCTTTGAGAGGGGGCCAGATCCCTGGCCTTTGCCCCATGAGCGACCTGCCAGTACCCAGCCTGCTCCCAGGACAGCACCTCTGCTTCGCGGGAGGGCGAGACCCTCGTGCCACCTCAGGGGCAGGCGCAGGGGACAGAGCAACCATCGGCACCTGCCAGTGCTTAAAGTGGCTGTTGCATGGYTAAGGCTCCAGAGGATTTAACAGGGAGCAGGGATGCGGGAAAGAAGGGCATGGCCCTTGGGCATCTCTTCACAAGGTGTGTGAGATTTGCTGCAAATCTTGCTCTGAGCATATAGCACTGGGAGCTAACAGAAGGCAGGTGGACGAGAGTCCTTTCTTTGAGGAGGCTTCACCCTTCTGATGGGGACCTGAGAGGGTGTTGGTGGTGGGGACACTGGTGGCACCTGAGCGCCCAGCCCCGCGCAGGAGGAACGCAGGCCGTTCGTGCCGGGGAGGGACGCGAGTGCTATAAATAGTTTGTTTAACGCACCGTGGCCAGGCCCTGGAAAGCCCCGGCCCATGCACATTCGCCATTTGCTGGCACTGAGACGGCAGCTGTTGAAAAAGGCCGAATCCAGCAGCTGCTGCCCGGTGCTCTCGGCCCCCACCTCGCGCCCCCAGCCCTCCCGCTCCCCTCGCAGGGTGAGTGAGCCCATGGCATCCTTTGGCACAGGCACTGAGGCTCGCCAAGGAGGTGCCAGCTCTGTGCTGGTGTTGGCACAGCTCCCCGGGCCGGCGGTGGCTGCAGGATGCGCCGGCCGCCCAGCTGCCGGTGGCAGAGGGGCAAGGAGGAYGGGGAGGGGGCTTTCCTCCCTGACAGCCTTTGCAGCAGTGGGGACGCCACCGAGCCTGGCTGGGAGCTGAGAGGCCATGCTGGCAGCAGCTGCTGCCCACGCACGTGCCCTCGGCTGCGGCTCTCCCCAGCCCCGGCTCGGGCTGCTGGGCTGGGCCGTGGCCCCCCGCCTGCCGGCTCCGCTCACACAAAGGCCCCTTGTGCCCACGGGACTGACATTCCTGCGGCCGCGGGCCCGGGGCAGAGCGAAGCGCAGCCGAGGGGGAAACGGGGCCAGAGCCCGGCTGCTGGGGCAGCTGGTGGGGCCAGGTGGGGACGGGCGGCGGTCCTGCCCCCCTCCTGTGCCTGGAGGATGGACATGAGCAGCTGGGGGGAGAGGGGGGACCCCCAGGGTGAGCAGGCGGCTCCAGGCTGYGGGAGGCAGGGGCGCAGGGCACGGGGTGCAGGAGGGGATGCTGTGTACTGAGGAGCAGAGGTGCCGTGCACCCACGGGTGCTGCCTGCCCACCCTGTGCACTCCCACCCAATGCAGACCTGTGGGATGGGTGTGGGAAAGGCGGGAGCGGGCTGGCTCTTGCTGGCTAGTGCCCATGGCAAGACAAACCCTATGCTAAGAGCAGTTTTGGCCACATCTGGCCCCCAGCCGCTCTTGTTCCTCATCTTACACCAGCATTTAAGGACTCTGCTGGGCGTCCTTGTCCCCTTTGCAAGGAGGGGGACGAGCCAGGGTACTCTTTGTGACATTAGCTGGCAGCTGGGACCCCCCGCCTGCCGACTCCCCACTGATACTGGCCTGCCAGCTGCCGGGGCCGGCAAGGGAAGGGATCTGCCAGCTGGCACCCAGAGGGAAGGAGGGAGGGGGCTTCTAGTAAGGCTACGCTGGGGGCACCTGTCATCCCAAAGCCAGGGCGTCACCATGCCCTACAATTGGGCCTCTGTGCGCACAATGAGGCCCCGCAGCTGGGACAGCGATGACAGCTCTGCATGCTTGCCCCTGTGTCCTGTCCCATCCCCACACCTCCAGCCCTTGTTTCTCAGAGGCTTTGGAGTTGCACAGGGGAGCTCAGGCTGCCAAGCCCCGAGGTACCCCCCCCCCCACAGGGGGCAGCTCAGCTCAAAGGTAGCCACGAGCCAAATGCAAGTAGCCCACCTCCATCCAGCCCTGGTGAGCCTCCGGAGGAAAGGGCAGCCCAGGGAGCCAGGTGGGGGGATGCTCCCCGCTGTTGGAGCTGTCCTCRCACCTCGGCTCCCCTCCCTGCTCTGAGCCAGGTTGGCTTGCCCCAGAACTGGGTGCTGCCCCACCATGGGGAGAGCGGTCCCAGAGAGCTGGGCTGGCACAAAGGGCACCCGCATGAGGGATACTGAGATGCCAGGGGGAAAAGGTGTGTGGTGACACTCCTTTTCCAAACACCGAGCACCCTGGGGCCGTCTGGGCTGTGATGCACTTCTGGGGTGTCAGCAAGGGGCAGGAGGCACACGCTGACAGCAAGTCCTGCTGAGCCACACAGTGAAAAGCCCCACCACCCAGCCCTCCAGTGTTGTTTTCCTGGAAGGTTTTTGCCTCCAGCTGTAACCTGCACGGCCTTAAAGGAAGCGGGGAAAAACACCGACCGGCCTCCCACAGCCCCTACCCAGGGTCACATACCTCCTGTGGTCCCTTTCCAGGGTCCAGAGCTCCAGGCTGCCCTCCATTCCCACCCGCTCCACGCTTAACTCCATCCTATCCAAGTGGACCCTCTTTCCCCTCCCCAAGACACCTTTCTTGAAGAGCAGACCCCAGCTCTGCCACCAGCAGAGACCTTGGCAAGAGGCCGGCCAGGGCAGCAAACAGTGACCAACGTTAAACCACCCCAGCACAAAGTCCGCTGGGCCAAACCCAGCCTCGCCGGCTGCCTTCAGCTGCTGCCGGGCTGCTGGTAAGGCAGAGGGACGGTGAGTTTAAACTGCTCCAGCTGCTTGCATGGCAGAGGCACCCAGCAGTGCCCTGGGGAGGCCTTTGGGACACCGTGGCCAGACCCAGGGCTCCCCTAGCTGAGCGGGAGCACAGCTGCACCCTCATCCCTGGGGCACAGGCTGGGGTGAAGCTGCCCCGACCCCCCATCCCAGCCCGGCACTAACACCTCCTCGCACCGGCACCAGGGAGCAAGCACCRGCTTTTCCTCCACTTGAAAAAGCCCTGGGATAACCAAACAGCCCTGCTAACAGCCTGCTGCTTGCTCTCACTTTGAAGAGCAGTGCTCCCTTACACCTCTCATACATGGTGCTGCCCCTGTGTGTCGGCGTTAAGACCCCCCTGCAATGGAAGAGGCGAGTTTTATAAAATCCTCGGGCATATGGACCCCACCATCCCCACGGCAAGACCTGTACCTGGTGGTGCCCCTCCACCCACGGCCCAGGCTGGGCAAGCAGCGTGCCTTGGGCTTGGCTCCGCATCTCATCCCCCCAGCTCAGGCCACGGCGAGCGGAAGGAGGACGYGACCCCCAAGTCACTCGGGCCACACATCCAACAGATCTCAGTTTATTCCCGGAGCGCGCAGTGAGCGGGGCGAGGAAGCGGAGCTGCCGGGCGGGCAGCAGTGGTTATTGCTGCAGGCGCGTCCTCCAGCAACGACAGGGGCCTGGGGGAAGCCAACTGCCTGCCTGCCTCTACAGGGCAAAGGACGGGCTGTTGCCCACCGCCAAGCTGGAGCCACCCTGTTACCCCAGAAGAAGGTGAGGGGAGTGGAGGAGCACAGAGAAGTGCAAATATTTCGGCACTGGAGCCCATACGCACTGGGCAAAGGAGCCCAATGGAAGACGAGAGTGTAACAGCGTGGGAAGGTGTGTGTGTGTGGGGGGGCGGGAAATCAACTGTGTGCAGAACACCCCCCCAAACCACCACCCCCTCCTCTCTGGGGGAAGGCGTCGCCTCTTGGGTGCTGGCCCCCCAGCCCTGCTATGGGCCATAAGCAGGGGCAACAGATGGCCCAGGAGCTCCCGGGGATGGGAGGGGGGGCCAAGCTGCTGTGACGGTGGCATTGCTGTGCCCACGCAGAAGAGAGGAGCTTCTGCTGCACTACAGGGTGACACGTGTTCATGTGGCGGGGGAGCCCCCAAACATTCAGTGCTTAAGTTGCAGGGCTTGACCCAGCGGTGGGGCAAAGGCAGGGGCATGGAGGTGGAAGGGATGTGTTGAAGGCCACGCAGAAAGAGCCTGTGGGCTCCATGCTTTGGTCGTGCTTAGTGGTGATGAGTGCAGYGCAAGGGCTTCAAGAAGAAGAGTATGGCCCTTCCTCCTCCCAGAAGGCCACTCCGGCTCCCCAGGAAGCCACTGCCCCTGCCTGAGCAAGGCAGTACCTGCTGACGCTCCCAGGTGTGGGCGCAGAGACAGGTAACGCGTGCCAGCGGGGATGGGGCAGCACTAGAGCAAGCGATACAAGTCCCCCCCTCTTTCCCCTGCAGCTCCTGCCTCTCCCTGCTCCGCAGCCGTCCCCCAGCCTGCTCCTTCACTCCCGCCAAGCTCGGTGCAGTGATGCACAGGTACCCCATGCTGCTTGCCCTCCTCCTGTTCTGGGGTGGGAAGAGAGGAGGGGGGGAGTGGAAAGAAGCCCAGCCCAGAAGAGGAGAAGGGCATCCCCTGCCTGCCTTGACCCCTGGTCCACCGGAGAGGGTGGCGTGAGGCTTGCTGGGAGGCAGGGCTGGTGGCTCAGCGTGGGATGGAGCAAGGGGGGAAGAGTATCCTGTGTCCACAGATCCAAGGGGAGGCACTTGGAGGGGGCCTGGCCCGCTGGGGTGTCCCAGCCGCAGTGGATCTGTCGTGGCTCCTAGCCGCACATCGTCAGCAGCAGCCACTGGGAAGGAGAGGGAGAAGGGATGAGCAGGGGCTGGTGCATTTTTGACATGGCCTCATGTGTCAACTTTGACACTCCTCCAAGAAATATGGAGCCTGAAGCAATCCCTTTTTCTCATCTTCATCTTTATGGGTTCTTTCCCTACCCGAGGGGCTGGAGGGCTTTCTACTACCCACCCCAGGTGCCCCATTCACCTTAGTGCCTTGTCCCCTTGTGTCCCACCCCACCTCTGGGCCCACCTCACCACTAGGCTGAACTCTCACCTCGGAGAGGTTCATGACAGCAGTGCCGGTGCCTTCGGGGTCCATGCTGCGGAAGAACCCTGCAAGGGCACAAGAGCAAGGTGAGCAACCCATCCCTCTGTCCCTGCCCTCCCTGCCCCGGGGCCAGCACTCACTGAACATGGCCTCCAGCTTAACGAGGCAGCAGACAAAGTTGTCGAAGTCCACACCCATGTCAGCATCTGCATAGCGGGCCACCACCACCTGATGCAGCTTGTTGTTCAGCTTGAAACCTGCAAGGCAGAGAGCAGTCAGCACCCCAGGGAGGCAGGAGAGGAGGATGTAACTATGAAAGTCCATGCCCCCACCCAAAGGGGCCACCAACCCACCCAAGGAAGGGCACCGAGTCCAGCCTCAGCAGGAAGAGGGGATGGTCTCCCTGGAGCCTTATGACTAGTTAGCTCACTGATCCACACCAGGCCTCTGCTTCGCCAGGATGGGACCCTACAGGTCAGTGGAGGACAGAGGCTGGGACCACCTTGCGTGTGTCCCTAACCCTGAGGCTCCAGCACTTGGCACAGCTGGATGGAGAGATCCCAGCGCAGACATGGGCCACATCTCACTACAGGTTGGCTCCAAGCATGCAATATAGGCTGGTTTCACTCTTCTCCAGCTACTTGGGACAGGGCTCTGACAGCAGGAGCCCCCTCCCCAGACCCCAGCCCAGCCCCATCCTTCTCCAGACCTACCGGCTGACTCTAGAGCCATGCGCATCTCATAGGAGCTCATGGTGCCCGACTTATCCAGGTCGTGCTGGCGGAAGATCATCTGCAAAAACATCATGGAGGATGTGAAGAGCAGGCTTTCCTGCAGCCTCCAGCCTGGCTGTCCCCTCAGCCTGCTGCCCCAAGAGGGGTGCTACCCCTGTGCAGTGCACTATGCTCCCCACTCCTCCTCACCAGCCAGCTCCGGATCTTGTTCCACAGGATCTGGAATTCCACCAGCCCAAGGCGGGCACTGCCATCTTTCTGGGGAGCAGAGGGTCAAGGAGAAAGCAGCCAGCAAAGGGGGTGGCATAAAGGCAAAGCCATCAGATCCCAGCCACCTGAGGTGAGAAAAGCCTGGCCACACTCGGCCTGCCCAATTTTCCCCCCAACTTCCACTCTGTCCTGCAGCGTCAGCAAGATCAGAGCCTGCAACCCAGCAGGGAAAGCACAACGCTTAAACTAGCTGCCGTGCCACTCCCTGGGAGCAGCCGTGCTGCTGCTGTAGGAAGCACACCGTTGTGGTGTCCTTGGAGCAAAACTGGGCTGGCCTGCAGCAAAAGGGGATRCTGCAGGGCCAGGCTGGAGAAGAGCTCAGAGCTGCTCCTCTACCCTCGCCTGACCCCTCAGCTGCATGTCCCCGTGCAAGCAGGAACACAGGCCATGGCTCCTGTCGCTTTACACCTCTCATCCTCAGCTGCTGGACAGGATGGTTTGGGGGGAAGGAAGCCCAACAGCCCTCATTCCCTTCCAAGAGCGCCTCGAAGGCTGGGTGGCATCACGGCACGTCAGGCTGCAGGGAAGGGAAGCACAGGGCACTTCCTCCTGGAGGGGAAGGTTGAAGGTGTGAGTGGGGCTGGGCTGGGCTTCTGGCAGCAGAGCCAGGGCCCAAAGCAAGCAGGGGAACTGATGGCCCTTTCCAAAACACCTGCTGCTAAAGCCCAGGGGTGTAGGGCAGGTGGCCCTGAAACCACAAGGACCCGCTCCTTCCTTCCTTCCTTCCCCTGGTTGAACAGCCTTGGCACGGCCAGAGAGCCAAGCCCCAGCTCCCGTGGAGGAGTCTTGCTGCCGGCAGGCTGAGCACCAGGGAAGCTGGCCCCTGCCCGCAGCACCAAGAGGATACATCCATTAGGTTGACCATGTTGCGGCAGGAGTCCAGGCTGAACCCATCCGTCTTCAGATCTTTGTCTGAGAAGGAAGGAGGAGATTGAGCACGTGCATCAAAACCCAGCCTGCTGAGCAGGCACAGGCCGCAAGGAGCAAGGGGTGGGAAGGGCAGCRCTTACGTCTAGCGATGACTCTGTTCAGAATAGTCCGGAGCTCGAAGACGCTGATTTCCATGTCCTGCAGCAGGAGCAGAGTTAGCAGCACCCCTTGCCTGCTCTCCACCCCACTTGTGGCCATTTCCCCCCTCCTGCCTAAACATCTCTGCCTTAGTCACAAAACATCAGGGTGCCATTGCATTTCCTGCATGCTCAGAAGAGTGTGGGCCACAGCTGGATGCCTCTTCCCCAAATCTGCTCCCKTCACACCAACCCTGGGGGCAGCTGGGCTGAGCCACAGCGGAGATGGACTTGTCTGCAGGATGGGACTGAGCGAGCGTGGGGTGGGCTGGAGCTCTGACGGCCAGGGGTTCCGTCCCCTCTCCAGGCCAGGGCCGCCCAGAGCTTGGCACAGCTGTACCCACCTCCCCTGCCAGCTGCTGGAACATGTTCTTGAAGCCGTCCTCTATGTCATCCTCACTTATTTCCTCCTGCAGTGACACAGGCCAGAAAGAAGAGGTTAGTGATCAAACCTGGGCTCTGCCCTGCCTCCCAGGCTCAGCAAACCCAAACTGGAAGGGAAGCTCTTCTTTGTTCTTCTCATCTTTGATACTTCCCACATCCCCATCACCTCAACCCTGCCAGCCCCTCTCCAGCCACAGTGACACCCCAAACCCAGGCAGCCACCTCCTGCCTGCAGCTCCCTCTCCCAAGCCCCAGACCCTCAGCACCAACCGAACCCAAGCGGTGGCTCCCACCTCATCTGCCAGATCTGCCGAGATCTCCTCRTCGAGCTCCCTGGGGACAGAAAGGAGGAAACCAAAGTGATGAGTGGGGTCCCCAGCCAGCAGTCTGCCTGCAGCGGGGAAATGTCCCTGGCCAGGCAGGGACTCACTCTGTGTCCGACTGCTTCTCGGTGAAGACCCGCAGGACGAAGTCAGCCTCCTTGTGCGGCTCGAAGGTGGAGGGCACAACGATGTACTCGCCGGGGGGCAGCCGGATCTGGTTGCTCACCTCCCGCAGGTTGATGAAGGTCTCAGACCGTGCCCGCGACTGGTTTCGCAGGAAGAAGTCCTTCTTCAAGTGCACGTTCTGGCTGCCCTGGGCCTGGGGGAATGAAGGTGCTTGTGGGCCACAGCCCCGCAACAGTGGGGACCCACAGGGAGCAGTGGGACCAAAGCCAGTCCCGCTGGGCAGGACATCCCTGCCCTGCCCATCCCAGCAGAAGCCATCCCTCCCGCACGGAGGTGCCCAGCACCCATTAGCACCCTAGCCACTGCCAGCGCAGGGGGAGCTCCTACGCCACTGGGTGCACATGCGTGCATGCATGTGCATTAAACCATTCGGGCACACTCTTGAGCTCCCCTCCAAGAGGGGGTAGGCTCCGGCAGCTCAGGACGTACCTCCTCAGGAACCTGCAGGGAGGAGAGAAAAGGGAAAAAAAAAAAAAATCAGAATCCCAGTACCTGCCCCCATCCCTTACAGCCCGGGGAGCATGGGACAGGGGACATTAACCCAAAGACTGGCCAAAGCAGGTGGGAAAGGTTTCCTTGAGGACTGGGGCGCCAGGTCCAGGCAGGACTGGCAGGGCTGAGCTGGTCCCAAGGAAGCAGCATTGGGGCGCACAGGGGTTACCTCGTAGACAGCGAAGCCGATGGTGTGCATGTCGCCCCCCACCCGCCGTTCCCGCCGCCGGTGCTTCTGCATCAGAGCCACCAGGAAGCTGCAGGCCACCTCATCGTCCCCGGGGTCATCATCCTCTTCCAGCAGCTTGATCTTAAACTGGGGGTTGATCCAGAACGTGGCTGGGAGGAAGAGGACATGTGGATGAGATGCCTGGCTCAATTGCACTGCCAAGAGCGGAGATGCAGGGGGGAGAGGTACCTGGGTGATTCCTGCAGCCCCCGGCAGTGCTCCCCCGGCGCCATGTACCCTCAAACACCTGCGTGTGCCACCTGCTGAGCTCGTCCTTGGTGAGGGCATCGGGGGTCAGGTTGCAGATCTCCAGCCTGGAGAACTCCCTCATGAAATCCCGGAAAGACATCCTGCAGGAGGCAGGCAGAGGCTGAGGCCAGGGCACCGCTGGAGGGGAGGGAGGAGAGGGCAAGCAGCTCCGGACCCAGCCAACGTTTTGGGAGAATTACGTGACAGCAAGATCTTTTACCCTGAGCAGTTATAGCTCATTTAAAGCCAGCTGCTGGGTTTGGGGAAGAAGGAATGTTTACCCTTCCTAGATGTTTATTTTGCATTTAGTTGGGCTGAATTTCCTTGAAGAGAGGAAAATTATTAACTAGATCAGATGAGAAAATGCTAGCAGGCTCTCTGGTGCTGGCAAGCCCGCTCATAAAGGCAGGTCATGTGTTTCAGGTGAAGCAGAACCACAGGATCTCTCCCCAGCTCCTCTGCTCCTTCCCAGGCTGGCTGCTGAAGAAGAGCAGCAGTTTGCTCTGGCACTCACCAGAACTCTCCATCCTCCATCTTCAGCTGCAGCTCTTCCCTGTCGCCAGGGTCAATGTTGTCCCACTCGGAGGAGCTGAAGTAGCCGGAGAGAGACAATTAGATGAGGACTACTCAAGGTGAATCGAGAGCACTTCAGAGCTGCCCCCCTCACCGATGCGAAGGGCACTGCATGCTGTGAACTTCCCCTCGGCAGTGCCATGCACTCGATTGCTGTGTGTGCCGTTCCCGCTGGCCTGCCAGCGGCGGGACTGAAGTCCCATCTGTCCAACTCACCCATCGCTCCAGGCTCCGGTCCACTCCACCTGACCCCAGGGGTTCCTGATACGGATAAGCTGTTCCTGATGACCCCGGTAGTTCACCTACCAGCCACCAGACACAGGAGGTTGAGCCCATGCCACTGGCCAGGATATTCTATTGCTATTAAAGACTCACATAGCCAACTCACATCTCTGAAGGCTGTAACAGAATAAGCGTGGCCCTTCACCAGCTTCTTGAAGGTCACCGCTTCCATATCAAAGGCACTTGTGATCTGAGGAGAATGTGCAAAGCTCAAGTGAATATGATTAAATTCATGTAGTCTTATCACTACCCCTTACCTCCACTGCATGGAGAATTCCCCTTGCTTTGCACTGCTCCAGCCAAGAGAAGCAGCAGGTACCAGCACCCTCTGCTCTAAGACTGCTGGCTGAGGACAAYGTAAAGAGAGTTTCCCAGCCAGAAGACCGTGAAGATCCATCAGGGAACCACACAAACTTCAGAAAGCAAGAAAATGATTTCATGAGAGGGAACGGATGGAAAACCCCACTCCAGATAATTCTCAGATGCTGATCTAAGACATGGCCAGAGCTATAGGCAAACCCTTGTTCAACAGCCCACGCTTGAGATGGACATTCCCGCTCCATCCAAAGGATCCCATTCCCAGCAGCTGGGCTGCAGCCCCACTTGCTGTGCCCTGGGGCTGCCACACCGGCTCTGGAAAGGGTGCTCTGCTAAGAGGGGAAGGAAGTAACCTCCCGCCCGGCGTCCCAGCGAGGGGACTGCTGACACGATCTCGGGCTGCGAGGCCTCGCTTTGGCCATCGCTGGGGCAGAGCCCCTGGCTCGTCCCAGCGCACCACTTACGTCGATGGAGCAGCCCAGCAGCGACCCCCTCTCCAGTGCCTTGCGGATGATGTGGCCCATGTTGCGCGGCGGCCGCTTGAGGTCATACATCTCTGCCACGCCGCCGGTGAAGTCCTCGAAGCCCTCGGTGGTGCTGCCCCCTGAGAGCGCCTCGTAGCAGCCATTCAGCCTGAGCACCGGCCGGCAAGAGGGGCGCGTGAGGTGACAAGGACGTAGCACCCTGCTGCTCCCCCAGCACAAGCAGGGCCAGGAATAGAACAGACCCCGTCCCCTCCGTTCCACACAGTGAGGTGACCTGTCCCCCACCCGCCCACGTGCCCGCCACAGGGGTACCCACTTGGCATAGGCCTTCTCCAGCAGAGCACTCCAGAACTCGGTGCACTCTGCCGAGTGCACGAAGAGGAGCTCCCCGTCCTTGGTGGGCAGCTGGTCGTCCACCACCACATCCACCCACTCACCGAACTGCCAGATCTGGGGGGTCAGGGGAGAGTGAGGTGAGCTCAGAGCATCACACGACTTGCTCATCCCTACCCCAGAGGGATGCCCTCAACCCACTGCCCTCTTCCCACCAGCCGTGGAGGGCCAGGAGCTCCCGGCCCACCTGGAAATGGAAGATGCCAGCGTAGTCCTCCTGGAAGCTCTGCCCGTGGGGCACCACACGGTGCAGGAGCTCCTCATTGAGTGTGAGGGAGCCGATGGCAGCCAGCAGCCAGCAGTCACCTGGGAAGGAGAGGAAGCCGGTGTGAATATCCACCACCTCCCTAGCTGGGAGGGGAGGCGGTGGACATGTAGGAGCCCATGGCGTGCTCTCTTTGCAAACGTTCAGGGCTCCCCAGCTCAAAAAGCACATGGAGAAACCAGAGAGGCTCCAGCAGACAAACGGAGCTCAGGGAGCCAGGCTCGTTCAGCCTGCCTCGGAGAGAAGTATTAGCTCAAGGCAACAGGGAACGATCCTCCCTGACCTGGAGCCTGTGTCCAGACCACCACATACAGTCAGCACCAACAGCCCCCTCCTGCAGCCATTTATCTAGACCTTCCTGGGACTCATTCATATGACTGCTCTCCACAGTTCATACAGTGAGTTCTGCAGCGGAATTACACTTTGCATTTAAAAAAACATTTTATCAAGCCAGAGGTTTAATGCTGCTGCACCGGCTTCTCAAATTGCGAGCAACACCACTGCACTTTTCCTTCCAAGTGCTCTTAACCACAAGTGCTGCTCCAGGCCAGCACTGCGCTTTAAATTCTTTGCCTTGGTTCCCCTTTCTTTTTTGCCTTTGAAGCCTGTCACACCTTAGCCTTGAGCCTGGATAACCTGTACCAGGCTGTGGTTTGACAAAATGGCATTTCAGACTTTTTAATGACCAATTGAACACCACCATAGTGCTCTGGGCTGTCATGTGCTTCAGTTACCACCTCAATTTTGTTCTAATTACTGGATGCATTAAATGCAGTCAGCCCTGAAACCAGCGTGCTACGTGTGCTAAGGTACACAATACTCCCAGTCCAGTGTCCAACTTGATCCAGATCAGGATGACACCCTCGGTGGTATGCAGATTGGGTTCCAATGACCACAAAATCCCAGTTGCCAGCTCTGCCAGCCATTAACGCTGCTGTCCTTGTCCCAGTACCTTTGCCTTGGGAGACACCCCTGGAGAAATGCCAAATCACCACTTGTACTCCGTAGCTCTCCTCTCAATTCCCTTCTGCCACACCGCGTTGCTTTGCAAGCACTTTGTCATGACCAGCACATCCTCACCTCAGTTTCTTACTGTCATCCAGCTGCCATCCCTCACCACTTGCCAAAGCAGGGAGCTCTTTGGAACAGCCTCTGGTGGTGTTGTTGCTATGTGTCAGGCATGGATCCACCTGACATCTCTGCTGATCTTAGCATGGTAAAGCTGWGCACACATCAACCCATTTTTGTGGAGCCTTAACCTAGAGCCACCAGGATGCACAGGGCATCCCCCACCTTCCAGTTTCCACCACACTAAATGGAAAGGGAGCCTTTGGTACAGAGATGGTTGTGCAGAGGCTGGCATGAAAATGCGCTGCACAGGCCTGGGGAAAGGAGCTGTGAAACTGGTCCACCCTCAACCTTACACAAACACATCTTCTCCAGCCACGCCAACCCTCCCCAGACACTGCTCTCCAGACCAAGGTCCGGGGTCAGAGCTCCAGCACTCACCCAGAGCCCCCTGGCAGATGTCTGTCCGGGTTGCACCGCCAACGATGAACTGAGGGTCATCCACTAATTCCTGTAGAAGGAGGAGAGAATCAGATGCTGGTGCTGGATCTCGGCAGGGCCTGGGCTTCTGGGGGCCTGGCACCCACTGCAGCTCTGACTTGGGAAGAAGGGTATACAGTCCCCGAGAGATGCACCCCACCTGTCCTCTGCCAGGAAAATCTGCTTGACTGCAACCCCAAGGCCACCACGGTAAGGCAAGGCAAGATCTTCTGCTGTAGCCATGGGAGGACACAGCTAGATAGACTAATGGCATTCCCCCTGCGCTGGTGGCACCAGGGCATATACACCCTCAAAAGCCCCAGTCACCGAGGGTGACACATCCATGCCATGACACCTAGAACCAATGACATAGTGCACTCATTTTAAAGCCCACGGTTTGCTGCCCAGAGGAAGCAGGGCCTGCTAGCCATGGTGCTTTTCTGAGCAGACACTCATGGGGCATTGCTCTAGGCCCTTGGGAAAGGAGGCTGTGAAGCACTCGAGGGACATTGAGCACTGAGAGGAGCATGCCAGGGCCAGGCTGCAGCTTGGCAAACCAGGTCAGTGCAGACATTGCAGGGCAGGGACGCCAGGCCAGCCAAGGAGAAGCAAGGTCAGTACTTACCGATGGACGCTTCCACTCCACCCCTCGCGTCTTGCTGGAGTGTGGCCCCAGCTCCTTGAATCCGAGGGCAGAGGGGCCRGCTGGGAACTGGGGATCCCTAAAGAGGGTGCCGCTCTCAATGCACTCCTGTTTGAGGGCCTCATAGTCCTGGTTGAGGTACTTGATGGCGTTGTTGTGTTGGCCAACCCCCTCAGCTCTCAGGCGGTCCCTCTGCAGACGGGCAGCCATCCCACCAAAGGGCATCATGGCTGGGCACCGGCAGCGCTACCTCCAGCTCCGCTCCCTGCAACGAAACGCGCATGGCCGGGCTGAGGCAGGGTCCGGTACCCGTGCACCCTCATGGGGACGTTTCACACAGTGCCAGGCTCAGAGGCCAGATCCCCAATCTCCCACCACCCCCACAGCAGGGACCTTCTCCATCAGCATCACGCCAGGGCAGTGAGCAGAGCCGGCACACAGAGCATCCCCAGGGTGGGCCCACACGCCAGGAGGACCTCCCCAAATCCCATCCCAGCCCCGTTCTGAGCCATGGCCTCCAGCCCGGCCATCGCAGCCCTGCTGTCTTTAGGGGACACTGACGGAGCAGAGTGGCTTTGAGGGCCGGCTGGGAGGATGCAGACCGCCGGCGGCCAGGCTGCAGCTCTCCAGTCCTGTCCCGTCCCTGCTGTGCGGAAAGGCCGAGCCCGGAGGAATTTCAGGCACTTTCCGCTCCCGACAGCCTCTCCTCCCGGCGCAGCTTTCCGGGACCTTCCCTCGTCCCGGCTCCTCCTTGCCTGTCGCAGCCGGGAGGGCATCAGCGGCTGCCCCGCAGCTTCTCCCAGCCCCGGGTGCCTCTCCCTCTCCCTCGAAAGCCGCCCCGGCTGCCTGAGCACTGAGTCAATAGGGCCGGGAAGGGAGGAGCCCAGCGGGGCGAAGAGAGCTCTATCTGTGGGGCCGGCGGGAGGACCAGGGAAGGAAGAGGAGGGACAGCCCTTCCTGGCACACTCACAGGCAGGGTGACTCAAGCCTCGCCGGCGGCCAGCGGAGCAGCCTGCTGGGAGGCACCGGGGAAGGGATGCGGGGTGCAGCGGGGCACCCCAGCACCAGGAGACAGGGACAGGGCAGACCCCGCAGAGCCCCAACACCACACCGGTCCCTCGCCCTGGCGAAGGCATTGCCACAGGCCTTCCTTCCGGGGGGTTTCACCAGCAGCTCACAGCCGGGCGCTTCGAACCGGCATGACACAGCTGCGGGGCATGCCTGGCCCCGCAGCCCTGCCCCACTGCACCCACGGCAGTGGGGCAAGCCCCGACTCCCCTCCCTGCACCCAGTTGCCCTCAGCCCTGCTCAGGYACCCATGACAGGAGCTGGCGCTCGCACCCACCGCACTGCCCCGGCTGGAAGGAGCCCCCGGGGGCCATCTGGTCCAACCCCCCATGCAAGCAGGGTCACCTGCAGCAGGGCCGTGGGGCAGGTGCCACCACCATGGGCCCACCAGTGTTTGCAGTTTAGCCTGCCCCACTCCCCAGCCATCTCAGCTCCTGCTCAGCGGGGCTGGTGCTGAATACTCTGGAGTTTCTCCGYGCAAGGCAGCAGAGCAGTCCTCGGGTAAATAACCCAGGAGCCAGCGCAGCCCACTCAAAGCAGCGGGCTAGGATGCCAGCGCTGGCCTGCTGCCTCCCCAGTGCCCCGTCCCAGGGAAGCAGGGTGCAGCCTGGCTCCAGAGAGGCAGCTCTCCTTGTCCTGAAGTGCTGTGATAGCTAAGGGAAGGCAGGCAACAGTGAAAAGGGTGAAAGCTCTTGGCATCTGCATAGGGCATAAACTTGGCTGCTAACCCAAGGGGCTGCCCTAACCAGAAGCTTTTCAGGAGGAAAATCTACTCCTCCCCATCACTCCGCCTGCCCTGGGATGCTCTAAATCCACTATCCTTCTCCAAGGCAGCGCCAGCCCTTCTCTCCTCTCCAATGGCTCCAAATCTATGGAGCTCAGCCCTTTTCCATCATCTCCTCCCTCCAACTCCTGCTCTGCAGCCAGCACCYTGGCAGCCTCTCCCAGCGGCGAGGCACTCGTTGCCTGCAGAGCCTGGGGGATGGCTCCTCTGGTCCGAGACGCTGCCCAGAGCCCAGGGGGGCTGTGGAGGAGGAATCTCAAATGCAGCTGTCCGCACAGCCTCCAACTCCCACCTCTCCACCTCCCCAGCACTCACACCGCAGTCTACCGAGGGCCGGGGAACCCCCCCTGCCCACAGCCCCTGCCAGGCTCCCTGCACCCTCTCCCACCCTGCCTACCGGCACTGGACACAGCTGCGGACATGGGGAGCTGTGTGCAGCCCAGAAACGGGCACCATGCAAGTTATTCTTAGCTCTGTGGCTCAAAATACTTGGGAAGGTTGTGCTCAGTAGCAGACGGAGGTCACGCAAGCGCAGAGCAAGGAAAAACATTTAAGACCCCAGGATGGGACAGGAACCACACGGGGCCTTAAGCAATGGGGTCGATTGCTGACACCTGCCCCAGGCTGATGCTGGTGGACATTGCAGGTCCTCCACGGGGGAGGAAAGGGCGTGCAGAGACAAGCCAAGCCCCCAGGACTGTTTTCCACACCAGGCAACATCCAACCACAATATGATGCTTTCCGGTATCGGAGGCACCTCTGATCCCTCCCAGGTGGGAGTAAAAAGACATGCTGCTGGTCCTCGCAGGGTCCCTGATAGCCAGATAGGACATACTGAAAAACCTCTGGACAGCATCATTGCTGAAGTCCAGCCAAAAATCTCTGCAGACCTCTGGCTCGCCAGCTGCTCTTGGACATCGAAGGAAGGGGGAGCTCCCTTCCTTAAAACCAGGCCGAGCCCAGACACGGCATCCTGCCGCATACTCAGCTCGGGGCAAGGAGCCACAGCCGCCCGTAGGGTCCCACACTGCGCAAGCAGCTCACAGGCCTTTCCCAGCCCTGCGGGTGACAAAGACCCCCATTTCCCWCAAGCTCCCCTTTATGTTCCCGCATCCCCTCGACGAGATGCGGCGTTGGCTTGGGGTCGGCATCGCATCCGGACTCCCTGCGGTACCCAGTTTACTCGCCGCCCTGATTGGGAAGGCTCCGGCTCTCTGCGGTTACGTTAGCTAATACAAAAATCCCCGCGGATAAAAAGGGGTTTGGGGGGGGGATAAGCAAGCCTGGAGCAGCTCAGAGCCCGGGGGAAGGAGCCGGGGGGTGGGGAGGAGCCCTGCCCGGCCGGCGGCGGGGCCCCCCCCGGGTGCTAATCGTGTGCTGGGGGTCGGATAAGGGTGAAGATGGGGATGGGGTGGGGGAACTTACGGAAGCTGCCGCCGCCACCGCCCTGCCCGCTTCAGCCCAGCCCAGCCCGGCTCGACTCGGTACGGCCCCGCGGAAGGTGGGGTTTCTGCGGGCAGGATGTGCCAGCAAAGCCGGGAGGGCGGTGGGAGGGGGAATTAAAGGCGCAGCGACCGCTCACAGCTACCGGGAAGGGATTTAACGGGGTTGCTGGTGCGGTCCTGTCTGCTGGCACCCTCTCCCAGCTCYCGGGGATAGAGGGGTACCGCCGGGCTGAGTGCGCTCCTTCCACCTTTGCTGCAAGCAGAGGGCTCGATGCACACAGAAACCGGGGCTGGAAGGAGAGGAGGAAGCAACTTTCCCCTGGGAAAGGGTTTGGGGGTGACATGGCACTGCCCGACGCTGCTGGCACCCCAGCTTAGCTGGGTGAAGCTCTGCACTGTGCCTCATCCCAGGGCTTGTTGACCTGGTGCCAGGGCTGAGCACAGTGGTCCCAAAGGGTGTCACCCACCATGGGATCCCTTCTCCTTCTCTCATGCCTGGGAAGGCTGTGCCTGCACCACCTCACTCTTGCAAGACCAGGCAGTCACAGCCAGCACCCACCCCAGCAGCTGCCCCTTGCTGCTGGGTGCCGGCAGGGCCCATCTCAAGTAGGTTCCACTGCCGTGGGGCTTCCTGCAGCGGGGCTGCCCGTGCGTGCCCTCCGTGACTCACGGCGCGGCTATGCCGGGTGGTGCCATTGCCGACAGGCATGGCCACGGCAGGGTTTGGCACGGCACCGCACAGCCCAGTGTGGTGCAACATGGCTTTGTCTGGAATGGCATGGCCCAGCATGGACAGCTTGGCCTGGTGTGGCTTAGCCCAGCACGGCCAACATGGCTCAGCACAGTATGGCTTGGCCTGGCATGACCAGCTCAGCTCAGCCCGGTTCGGCATGGCCTGGCCCAGCCCCACCTGGGGGAAGCCTCAGCCCCACCACCAGGAAGACACTCTGCCCTGCCATCCTTCTGGTGCCTGGACTGAACATGGAGATCCCAACGGGTGTCACCAACCATGGGGCTCCTTCTCCTCTGGTGCCTGGTCGCAGCTGGGGAGGCTGTGCCCGTACGGCCTCACTGCAGGAGCTGCCATCCAGCTGCTCCCCCAGGCTTCACAGAGCGCCTGCTTTTTAACCCACCGCACCTTGCCCCAGGGGGACAAACCCTTGCTAAGCAGGGAGCAGGTTGCACGTGGGGTCAGGAGCTACGTCCCTTGCCTGAGGGAAGGGCAACCAGGACATTCAAAACCAGCCGTAGCATGGTCCCGCTGCCGCACCCACGAGGGAAGGCTCCGGCCCTGGCCAGGACACACCGGAGCTGTCCTGTCCCCATCCCCACCTAGGAGAGCCYGCCACAGGCAGCTTGTTCTGCCCACCCTGGTGGGGAGGGGGCTTTGGGCTGCCCTGCTCTGGGTTGCTGCAGCAGCTGCTCCATCTAATGCTCAGCCAGAAGGCGGCTGCATCACTGCCCGCAGGCTGGAAGCATAGGGGGGTCCCTGCTGGGGTCACCAGCCAGCTCTGCACCCAGCTGCAGGCAGCAGCGTGCTTTCAGACAAGGAGCAAGCAGACCTACAATGCCAGGGCCTGTTTCTGCTTTGGGCTTGTGCCTGAAAGGCTCTGCCAGCTTTTTCTCTGGCCTTGACGACCACTGCCCACTCCCCACCCAGGACAGTGCCCATCCTTGTTGTGACACCATTATCCTCCTGTTCATCTCTTGTCTCATTACCCCTCGGTGGCCTTTTAAGCTGCTTTCACAGCTGACTCTCCTGGGGTAGGAGACAGCTCCTGTGTAATCCTGTCACGCAGGCTGTCCTGTGTCCTGTCCCTTGTGCTTGGGAGCAGTTCACGTCAAACACCTGCACAAATACCTGTGCAATTTCCTTGTTCCCTTCCCTCAAGCTTCCCTTTGCAGCAATGCCTGCAGGGACTTGGCAGCGGGCACCATTCTTTTTGGTCTTTGGTTCTCTTTGTCTGTGCCCAGGCATTGGCTCTTCCCCGTCTTTTGGCTGTGGGCTGCTAGGGGGAAGGAGAGCTTTTTGTCCCCTGCTCACGCTGCCGCCTCTGGCACATGAAGCGGCAGAGCCTGAACACAGCAAGGTGGGAATGGAGGAGGGAGCCTGGGGTCATTCGTCCTGCTCTCAGAGGTCTGCCCCACACCTCGGCTCTCCTTTGCACCATCCTCAGAGCAACGGCCATTGTACCCAAAGTAATGATCACGCAGCAGCTGCCTGGGAACCACCCCAGCCCCAGCCTGCACCAGAGAGCAGCAGGGAGCAGTCCTGGGGGCTGGCTGCTTGCTGCCTGCCCCTGTGCTTAGGGGATGGCCGAGCTACAAGCAGCATCACACRGCAGGAAAGCGCTCCCAGCTCCAGGGGTCTAGCACCCCTCACCCTTTCCCAAAGGCTTTAGCTGTCCACCCACACCAGGCTAGGAGACAGGTTCCTGGATGGAGACGGCAGGAGTGGCCACGTAAATTACTATTGGGATTGTAGGGTTGGGCTGACATCTGCCACCCAGGCTACCAGCAAAACTCCCCTCCCCTCCCCTCCCCTCCCACACCATTCCCAAAGCATCTTCCCCCATCCCGGCCTCAGTGCACGCAGCTCCCCCATCCACCTGCTTTTAAAAGCAAAGCCTTTGATGCCTCTGCAAGCCGGAGGGAGGGAGAGTCCACGAGCCACGGCTGGGTTCCCGGCAGCAGGGCAGGGCTTGTGCTTGTGCAGGGGGAGTGCACAACCTCCCACTCCTCCTTTTGCACCACGCATGCTCCTGCATCCCTGCTGCAGCTGGGGTCCTCTCCGCCCAGGTCCCAGCCTCCAACCCACTCCACAGAGAAAAGACTGCAAGAACAATAGCTCCTTTTTTTCCTTTTTTCTTTTTTGTACACAAATATATACAGGGTATTATACACATCTCTACACAGACAGTGCCACTCAGAACACACAGCTCTCCACAGGCAGAGCCCCGATAGCCGCAGAAGCAGCCCTGGGCCACGGCCGTACCTACAGAGACTGGAGCATCCCAGCTCGCCTGCTGGGCCAGGGGCAAGGGCAGTAGGTGGGTGCAAGAATAGGGAAGCAGGATCAACATCCCTGCCCCAGCTTGGGAGCGGATTGGGAGCTCACATGCTCATTTCATTTCTAGCCCGTCCCTGGAGGGGACGGGTGACACTCACTATGCCCCTCTGCACCCACATGTGCTCCAGCCCCGGCCGAGCCCTGGGAGCCAGGGTGGCCTGCCCTCCCCATGCATCGAAGACCCACATCTCTTACCCTCCATCCCCCCTTTCCTCTGGGCCTGGGATTCCTAGAGAGGCGTACAGGAAAGTCAGCTATGTCCTCCCCAGAGCAGCCCCGCGCCTGCTCTGTGTGTCCGGCTCCCCTCCTCTAATGGGGGGTGAGGGGGAGAAAAGCCATGGGATGTGAGCGCCCTTCCCCTGGCGCGGAGCTGGGCAGGGCTGATGCTTCACTTGATCAGATCTATTAAAGTGCTTGGAGCTCCAGGGCCAGCACGGGTGATTGAAAAGGTAAATGACTATCCCCTTCCACCCGGCCCTGTCAGACCCTGGAGGGCACGGCCCCAGCRAGCCGGTGCAGCACCTACAGATGACAGGCAAAGGGAGGGTGGTAGTGTCCGCAATGAGCACCAAACAGGATGGTGGCAGGGGTTTGAGGGAAATAAATATAGCTCAATAGCAGGGAGATTTATTATTTTCCTTTACATTTTACACAAGGGGAGGGGGGAAGCAATTGAGCGCAACTGATCCTGACCAGAAACCTCCACACAAAGAGCCTCTGAACAGGGCCAGACCTTCCTGCAGGTGCCAGGGGCTCCAGTCCACCTCTCCCATCCATCCTGTCCTCTGCCTGCCTCTGGGACACAGCTATTACCAGGGAGAGGGCAAGGGCAGAGGCAGGGGAGGAACAGCCCCCCTCTCTCAGGCTGGGTGATGCCAGGGGAGCCTACACCCAGTGAGAGCAGGCGAAGAAAGCCAGCAGAGCCTCATGAGGCTTTTGTGCTCCTGAAGACGGTGGAGAGGGCTCCCAGGGGCTGCTCTCTCAGGGCTCCCTCTCTCTCCAACCACCTCAGCTGGGGGAAGACCCTGCAGCAGCTCAGGGAAGGCAGCCCATGGGGCCCCGTTGCAACCAGGCACCACCGACCCTGCAGGGTGCGGAGGACCTGCTGTCCAGGACCCTTTCTCCCCTCTCCCTAGCACCCAGGAGACCCCCAGCACAGGCCCCCCCACCTCAGGCCTGACCCTGCTGTGCAGACACAGGGCAGCAAAGGGGGCCGCGGTACCACGCGGGGGTCAGGTTGATTTGTTTGAAAGGGGAGTAAAATGTGCAAAAAAAATGCCACTTAAAATGATGCTGCAATYCCCTGCCTGTGCCCGTGGGGGAGGAGGGGGCAGGACCTCGGGAAGGAGGGGGCAGGACCCAGGGGAGAGGCTGCCTGCGCCTCCTCCTGCCCACAAGAAATGCCCTTAGCACCCCTCACCCTGCAAGGGGTTGCCCAGCTCACACCAACCCCGCACCACTTCCCTGGGGTGATGCCACYCCTGACCACAAGGCCAGGCTGCCACCTTCCCTGTGGTGGGGGGGAGGTCTCTGTCACCACCACCCCCCCACATCCCCCTCCCCCCGTGCCTGGCCCAGCTCCTGGCATGTCACACCAAGGGGATGCTGCAAGGGGTTGAGAAAGGGCACGYGTGGGCATGGGGAGGAGCAACAAAAGCCACCCCCTTCCCTAGGGGGGTACTTCCAATACCACTAACTAAAGCTTTTTGTTTGTCACCTTCCTGTAAATCTAATAAATTATTAGTGTTTCTCAACAGGAGGACAGGGGACAGATGGGCCTGCTGAGAAGCCCCCAAAGGTTCCCCTTGCRCCCTTCCCCAAAAGCACCCAGCCTTCCTCCTCCCTGTGGGTCCAGAGCAGCACTGCCAGGGTCACAGTCCTCCTCCTCCCCAGGCCCTGGGCTTTTGGGGTCCAGGGACGCCTGAAAGAAGGTAGCTAGTAAAGAGCATGCCCGCCGAGCTGCCGGGCCGGAGGAGGGGTGGAGGGGCAGGGAAATGGAGAGCTTGCGGCAGGGCCCCTGCCCTCGCTGAAGGCAGCGGCCCCACGGGGTGGGTGGGCGAGGGCAGTGGCCAGCACCCTCGGTGCCTCTCCCTAGGTCTYGGTGCACAGCGCCTGCCCTGCTCCGGGGCCTCCTTCCCCTCCCTCCCTCTGAGGTCCCTACTGGTGGATCTCATTCTCTATCAGGCTGTCCTCACACGACTGGAAATCCGTGTCGTTCATGCCATCCGCGTTGATGAGCTCCTCGTCCTGCGACCCCTGCTCCTCCGACTCCGTTGCTTCGCCCTCCGGCGAGGAGTCCTGCAGCACTTGGGCGATGTACTTCTGCCGGGCCACGCGTGGGGCAGGTGAGGGGTGGGGGGAGAGCAGAAACACACATGAGCCAAGGGGGCTTCTCACAGCAGCAGAGCACAACACGCAAAGCGCCTTGCAAGAGGTTGAGTGTGGGGATATGCTGGGACGGTGAGGAAGGGTCCAGACTCCATGGGATGTACCAGGAGAGGGAGTAAAAGCAGGGCTGGCTTCACCCTGCAACAGTGGATGTGCCAAACCCCAGCATCCTGGGACGGGCAGCACCCCCAGGGAGCCAGGGCTGGGAGAACACAGGGCTTCTCAGCTCTTTGGAGCGCCATGTGGACTGGAAGACTGTGCTCCCTTTTTTGCCAGTGGACGTGTCCCTCTGAGGCTGTGCCTGCCTCCTGTGGGGAATCTCCTTTTGGAGAGATGCCGCTGCCCTTAGGTACATGGAGACTGGGAAGGAGCCTGGATTACAGGTGCACACYCCAGCCCTGCTCTCCCGAGGAAGCAGGAGGCTCTGCTTTACCCCATCTCTGCATCTACCCCCTGAACAGCTCTGTGCAGACCCCAACTAGAAAAATCTCATGGTGGAARGAAGCAGCTGGAATGAGCCAGTGAGCCAAGAAGTTCAGAAAACTGACTCTGGGATCTCAGAGAGTTAGGCAGGGGAGGGGAGAGACCCCAAAGCACTTTCATGGCCTTCAAGGCAGTGCCCTTTGCATTGGCACTAGGACCAGCCCGGTGGGTGACAGCCTTTGCTGTCGGGCAAGTGTGCAAAGGTGCAGAACGAGAAGGGAGACTGACCCGGCTGGATTCGCTGTCCCAGCCGAGAGAGAGGCAGAAAGTAAACGCACAGCGTCTGAGGAGCAGCAGGAAAGGGTTGTGTGTGTGTGCAGGGGGGCGTGGGGGTGTGGGGGTGTGGGTGTGTGTTACACTTCATCACCCAGCTCAGGTGAGGGGCACAGCRCCCAACACTTGCCTCCCACCCTCACTGGGAGACTCCGGGTGCTGCCTCAGAGAGGTGAGGAGCAAGGTATTTGGACAGGAGTTACCTCTCCCTTCCCAAACCCAGGTAAGGAGCGCGCCAGGGCACGGAGGTGGGGACAGGGACTCACAGCTGATTTGGGAGCCGGCAGACTGGCAGCAGGTCTCCCGTTCTGCCTGTTTTCTACGGTGTCCACCTCCGTGTGGTCAATCTGCAGAGGAAAGGAGAAATGGAGAGTCTGCCAGGGCAACACGCTTGCTGTCCCACCACAGAAACAGCATACAGGCAGCAGGGACAGCTTTAGGACTGTCCCCTCTGTGAAGCCAGGGTTGAGAGGCTCTGCCAGGGAGCAGGCTGGGACCCCCCCAGAGCCCCTACTGTTTTATGGCTGAGCTGTGCTCCCAAGGAGAAGGGTCCCGCACCCCACCTCACCTTGTAGTTGTGAGCGCTGAGGTATTTGAAGTGCCCGAAGCAGACATGACACAGGCAGATCACAATGGTGATCACGAGGACCACGAAGGTGAACATGGAAGTGGGGGCCAGGAACCCTGGGGCAAAGAAAAACCGAAGTGGCGGTGTCAGAGGGACCCTGATTGTGCCCCGTGACCGGAGGCTGCCAGGACCACAGCCCGGCCAGGAAAGTGGCTCTGTAGGAGGCCAGGGGATGGCATCCCAGCCCAGCACTCACCTGTGCGCATGGTGGAGAAGAAGAGAAGCCAGAAGAGGCAGAGGATGGGGGCTGCCACCACCTGGTTCACAGCCCCTGAATGGATCTTCTTGTCCAGCTTGGCMGGCAGGTAAGCATAATACAGGTTGTATCGGTCAACCAGGTGCTTAAGCAGCATGTACATGAGCCCTGGGAGAGAGGGGAGGGATGCCAGCAGAGAGGGGAATCAACCTCTGTCCCAGTACCTCCAGTACAGGGAATATCTCCTCCACCCCACCCTGCTGGCCTCCCTGCCCAGAGTTCTCCCCCAGCCTCCGATGCAGGGAGGCAGAGGGGTATCACCTACCGAAGGGGACAATGATGGGGCAGGTGATGCTGTACGTCATGACCACAGTGAAGACGCACATCATCCAGGCATAAGCAGCCCCAAACTGGAACTCGTAGGCCTGGTGCTGCAAGAGGGAGCAGAGACCAGTCAGCATGACCCCGGGAGCTCAGCAGGGGTGTGCAACACACCCAGCTGTACACACAGCACCGGGTGAGCCCCTGAGCGTGGGGGCCCCATTGCAGCACTCCCAGCCCTGGGTGGAGGCCACGACCCGTCCCCACCACATACTCGCTTGACGTTCCTCCGCTCGGCGGCCGAGCGGGCCAGGCAGAGGCGTATCATGTACATGAGCAAGCCGGGGATGCGCAGCAGGTCCATGGCATTCCCGATGAAGGCAGAGGCAATGACATAGTTGACGAAGAAGGCCCCGTTGTCCGGCAGGAACACACATCTGGGGAGGCACGGTGAGAGCAGGCTGCAGGAGGTGCTCCCCCCTTGCAGGGCAGCAGCCAGGAGCCCCCAGTACCTTTGGATGCCAAGAAGAACCTCCCCCCATTGCAAAGAAGGGCCTTCTGCCCAGCTCCACTTACTCAAATCGCACAGCGGCTTCGGCGAGGAATTTTTTGTCAAACAACCAGCGGAAAAACACATCCAAGCTGTGGGGGAGGGGAGCAAGAAGAAAAGAGGAACAGTCAGAAGCAGCGATATACAGACATGCACATGCAAATATGTGAAAGCTGCTCTTGAAAGACCCAAAGCTCTGACCATAGACTGTTTTGTTCCCTCTTGGGATGTGTCACCAGCAATTATGTAAATCAGAGACTGGGAAAAACAGTGCGGCACCCAGAAAGGGATGTAAAGCTTCCCATTCTCATGTGTCGTCTTCTCCCTTTGACCTGATCCTATCAGTAAAGTATTTTCCTCTCCCCTTTTTTTGGGCACAACATCCATGGCAAGGAACAGGTGACTGACTCTACAGAAGAAACTGGTTAGGTAAAAAGTACCCTCCAACAYAGAGATTAAAAAAATCCCATAGGAGAGACAAATCCCATTTTCGTTGATTCTGACTTTTTGATACAAAACCGTGCAATCCTCCAGCACCTTGGGTACTGGTGGAGTACAGAGCTCCACACACAACAGCAGCGGGACTGTGTCCTCAGAAGGAAGTGTGGTCTGTTTAATGGTATCCAGTCAAAATGCAAACTTTCCAAGAGCATTCACCTGCCCAGGTCGTAAGGTTATAAGCAACAAGGCATTTTTAATCTGGCTGGGAAACATTGCTGTAGTCACTCATCCTTCTGCCTCTATCAGAGGGCTCATCTAGTCTCAGGAGCTGCCTGACTTGCCACTGAGAGGCTGTATCCCGAATCCTGAATTTAGGGGAGTGTAGATTCCCCACCTCACAGTGTGTAAGTAACTCCCTACCACAGTAAGGAGCCCCCGTCCTACTCCCACCTCCCAGTTTTTCRTTCCTCACACTGTTTCCCTACTCAGCCACTGTTCAGTGCTGGGAGCCCATGCCGATGGCTGGCAGCTGATGCACCGCCRTTTGCCACAGGGCATTTCTCTAATCCCTGCAGGAAGATTTTGGGCTTACATCCAGAYGGATCAGTATTTCTGCAGCCTACACATAGCAATCCCACCCAGMCAAGCAGTGCAACCTATTCAGTTCTGGCTCAGATGGGGAATTTGCTAGTTTTGTACAAAATTSAGAGCGCGCGCAGAGGTGGGGAGTTCCTTCTTCATCAGCAGACCYTGAGCAGACTTTTCACATGTCCACCGACCACGCTAGTTTTTGCTGCATTATTCGTAACACCAAAGCACACATCAACACACCTGCAGATTGATTCAACAAGCTCCTAGGGACCCAACCGGGTATGGTCTGGCCTGGCCCCCAAACCAGAACTAAATGCCACCCCCCCAAGGTGACGGTGGCCATGGCACTTGTGCAGCAGGTAAAGGAAGTAGCGTAGGAGAAGAGCCAGGGGTGCATCTCAATCCTCCCCATGCTCCAGGTCTCTGCGCTTGCTTTTCCCCCGCCTCCAGCCCTACCTGCTCAGGCCCAGAGATGGCAGCAGCAAGACCATGAAGATGAGGAAGGTGTAACACTTGTGCATGGTTGTCCTGTTCTCTCCAGACCTGAGGGCAGAGAGGAAGCTGTTGACCTTTCACTGTCACCCCACCAGCAGTATCCCCATCGGTTTCTCCTCAGAAAGCACTTCCCAGTGTCTAATCCAAATCCCACTCTGTCCACTACTGGTACATGAATATGCCCCCTTTCCCTCCAGTGTGTCTGAGGTCTGTCTGTTCTCGAGTCTCAGTTCCTCCCCCATTGTCTCACGGGCTCTCCCAGCCCTCCTATCTTTAGAGGACTCTCAGCAATCATCTCTCTTCACCTGCAATCCTCAGAGCTAGTGACATCCTCTCCACCAGTCTTTGCAACAGAGAGCAGAAAACACAGCTTACATCGCACGTCCTGCTGGGAACGTGCCTCACAAGCAGCACATATCTAGTGCTCTGCACTTCAGATACCTTCYCTATGGCCAGAAGCCATAGCAGCTAAGGCGATTTTCCCTTGGAAAAGCTATGACTTACACATGGRTACAGGCACACCACCCCTGCCCGCTCACCTGAGCCAAGACTTCCCTCGCTACTAGCATTTCTCACAGTGACCAGCCCCAACTCCTCCCAGCTTTCTTCTTGTAGACCTACATCAAGCTCTCCTTAGACAACCACGCTGCCCAACAGCAGCTAAGGATTGGCAGAACAGCTGTCCACGGCAGACCCCAGGTGTCCAAGAGGTGCAACATAACACCACAYTTGGAGTGGAAGACAGGAGTTCAAGCAGAAGGATCCAGCCAGGAGCTTTAAATCAGTGAGAAGTGTCTAGCGGCCAGGCAGCATGCTGGTATGACTAAGAACAGGTGCTGGCTGTCCTCACCTGGTCCAGTGCGCTTCRAAGAAGGCAGAGTAATACACGATGGTGGGCAGCAGAGCAGAGAAGCACCACAGCAGCAGGGTGGGGAAGAACTGGGTGATGATGGGGTTCTGTAACGAGGCAGAGAAGAGACCATGTGTTACACAGTGTGTCAGCTCTTGCGCCAGCCAGAGGTACAGCTGCTTTTGCTGGCGCCGAGTCCCCAGCACCGTGGCTGCCCCTGCACCCTGGCCAGGCTCAGCACCTCCCTCCTGGTCAGGCTGACAGGACCTGGGGAACGCTGACAATCTCTCTCGTTACCCCCTCCCTTGCAGGGGCTGTTGTGTCTTGGGAAAGTTCCCACRCTACCCATCCTGCACCCCTCTCTGAAGGCCTTACGTTGAGGTACTCCACGGGCTTGGTGACGTTGAACTTGTCCATAGTGGTGATGATGATAGCAGGGGTGGTGAGGAAGAAGAGRAGGATGAAGAGGACCACGTTGATCACCAGGCAGCGGATCCACCAGATGAAGCCCCGGATGGAGAGATGTTCCCTGGCAAGGAAGGCAGGCATCAGAATGGTTGCATGGGGGAGAAGGGCAGGTCCAGGGCCTCACGTTCACAATACAGCCCAGGCTGTGTGAACAGCACTTGGGACACCAGCCCAAGGCTTTCCCCCTCCAAGTCAGATCAGACCTCTAGCTCAGCCAGGCTGGGCTTCAGCAAGAACAACTCATTCAGTTACCAGAGGAGCAAACGGGGAGGCAGACAGGGAGGATGCACTCCTTTCCCATCAGCAGGGCCCTGAGCCCCACAGAGCTGCTCACCAGTAGATGTTCTGTGGGTCAGGGGCGTAGCTGACAGTCCAGTTGGAGACGTGGAGGGACTCGCTGCAGGAGGAGGCCCTGGGCTCCCCACGGCATGCACAGCCCTGACACTTGCAAGCATTGAAGTCTTTGAGGATTCTGGAGAAGAAGAGATAGAGAGGAAGATGCTGACACAAAGTGCTGGCAGAGACAAGCAAGGGGGGATACCTTAGTGCGGGCATTCCTGTGATTTAAGGGGAGAGCTGCGAGAGGTCACCTTCCAGGGAAGGACAGGATCCTTTGCACTCACATGGCTGTGATGGTCTCATTGTGGAAGGTGACAAAGGCCATCCCCAGAGGCTTCTCRTTCACCTTCTCCTTCTCCCGCTTGTAGTCATCTTTCAGCTTCTCCTCCAGCTTGGTGTAGTACTCAATGGCCTCCACCTGGGCAGGGGGACAGAGGTCAGAGCAGAAACATGGGGACCCAAGCCCCTGTGTGCCCCTCTGTCCAACACCTCTAGCTCTCTCCCCACCTCCTCACAGCCCCTGATGACACAGCAGCACAGGTGGCCACAGGGCTTGGGGTTGATCATGGATGGTGTGTTCTCCTTGCTCTGCAGGTTGGTGAAGTAGATTCGCCCGCGCTCAGCTTTCTTCCTGAAACAGGAGAGGGGAAGAGAAGGAAGGAAGGAAAGAAAGGGAGTGGCTCAGAAAAAGCTCCCGTGTCATCAGACTTGCAGGGGAGCCCACGGCATCGGTCCACCCTGCCCTCTCTCCCAAACCAGGGGTTACCTCTCTGCATCGAGGAACATCAGCCGGGCCACATCATAGCAGGGACGGGCCTCCAGGACAGTGCAGTTGGCGTAGGCCTCCCTGTGGATGGGAAGCACCAGCTCATCACACCCAGCACCAAAGACTGTACCCTCAAGCAAACCCCACGCGTCCAGGATTTCCATCTTGCCCCACGCTGAGTGTCATGATGCACAGCAAGAGCTTGCTGGGGGCATCAGGGGAGCCTACAGGCTGTCCCTTACAGCAGGAGCAACACATGGGGAAAACGCTAAACCGTCTGGGCTCTGGCACAAGGAGTCTCTTCAGACTTTGCCCTGTGGCAAGGCACCCCTCTGACCCCACACCCCCTCTCTGCCTTCATGGGCCACAGGACTTGGGGTCAGAAAGAGGCAAAAGGCTTCCCAAAGAGTACAAAGCATTTCTGCTCTCCCCACGTTGCTTCTAAACACAGCCCTGATAGTGTGTTCACTGAGGACTTTTTTTTTTTTTTTATGTTAAAAAGAAAAATCCACTTTTCCACAAGGACCACAATCAGGGCAGAAGCAGCAGCACAACATCCCACAGTCATTGCTTGAGCACCTCCTGCCTGCATCTCAATCTCTGAACTTGACTACATCTCAGGACATGCTCTGTCCACTACTTACCACGCTGACCCCCTATGGCTCCACAAGAGACAGCTGGGCATAACCCAAGGCACAAGCCAAGGATGCTGCACATTTAGATAAAAATTTGCACAGAAAAATAATACTGAAATGCCTAAAATAAGAGTGTTCACTGATCTTTACTAGCTTTCTGCTCTCAATGTATTATTGCTGCTTCAGATAACACGAGCACGACCCCAGTAAAAACATCCCCATTACAGAGCAGTCTTTGATTAGAGATGCAGTGAGACTCACTCAAAATGCTTCTTGATCTTCTCTGGCTCAGCATATTTTGAGATCCCATTGATGAAGAGAGTTCGCTTAACCTAGAAGGAAGAAAGAAAAAAAGGAGAGGGCAGGTAGATGTGGATGATGTGAAAGACCTGACTGCAGCAAAACCCCCCAACGCTTGAGATAGCAATGGGAAAGGGCAGTCCCTACACTTCTAGCACCCAGGGCTCCCCCTCTCCTATGCTTCCACTAGCTGTTGGCATCCTGCATCCTGGTGCGCTGCAGATTGACAGGCTGGAGGCCTACATTGCAGCTGCCTGAACAGAAACAGGGGGTACCCTTAAGAAATGAGGAAGGCAAAAGCAGCTGGAGCAACCCCCGAGAAAGGCATGGGGTCCCCCCCGACACGTTCACCCAGCGCAGGCCTCTCATTTCCTCACAGGCAGTCGGGACTGCTGCTCTGGAGGAGATCTGCCTTTGGCCAGGCAGAACAAAAGAATAGCCAAAACAAGACAGCCTCAAATTGCTGTGGGAAGTGGGGTGCTCGGCACCCTCTCCAAGGCCATCTGACTTGACCGGAGGGCACAGGAAAATGTGCTTGGGAGAGTGGCCAGATCCTGCTCACCAAGTCATCCTCTTTGTAGCGCATCTTGGAGGTGTGCCGGCGCATGCTGTACACCGTCAACAGCAGGTACAGGAAGGCAAAAGATGTGTGCAGCCACAGCAGGTTATTCCTGTCACAAGGGAGACCACAAAGGCCAACGCAAGGTTGCCACTACAACTCTGTATATGACCGGCCAGGCCCTGAAGGTGCTGGGGCCACGAGCAGCGTAACCAGCACGGCACCCACATGCCCTACAACCAAATTCCAGGAGCTCAGCCTGGAAATTGGAGCAAGAATAGTAGCCTCACAGCAAGGGCAGAAATGCAACCTTCAAGGAGGTGAGGCTCTGCAGCAAGCGGACATTTACAAAATACCCTCCCGAGGGCCTCAATTATCCATCCCACCCCTGCCCACACATACCCAGAATTCAGGTTAGCAATAGTTGTCCTCCCAAAGCTGTAGGCGTTGTTTTCTAGGGAGAAAGAAGCAGATAGAGGCACATTCAGTTATACTGAGGGGCACGCAGCACCACTGGAGCGGGGTACGGCAGGAATCCCACCTGCAAAACACCCTAAAACCCAAGCTGCCCAGGATGACCCATGCTCCAAGTTGGACAGGAGTAATGGTTTGTCTGTGTTAGTCCTGTCCTGCCCTTCACTACTCCCCAGTGGTCTGGGCCATGGCATTGAAAGCTGCTTCCCCAGTCCAGCCAGAGGCTCCCTGCTCTCACCTAGCARGTCCCCTGAGAAGTTGACAGGTAACACGATGCCCACGGAGAGCACACCCACGGCCACCAGCAGCCCGATGATGTGCCTCTGGAAGGACAGGTAGTGCACCGCATCACCCCCACACTTGTCCCGGATCTCGTCATCCCTGCCGGGAAGAGAAAAGCAGTCAGGCAATCTTCTACATTCCCTCAAGCACCACAGCAACGCACAGGGTCATGGCTGCCCTCCTGGTTTGACCCCACACAGCACCCCTGGGAGTGCCCTACAGAGCTGTGGGCAGATCCCAGGGTAGGGAGCCCAGCACCCAGCCTTGAACCAGCCTGGGCAGAAACCTGCCTGTGCAATGCTTCCTGCAGCCCCACTTCCCACATCCCTGCCCTCTGCCTCCCAGGACAGGCAGTTGGACACACACAAACCCCACCTCACACCCTTCTGGTGAGCCTTGCCTCCCCTGCTGAGATATGGGATGGCTGACACTGTCCCACAGCACTCTGAAGCCAAGAAGTGCTTAGGAGACTACTCCTGAGCATCATCAGGCTGGGGGTGTTTCTCTGCATCCTCCAGTCCCTCCTTCGTAGTCATTCCTTGGAAAGCAGTGTCCCTAGCAGGAGTCCCAGGGAGAGCAGCATCTCTGCAGAGCAGCAGACAGTGTTTCTGAGATGGGACTGAGGCAGCGGAGACCTGGGCTGGGTGCTCTTCTCTGCCAAGAGACTCACTGTGTGACCTCAGTTTTGGCTTTAGGACTCCTCATCTAGTCCTGTCTTTGCTTGTCCTCTCCAGAGGACACACTTTGCTTGTGCTCTTCAGAGAAGGGGCTACAGCAAGGGCAGTGACTTCACGCAGCTGTACTGTGCTGGGTGTCCCAACACCCTGCACTACCTCTGCTTCTTCCCCATGTGGGTCCTCCACGCAGGTCCTGGGGCACTTACTTTATCCTGAAGATGGCTGTCAGCCACGAGCAGAAACCCTATGCAGAAAGAAGACAGGAGGGTCTCACGTCACTCTGTGCTCTCTTCCCTGCTCCCTCCTTCAAAGGCTCAGGGGACCAGGCTAGYGCTCTTGCACCTCCACAGACTTGGCTCAGCGGGGACAAACCACGAGCACGCAGACACGCAGAGCCATGGACAGGCCCAGGTGGAGGAGATGACAGTGCTACTCCACAGGGCACAACACAGCCTGGACTCTGCCACGTGGCTGTTCCCTACCAACTGGCAGCTCAGCCTCCCAGGCAACCCATGGGCTCCTGGCTGGCATAGAAGCTCTCCACAGCCTAGGCATACCCAGAAAATTCAGCATACAGGTACTTCAGCCATTGTCCTTGACAGGAGGAGCTCTGCAGGGACTGGGAAGGCAGAATGGGCCAAGCCAGTGCCCCTCAAAGAACAGCTGGGGGAGGAATGTCTCCTGGGAGCTTCACCACCCATCTATCACACCTTGCTGTCCTACTGAATTGTGCCTCCCCTTTAGAGAGGAAAACAGCAGTAGAGGTAAGCAGTGGTGTGAGGAGGAGCCAGACACCCTTCTCCTGACAAGTATGGTTTGTAATGCTGAGAGACAGGTTGGACAGATGACCATTAAGCCACAGGGATGTACAGCCTGTGTTTAAACTACATGGCTTCTAGACATGTGCTATGTCTCCTTGAGCTCTATTCCACACTCACACACTACAAGGTGTGGGACCTAAGGCCCAGGGATGGGCAAACAGTGTTGCTCCTGAAGAGCCCTTGGTTTAGACAAGCTTGTGGGTTCTTGGCCACTCAAAGGCAAGGTGTTTGACTCTTGCTGCTACTCACGTTGTCCCTCTGGTCGAAGTCCACAGAGCTGGAGACAGAGGTGAGGCGCTCGTAGCGGTCATGGTTGTCGGAGTGCAAGGCGGAGGCTACGCTAAAATGACAAGCAGGAGGCAAGGGAGAAAGTTAGAAGATGCAAGGAGGCAGCCTGGCCAGGAACCAAGAGCACCCAGAATATCAGACGTTAATTCAGGTCAGTTTGCCCCAGGTGAGATGGAGAGAGGTGAAATCGGAGAGCAGAGGATAGTAGTAAGCAAAGACCTCAGATGGCACCCTGTGCCCGGCAGCCATCACAGGCTCGACGGTGGATGCTACTCACTCAGCACCTTCTGAGAGGCAGCGGCATTACACAGCAGCCCCTGCCAGGAGGGGTTGGCAGCAGCTGCCATGGAGAGATGAGGTCTGTTTAGTGCAGGATTTAGGCAGAGGAGAGGAGGTGGGAACCAGAGGGTGCTGCAGCCCCTCTGGCTGCGGTGTGGCCAYGAGGCGGCAGCCCTGGCACTCCGGAGAGGCGCTGGCAGTGGCTCCCATCCTGAGGTCCTGGCGGGCCTCACTTGCCTTAGGGAAGAGGAAGGCTGGGAGTCTGGTGGGCTGTATTCTTGCTACACCAGTCCTCCCTGCCCTTAGTGCTTCAGTGCAGGGAAACCCCGGAGAAGAAGGAATGCAGCTGAGCCCCAGTGGCTGTGCTGCCTGGAGCCAGGCTCAGCCCAACCTGCTCCACAGCCTCAGCTGCCTGGAAATCCCTCCAGCAGGAGCGGGGCAAGCAGCTAGAAGTGAATGACCGCAGGCTAAAGGACAGGAAAACAACAGAGGTGAATATCCCAGACCGCTTTATTCCAGATGCAGGCAAGGACCTAGGTGAAGAACCTGCAGCAGAAGCATCCAAGGCAGACAATAGCCTCCACTACAAATGGAGGCAGAGGGCAGCTGGCAAAGGAGACAAGAAAATGGTCCAGAGACCTAAATTAAATAGCACTTGCAAGATGACAACAGCAGGCTGGGACCTTGGAGGTGCAAGAAGAGATATGGTTGATCTGAAGGCTAGAAGCAAAGGAAAAAAAACCAGATGAAAACGTGGTCTCCCTGTAACCAGTACAGGCTCAAGGAGGACCAGACGGACAAGAACCCAGAGAAGAAGCAGCTGAGAGACAAATGCTAGAGACGAGGTGGGTGACACTATGGGAAGGAGAACAAGCAAAGACCCTTGTGACCCTGCCGAAGGACAGAGGATGGGACACGTGGCCTCCCTCAGAGCAGAGCAGCACCTGCTGAGTCGCTAGCTGGAAGTAACGAAGAGAGGGGAAAGGAGATTAGCTGAAGGTCATGGGACTACAGGAGTGCAGATTAGACATTGCTGTGCAGCCTTGCCACTGCACAGCCCAACACCGTGCTTTGCTGGCGGGACAGAGCGAGCTTCGACCAAGCTCTCAGACCTTCAGCCCTTTAAAATCCCAGAGGCCTTCCAGCTGGGCACAGGGAGCGAGGGTGAGTTTCTGCTATATGCAGCCCCAAGGAGAGCCCAGCACGATGACAGTGTACTTTTGGCTCCTCAGTACTGGAAAAGCAGAGGGCAGAGCACAAGCAGCACTTGAGGGAAAAACTGAGAAGAGTGCCATGTTATGAGATGACCAGGCTAACTCAGCTCCATTCAGCAGGATGCAGAGATGATAATCAGGATGACCGGCTGAGAAGACAGAGTGGGCCAAACCTTGCCAAAGATGAGAAGCTGAAGAGGGAGCTCCAACGGTACCTGTACCTAGCTGGCAGCTTTTTAAAGCAAAGCACTAACAAAGCAAGTGGGTGGAGTCAAGGTTRCCCTAAACTGCAAGAAGATTAAGGTGGGACCCTGCCCGCTGCCCCAGATCTGGTGCCAGCGCTGCGAGAGGGAGAAGGACGGGGTCCAAGGCATGGCTAGCGTCAGGCCAAGGGAATCACAGGCTCCGGGAGGGGAGGCCAGGCATGCTGTGGAAGGGGCTTGCTGCGGTGCGAGGCAGGARGTGGCTGCGTGATGGCAAGCCCCACAGGGCTCTGTGATCACTGCCTTGACACACGGAGGCGCAGGTGGGTTGCCACGATCTCCCAGTGCAGACTGAGTCACCACAAGCCCTGGCAAGGGGCAGGGCAAGGGCACTTGCCAGTTCTCAGGCAAAGGGACACATCTGAGGAGGACGTCCTCCTGCACCAAGAGCGATGCTACACATTCAAGGGCTGGGAGCACCAAGCGGCATAAACATGTCCCTAACCCACCACATGCCGCTGCGCCCCAGCACAGAGAATGGCTGGGATGGGAAGGTGCCATCAGCCTTGGAGGAGCACAGCCAGGRCAAGGTTTCCTTGCTGAGCTCCACAGACTTTTGGAAGCTTCTCGCTACCAACACCATCAYAGCTCAATCAGTAGGTTTGGGGGGTCAGCAGAGAGCTCCAGCAAGCCCAGATGAAGAATGGGAGCAGGAAGAAGTAGCCCCCTGGAGAGAGATGAGCACTTGCGAGGATAACTGAGGCGGCCCCCCCGAAGAAGCCTCAGAACATGATAACTCTGCTTTCTCTGCCTTACTCCCCCGCAAAGCGTTAGCAGTGAAAAGTTGCCAGACACACCTGAAGCAGGGCCAACCACTAGTAAAGCACTCAGGCATGAGCGAGGGGTCCCCTCTGTGCCAYGTACCACAGCTACCACCACCTCTGTTTTCACAGCTCTGATTACTCTGCTCCTTTGGGGGCAAGGAGCAACTACAAAAACAGGAGCATTCCTGTACCCTCTCAAGGCAGCAGCAGTGGCAGGTACCTGCTTTGCAAGTGATGGAGTATGAGAAGTGAGGCTGCAGCTCGCTCACCTGGCCTCAGACATGCATCAGTCTGGTTGAAGCAACCATTGCAGGCTCTRTCCTGCCAGCTGATTGTACCCTCTGCAGCATGCACCACCCAGCTAGTCAGCAAGGCAGGAGGGATGCTCTTTTCTTAGGCATAAAAACAGCAAGAAAGATGAAAAAGCAAGGAGGGAGGGTCCATGGCAGCGCTTAATGGACAACGCCAGGCCAAGGTGCTGGAGGATGCTCTCAGCAGTGCTGAGGCAGGAAGTTTGCTTCTGCAGGGGGAGAGAGAAGGGACAAAGGTGCTGCCTTGCCAGGCATGCTGCCAGCTGGGGGTAAGTGGCAAGGGACAAGGGCCAACACTTGCCCTGGTCCTGGCAGCCTCACGGGGTGAAGGAAAAAGAGAGAAGTCTTGCAACTGCCGGCCAGATCCTCTTCGTGCACCCGCCTGCCCTTGCAGCTGACAGGGGAGCACCACTCATGGCACCGTGGCACAAAAGGGACCAGGCAAASGAGGCTCCCCTGTTCCTGGGTGACCCTGAGTATGCTGCGGACTCAGGCAACTGGTTTTATTTTCTCCATCATAAGGTGGGATAGCTGGACACAGGCAGGTAGAGCAGGGTATGTGACATGGCACCCTCCACCTTGGCTGGGACTGGGAGCTCCTCAGCACCACTGCCCTCAGGGAGCATTTAAGGGCTACTAGGGGAAAACCAGAGTGCATCYAGCTGTGGTAGTGGCTGACACAAAGGGGAGGGAAAAAGAAGAGCATGAATCCACCGAGAGGCACAAATCCAAGCCCGAACTCCCAGCCACTTAGATTAGTTCAGAAGCAGGACAGAAAACTGCAAGAGAAAAGGAGAAGGAGAGAGAGTGCGAGCAAGAGAGAGAGAAGAAACGAGATCCTGAAAAAACAACATACTATTCCCGCTCCTCTCGCTCCGTCTGCCAGCGTCGACGCCTGGGGGCACAGAAACAGAAAGGGAGAGGTTACAGCCATGGGAGCAAGTGCTGGGTCTCCTCCATCGCAGGGAGCTACGCACCCAACATGGCTCCACACCATCCTGAGGAAGAGAAACCTGCTGATGGTCAGGCTGCAGAAGACCGTCCTTCCAGAGCCCAGCACCGCCCCAAGCCACAACAACACAGAGCCCCCGCTGGCCTAGGGGCAGAGTGCTTTGCTGCCAGCTAAAGAGAAGCTGACCTCACTGGGAAGGTGGCCTGGCTCCACACCGTGGGTGTCCCAGGGAGCTCCTGAGGGACAGGGGCCAGGCAGGACAGCCTGCCGGGGCTGCCCGGCTGCCATCTGAGCTCCCCTTCCATGCCTCTCCTCCCCACCCAGGCAGTCAACACACTTGCATCCCACCCTCCTGAAATGCTCACCCCACCCCGCAGATGGGCCAAACAGCAGGGGCTCCTCCCCGGGAGCCAAGTCCTGGTGATCCACAGCCCTTACCATAGCCATGCTGTCCCTCTCCCCGCACTTACCAGCTCTCCCTCGCCAAACAGCTGGCACCCCTCTGCCTTTCCACCAACAGCCACTTGCACCCAAGGTGCTCAAGTATTGCCTCCAAGAAGGGCCAGCCCTCTCTCCCCACTGAAGGCCAGAGCTGTGCAGCCCCTGTGGCTACCAGCCAGCGCCTGGGTCCAGACAACTTAACCCTGAGGAGCTGCTGCCCTCTCCCCAGTGAGGTCTCATACAGCTATTCCCTCCTCCTCACTTTCCCCCAATGCCGCTCAATTTCCCCAGCCAGGCCAGGAAAGGAGGGGCAGAGGAGCCACAGGGACACAGCTGCTTATCTCATGCTATCCAGGACTGCTTATCTAAACCAGAAGAGCTCCTGGTTTGGTGAAGGAAGAAAACAACTCTTACTCTTTCCACTGTTGTGCTGGGAGTGCTCAAGAGCAGCTTGCTTGAATCTGTATCGCCAAAGGAACCAAAGAGGCTGGAGCTCAGCCCCACCTGAGCCTTTGGGCACAATGAGCTCGTGCAGCCAATCAAGGGGAAGAAGAACCTACCACAGCCAGCCTTCAGAAGGCACACTTTGCCCCCAGCACATGACAAAGCACCATGGGCACAGCAAAACACTTCTGGAGAGAGGCAGACTACCCGCACAACCCCTCTAGCTTAATCAAGGAGAGTTTCTTGTTCTGCACTGGAAGAAAATAATCATTGTCCCTCCTGCTGCTGACAGCAAAAACGAGAAGAGCATCTCAGTCTGCTGTGGAGCTGCCATCCCCAGTGGGCCCCGGCTTTTGCCAACAGACACTGTAGCCCACGAATGCATTGGGCAGGAAGGATCCATACCCAGACTGACTCCTCAGCACTTGGGATGCGAGCTAAACTCACACTAGCACAGCAGTACCACACCTGGAAACGCAGACTACAGCTTTCAAGTGCTCTTAATAAGACCTGCATCCAGCACAGCTAGAAAGACACCTTCAGAGGCTTAACAAAGCCTTCACTGTGGCAGCCCTCACTCTTCCTGTGACCGCTTTTCCTCTCTTCTCCCTCCATCTTCTGTTCCTCTGTGAGAGCCCCTGCACACCTCTGTCACTTAGGAACCATAAGTGATATGGAGCCAGTGGGGACCACTCCCTGTGTTGGGAGAAGGATGCTGTAACAAAAAAGCAGGTAAGCGGGGATTTTTCCTGTTCCTGGAGCTCAGGGAATACAACTGGCATTCTTGCCTCTCCTCCCCAGCTGCCTCCGGCATATGCCTTGTTTTCCTGCCCCTCTCCCATGCTTACCTGTCAGCATCCGTCACCAGGGCCAGGCGTCCATAGTCCCAAGCAACTTTACGCAAAATTGAAAAGACAAACAACARTGCCTGGAAGAGAGCAAAGGACGAACTGTGAGATGAGGCATTGTCTAGCTCTGTCCCTGTCCTCTGCGTGCAGAGCCACCGGAACAGGGAGGGTATGAGGGGACAGGACTGCTCAGCTACCAGCACACTGAGGCCATGGGACAGCACAAGTTCCCCAGGGCTGTTAAAAATCCGACTATCTGGATGGCTGTGGGAGGCAGAGATCCAGAATGCAACACACAGTAGCTAAGTGAGCCACAGGATCAAAAGGCCCTCAGGTCCCAAGGAGGCAAGATTATGGCTACAGTATCTGGGGTCCTGCAGTTGCTAAGGAGGAACAAGGAAAACCTTTGGGTGGGTAAAGCTTCAGGGACTTAACGCCATAAGCAGGAGTTTTGGGATGCAGGACTGACCTAACCTGACCCATGTCCTTAGGAAAATTTGCAACACCCTTGCAGGGGCTCAGTGCAGCGGTATTGGAGTTAAGCCAATAGTGGCTAAGCCCACAGTGGCTAAGGGACACAATCAGGGCCATAAAGTCAGCCAGCAGCAAAGTCCGGGATGGCATTTGGGGCTCTCAACTCTAACCACCTGACCACAGTCCTCCCTTCATGGCTAATTAGGAGAGAAGGCACTGAAGCAACAGTAGGTAGACTTACAAGAAAGCACATAAAGTCGAGGGCTAGGACGGTGGGCACCCCACCGAAGGGCAGCCCCTGCAGCACAGTGCTGCGGATGCGGGCACTGTAGCAGTAGTCCTTGGTGCTGTTGTTGCATGTGGAGGCTTTGCAGGTGGCCCCTGCTGAGCCCAGGGTGGCGATCACGTAGGGAAGCATCTCTACAGCTTCATCGTCTTCCCTGGGGAAAGGAAAGAAAGGCCTGGTTAGACGCACATCAGCTGAACAACAGCATAGCCCTGTTGGATTTAGGGGCCAACCTTGCCTGCTATATCAGGCTCCTCTGTGCTACAGGATTTCCCTGGGAACTAGTGTCCAGGGACAAGGTCATCTGGAGAAGCCTGCTGAGTTTGGGGGGTGCTGGAAGAGCCTGGGTGCTTCAGTAGCTGTGGTCCCAACACATGCAGTCCCAGAGCTCCCTTCCTTGTTCCCCGACCCTCACACCATTTAGATGCACCTCTTTCTCACGGACTACTCCTCTTCTTGAGGACACGGTGTCTCAGCCCCTTACGCTCAGCATGAAGAATGTTTAGGTACAGGAAAGAACTAAAGGGTGGGGTGGTGGGGACATGAAGTCACATCTCGATGATGGAAACAAACTGCTACAGGGCAGTTGCTGCATCATGATCCCACAATTTCCTTTGCCTGGCTGCATGCCGTTAGCTTTATTAGGCTGAATCACCACCTCCACTTACTGCGCGCCTCAGGCCCCAGCTCCCAGGGCACCCATCAGAGGCTGGTTACACTCCCTGCTTGTTTTCTTTCCTTCCTCTGACTTGGGTGCGTTTAGATGCAACCACACAGAGGGCCTAGAGGAGGCTTAGGCTCTATTATTTAGCTGGTCAAATATTTAATTTATTTCAATGCCCTCCCTGAATTGCTACAAGACCCGCAGCTGGGCTCGGGTCAGTATCACTGCAGCATCACTGCTTGGACATGGCAGGATCTTCCTCCTGTGTGCAGAGCAGCTCCATGAGAAACACAGAGAAGACCACGCTAGCAATGGATAAATGCAAACTGAGCATCAGTATGGTCTAGAAACGACAAATCGACAGCAGAGACACAACCGCTTTGTGGAATAGGGGAGAGAAAACCCCATCAGCTGCAGAAGGAAGCAGCGATAACAGACGGGAAGATCTACCCAGGCTGCTGATCCCTGAACCACCCCTCTTATCCAGCACCCACCAACCACCCCAAATCCTTCACTACCACCATATACCGTGCAGAAACGCTGGCTGGCACAGCTTCACTTCTGGGCAATGCTCGGGCGGCTTACCCAAGCCCAGAAATGCCATCCTGRTGGGCTGAGCAACAGAGCCGTCACTCACCCAAAGCACGAGAAAGCCACCACCACTGCCCTGTGCTGGTTTCAGACCTCTTGTCCCAGAGATGCCCCCTGCCACCAGCCCTGCCCTTCTAGCCCCATGACGGATGGTGACATTAGCAGAGAGGGCGGAGGGCTCTTCCCTCCAGCTCACAGGTATACCCTGGCAACCTCCCCCCTGGCTGCAGAGATTTATCAGCATCACAGCACAACGCTGGCTGGATAATGACCACCAAACCGCTCACTGCGGTGTCCTAGAGAGCTCAGCTTCAAAGTGATCCCTYCTGGCTCAGCTGGTACGGATGCACAGCTGCAAGCCAGATGAAGCACCAATGACAAAGGGCACCGCRATGAGCAAAAGCCCAGCGGGGTACAGGCATTGAGGGGGGTCAGCCAAATTGGAAAAGCCACCAAGCAGCCTGTTAAGAGATATTCACGGGTACAGAGCTGGAGACGGGCTGCCAGGAGCAGAAGAAGGGAGTGGAAAAGCAGGAGAAGAAAGCCAAGCCATGAGATCACAGTTGGGAACCAACTGGGCAGCCAGGGAGGGTAACTCACTCTGGCTGAACTAACAAGAGACTCAGAAGCTCCAGGGGAGGGATGGGAAGAAATGACGGGATAAGACTCACCAAAGGAAAGTCACACGCTTTGGAGCATGAATGGTTATACCCCTCTGTTTCTACCTCCGAAGTGCCAGCCTWGGTGGACTCATTGCAAAGAGAAATACCTCTCATTCCTCTTTTTGGGAATCTTGTAAACTTTTAGGCTGTAAATGGTATCTTGCAGCAACGAGTTCCAGATGTTGAGTAAAAGACTACAACCCCATTGCAACTCCAGAGCCTTCAGTTCTCCTTGCATAGCATGAAAAGGCAAAGAATAAGAGTCTCTGCTTTTTCTAGACCTACTAAGCTCACTACTATTAAGTGCCCTCTCCTTCCCATGACACGAGGTATCTTCCAGCTCTAACCACTCTCACCGCACATCCCCAATATATCCTCTCTTTTGATCCTAGGGAAAGGTGACCAGAACCGCATACGATATCCTGGGTAGGGAAATGACCTTGACTGCCAGAACAGCATGCTGATGCTCTCAGCACCTCTCCTTACGCTACTCCTTGTGCAGCCAAGCATGATTTACTTCTCCAATGGCATCTTTGCACATTGAGGAAAAGCATCTCTGTAACTGGCCTGCAATGCTGCTGCCCTGAGTAGCCACGGTAATTCAGAAACCAGCCATGCCCCAGAAGAAATCAGTCCTTCCAATACACCCGGCTGCACGCTTCTCAGTACCCACTTTCTCATCGCCTAACACCACTTCGCTTCACATGGTGTCACTTTGGAGTCACTTCATCTTGACAAATCTGAATGACTCCAGAGTATCGGCAGATTTTGGGTACCTTGCTGCACATTATCTTTTCTGGGTCATTAATAGCGAAGGACCCCATCCCTCTGCTCTTGTCACACTGAAATTCCTCATTCACYCCTAGGCTTTGTTTGTGGACCCTCAGCCAGTTTTTGATCCAGGAGTCTACATCTCCTCCAGTGGACAGTTTTCTTAGCAGTCTTTTGTGAGGAATTTCAGAGGTTTTCTGAACATCCAAGCAAGTTACACAAGCTGGCTGAATATTACCTACTATTTTACCAAAGTACTGAAAGACTTGCAACAGATCAGGGAAGTATGATTTTCCTCTGCAGAGACCAAACTGTTTACCTCATTCCTGCATGTTTTATAGCCTCATTTTCCGGTCGTCTTTCTAAAGAAATGAGGCTCATACACTCACATTGCCCACGACCCTATCATAATCATTATTTATACAAACCATTACATGTTCAAGACAAACTTTGTAAGCCTATGGGTAATTTAAACCACATTTCACAGAGACAGGTCCCAGAGACGTATTTTTTTTTCTGAAGCCTAAAGGATGGACTGGAAGGGACTGGAGATAAACCTTCCTAGCCTCTCCAGTAACCCAGCCAGGACACCGAGTAACGGAAAAGCCGTGGCATATGCCCAAGGCTTACACTGCCTTTTCATCAGCCCAGCCAGGCAGCACAGTGGCAGTCAGCACCACCCTTAGGTATGCAACCTCCTGCCCAGCTGGTAAGCACAAGAAGGGTCTCCCCATGGAGACAGAGGTGCTTCAGGTGTGTGGGAAGGCTGGGAAAGCTTGCAGGGATGTCTGGAGCACTTCTGCCCTTCCAGTTCCCCCAGCTGCAGGCACACCCGGCAGCAGGCTAGAGGCGACCTGCCGTCACATCACTTCAGGTCAGACCCACCAAGGTGCCCAGCTTCTTCTGGGGTTACAACACGAATTAGGCAACTAAGAAAAAAAAAAGATGGTGACCATCTCTGCAGGCTCGATCAACTCTGCCTGCTTAGCATCCTCCATCCAAAGACCTTTCCCAGGAGCCTATCGGCTGAGCAGGAGGCTGGCTGCTCTTGCCAGGCCCAGCGCAACCCGTGGGCCTGGCAATACCTCTGTCCTCATGCTCGGTTTGCACCTTGGTCTCAGACGGCCACTCCAGGGGACCCTCTGTCCCCACCCTCAGTCAGGCAGGGCACGCGGCAACATGTACCGTGCTGCAAGGTGCGGGGCTGGTTCTGGAGGCAGCCAATGTTGGGTGCAGTGTTTTAAGCAAAGCASAGGCGGGGAGGAAAGGCAGCGCTGGCAGCAAGCACAGTCTTGCGGTGCAGCAGCATACTTCCCAGTTACAAAAGGAAATCCCCCCCAGCAGCATGGGAGGGAGAAGGGGACTTATCCAGCAACAACTGCCCCCCTCCCCAAATACACACCTGATGCCCTGCCTCCACCCAAGGCAGAGATGGTTTTGCAAARCTTTCTGTTCAGATTTCACTGCCTGCCTCTGGGGAAGGAGCCTGGGTGCCTCCTTACACCTATGCTGCCACCGCAGGTGACAGAGCCCCTGCGACCACACAGGCTGTGCTGTACCGGGACGTGGTTAAAGGTGCCTTTCCTGGTCCCTCCTTCCCCTCGAGGGCTGTAGGACAGGGAGAGCTTGGCTCCACCTGGGCTGAGATGCTAACATCAGTACGAACTCATGCACATCAAGAGAGCCAAGGCGCAGAGAGTTGGTGGGAAGTTGTTGCGAGGGCTGGGACGGTGGGAACCAGCCCGAGGCGTCCAAGCCCTTTCCTGACTGCGAGCACGGCTTCCCACCGCAGCACACAGCGGAGCCGAGGAGGCAGTAAGAGCAGGCCATCAAACCAGGTCCCATGTAAGCCCTGGAGCTTCCCCTCCTGCGCTCTGCGCATTTAATGCTGACTTCCTCAAAACACCAAGGACAGCATAGAAAGACTTGCCAAAAAGGCATTTTCGGCTCTTATTCAGCAATACTGGACTCCATCCCCGTCTCTATGAGCAGCGGGAAGGGGGGAGGGAGGAATGGCAGTCCCCCTTCTTCCCCCATCCCCAGAGAAGCCTGCTCCCTGTCCCACACCACAGCCTCTACATCCCCAGCAGGACCGGCGCRTCCACACTGCCCCTTTTTTCTACCCCCACGTGTCAGGAGCAGAGGCATCCCGCTTCCTAGCTGAAGTCCCTAAAGCACATCCCACCGGGCGCTGCAGTGCGCGCAGCCTCCAGCCCAGCTCCCGCCTGCTAAGCCCTGTGCAAACGCAGCCATGGGAACCGCCGCTCTCGAGGGCTTGGCAGACCCAGCAGGGCAGGGGCTCTCCTCCTCCTCCTCGCCTTTGTCCTTGGCCTGCAGGTCAGCACAGCTCGCTGGGTTTTCCTCTTGGATGAGCACCCACGTAGAAGCCAAGCAAGCCTCCACGCCCCCGTCCGTCCATTGCAAAGGGGAAGAGGGAAGAAAGCGCCATGAGGCTAGGAAGGCCAGGATGACATGCCTTGGCCCTTCCATGGCTGTGTCTTAGCCTGCAGAGTGTGCATCAGGATGCTCACGGAGTCATCCCGCAGTCTGGGCAGGGGGTGACACCCAGCAGAGGCCCGAGGGGCTCTTGCAGGGCAGGGGACCAGGAGGCACCCATTGAGGAGGCTGCCCGCCCCACGCCGAACTCTGCCGTGGCRTGGCACGGCCGGGGCACGCAATAAAAATAGTGCTGCAGGCCCTCCCAAATGGAGCGTTTCCCATTCTCCTCACCAGCTCACCCTGAAGTCTCTGCCCCTCGCGCCCAGCGCTTGCATCCTCTGCCAAACCCCTGGCACCAGGAGGAAAGAAGAAAGAGAAAGCACTTTGCTGGGACACGGGCAGGAGTGATGCAGAAGCTGGACTGCCGGCTTACAGGCAGACAGATGCACAGACATGGGCAAGCGTCTAGCTGTGTTCTTCCAGCCACACCACTGATGTCAGCCAGACATGAGGAGGTGGCCTRAGAAACACTTGCAGAAAAATATAAATCAATAAGCCATATGCCTGCACTTGCAGCCAGAACAACGTAAGCACACGAGCTACATTCATTTGTTTTCTCACCAGTAAATGTTAATAACCCCATCTGTAATTAGAATAGCGAGACTGTGCTCTGGTAGAGATGCATTTGTTTATGGAAATGTGACAGTCTCACAACAGGTTTAGGGCACAGAGACAGGCAGCCAGATACCAGCAGGTCTGGGGTTAGGATACTAGAGATTTCCAGATTTAAAAAAACAAACAAACAAAACCCCAAAAAAACAAACAACCCAAAATTTGCTAAATCTCTAGGACAGGACGTTCAAGGAGGTGAGGTGCGTTTTRGTTCCCGGCCCCAGAGTGGGCTGGGGGCATGGCCTGTACCTAGCAGACCTGCTCCTCTGAGGTCCCCTTGGTCTCTCAAGCACCATAGGTGATCCACACCGTGATGCCAGGGACCTGAGCCCTGAGGATGTGCCACCCTGAGGCCCTGCCTGTCAGGGCAGCACAGACCTGCCTGCACCAGGCACTTGGAGACCCTCAAGCAACAACTGACACCCAAGGTTGAGGGAGTCTTTTCACCCCACAAACAGCCACCTACCTGCACTTYGACGGCAAAGCCCAGGAGAGCTCTGTGCAAACCGCTTGCAGCCACAAACAGACCACAGGAAGAACAGTCCAACTCTTGGCGAGCAAGCAGGGAAAAGCCTCAGGAGAGATGGGGAGAAGAGGGCTTGCAAATTAGCTGAAAGCCTTTCCCAGAGTACAGCAGCAAAGAARAGGGGTAAATAGCACTCTTGCTGCAGACAGCGGTGGGAAAGCTGCCCCACACCATGCTTCAGACCTGTCATGGGGCTTTCGGGCAGCTGAGGGCCGGAGAAGTGCTGACGCACCGGGTGCAGCGAGGAGGAACGCAATCTGCAGGCCAAGGGAAAAAGCATCAAGAAGCAAATGTGCTACCAGTGCCTTTCAAACAAGCCTGGGCAAAGCACTGACGAGCACACAACAGGCATCAGTCCTGTATCACTAGGAAGGAGGAGGGCCTGCCAAAGCCCTGCATTTCTCTGCCTCCTCTCCATCTCCTCCAGTCAACATACAAAGCTCCCTGCACGCTTCATCGTCTGTATGAGCTAGCCAAGCAGACACCCGGCCTCCAAAGCTTTGATYTGGCAGGCTTGGCTTCTTCAAAGCAAAAACTAAGTGCACCCCTGCCCTGGGTCCAAAGTCCTTCCAGCTGGCTTTGCATCAGGCCTCAAATATCTACCAGCAAAGGGCATCACACCTTTTTTTTGTGTGTATCAGCTCCCAGCCCCGGTGTTGGCAGGTACCGTCACTGTCATGGCCAGCCCCTGGCCCGATGCTGCACGGCACACCRCTTTGCGGCAGCTTGCGTACTGCTGGCTGTGCACATCCCGCTGCTCGGGAAGCCCTGGTCCTGCTCCCGGCACAGCTGTAAGCACAGCCCACCACACAGGTGACTCATCTGCGCTGGGACGGTGCCTGGCAGGGATGGAAGTAGACTGTAACAGCAGGGAGCCTTTGGATCCATGAGAAACCTGGGTTTGATTTTCTCCTAAAGGCAACCGAGACCTACAGAGATCACTTCATGAGCAAAACAGGAAGGAAGCATGGCTTCCCAACCCAAAAGGAGGAGGGGAGCTCCTCCTGACATTCTGTCCTGAACCTGCTAGGGGGTGATCCTAAAGGGACACAGATGTTTTGGAGATCCCTGCTTACTTCCTGGGGCTCAGTACTGGGCTGCTCCTTCGTTTCACAAGCTTAAAACAGGGTTGTTTGAAGAACTCCCTTCCCTGGGAGAAAACACCCCACAAGCTGAGGAATCCCAGCATCAGGGAAATCTTCAAGTTTCAGGTGACACCAAGCCATTTTATTTCCACAACTTCACCTTGACAGTCCTCCCTTGACTAGGCCACATAACACTACTTCCTTCTTGAAGATTATTTTCTCATCCATAATTTTCAATAAGGAGAAGAGCTTTTGGGCACTAACTTCCATGAAGGTCAGGGAACCTGTCCATTTCATGACTCTGTTCCTTTCAAGATCACCCAGGATAGTCAATCACAAAACTTTGCCTTTGAACATCAGCAAAACCCTTCATGCTATCTTCGCCCACTGGAAACTGCCTGCCTTGCCAAGTGATACAGATTTAGCTCCAGACAGCTAGGTCTTTTTTATGCCTCTTTTTTACAGGAACTCCCTCCAATCTGCTGGTAGTGCTTTCAAGTCATATGGTGCCCTGAACATAAGGTACCATGCCAAGAAGGGCTGTACCACGGCTCAAGACCCTGGTAAGGCTGTGGTTCACGCTCCTCTCATTTTGGCTGGCTAATCTGTCCTCAGCCTAAAGGCTTTTTGGTGTCTCTGGCTCTGCGTTTTGCTCCCACATTGCACCTTGCTGCCCTCCTGCCTCAGTTTTCACATCCCTTTGGACTGTGTGCCCCTGGGCAAGGAGTGTCTATCCCTGTCTGGCCATCAGGGAAAGGCTGATGGTGACCCCTTCTCCTCCAGGGAGGTTTGGTGGAACAGTGGCACCCACGCAACACCATGCTATGGCTCTGCTGCCAAGAAGGCAGCCAGACTGCCTTCATCCAGCCACAAGGAGCTAACACAGCCATGGCACCTGGCATTTCTGCACCACTAAGGAGAGGAACCCAGACCCATCTTGTCTGCCTCCTGACAAACACTATGGAGTCTCGACACCACATGGACACCCCCAGGGTCCCATCCATGTGTCCCACCCTAGTCCACACAGCAAGGGCCCGTCTCCTCCTCTACCATCAAGAGGAAGCCCAAACCTATCCAATAGTTCTCCACATCAATCAGATCTCAGCCTGCACAGCAGAGTCACAGCCAACCTGATTTGCATTAAGTTTTGAGTGTTAGATTTCATGAGTCACCGAATCAAACACTTTAGTTCCAAATATATCTACCTGTCACTTTCTCTTCAAGCTCCTGGGCTGTAAATCTACCAGAAAGAAATCAAGTTTGTCTGCCAGCTTGTACTTTATAGTCTATAAAGAAATATCGCTCACTGTTTGGCTTCCCTTGTTTCCTGTAGGCATATGCTGGTAGTGATACAGCAAACACAACATAAATAAGTTGAGAGGTGAGATTGATGAGGCACTGGACTTCACCCTATATATTCTGCAGAGCAGTGGCCATATGGCCAACAAGGCCTGGTTGGGAGTAAGTCCCAGAAAACAGCTTCCTCACCTATCACCCAACACCCCAGCAGTAGCAACTCTACCAATTCCCAGTGGACATTTACTAAATGCAAGGATGGAAACTCCACCATCTCTCAACATCAGTGGTTTTCAGCTTCTGGTTTATGGATCCCAGTAGCACATGGGCTGTTCCTCAGGGGTTGCCACCTTGGTATCTCCTGCATGTCTATTATCAGCGCTTACGCTACTTGCACACGGTCTGCACTTTCCTTGCAAAATATCTGTGGGCCTGCCCCAGGTTGGCTCTCCCATACTTCATTTTTCAGGTGAGAGTGACTATTCATACAGGATCTTTACTGCACAAATATCACTTTGGCTTTTGAGCACTGTTAAGGAGAGCTGTTCAGGTGCATGACATCTGGCTTGGCTGAAACATGGACCAATCTCCCTGGTAATCCCTTATTTACTCTGAATTTTTCCATATTCCCCTCCATTTCTTAACTGACCAAATGCCATCTTGTCCATTTTGCATGGAGGAGCAGGAGCTTTGCACCTCTCCCAGCTCTCATCCCTTTTTCCTTTGTTTAGCAGTAAGCTCACCTCACCTTAGAGCTTCTTGTTTATCTCTGATCTTAATCCTCTTGTGCATAGGGGAGTATTAACATACCTGCCTTCCCTCATGCCCCATATCTGTCCCCTACCAATCATCACAGACTGGGTATTCTCATCTGCACCCAGCTTTTCCTCTTGAGTGAAGCATATGTGTGTCTCTCTCATAAAACCAGGTTTTTGAGCTAGTCTTTCAAGGTCACATTGACTTGTTTCCTCCTCCTCACTTCTGCATGACAGGAGTCTACCTCCTTGGAGCACAACGCTTAAAGACACAGGAATTTTGTCTACTGGGCATGATTACAATCGCTTACCTACACAGTGTGATCAGCACTTCCCACCAAGGAAACCCTTGGTGATGCAAGTTACCAAGCAGTGGCAAGGAGCATCCCTCAGTTGTCCAAGCCGCCTCCCAGGGCTCCACAGCTGGCTCCTCACCAGGGGCTGGCAGGATACCCTACTGCGTCAGTCCTGGGAGCATCCCTACTCCTTATTCTGCAGCATGCAAGCTGCTCACTCAGAGGTTATTGGGGGTAAGCTTCTCTCTTGCCTGGTCCTCCTGCCCTAAGCACTGACAACACCACACTCAGCATGCACAGGGTTGGGGCATTATGTCTCTTGGATGGTACTTCAGAAAAGCTGCATGCCTCTGCTTTTAGCAAGTGTTCCACAGGGAGACAGGAAAATTGAAACCTTGCATCAATTCAGGAACGGTGGCAAAGCGGGTGCACGGGCTGCTTAGAGCAGCATTCCTGGAAATAACGCTTAGCAGCACACAGAAAAACCCTCCTTCACATCAGAAGGTGAGTAAGTTTGGCACTAGCAGGGAAGGGCCCACCAGCTTGGCTCTCTCATCCAGCAGGATACACAAGGGATGTAAAACCAGGAAGCCTAGAGGGAAACCCTTCCCTTGTGGGCAGTGGGGGGCAAGCAGCCAGGATGCTGCACAACCTCCAGCAGGAGTAGCCTCTCAGTGTTGTTCCTACAACAACAGGAACATCTACTCCAAACCCTGGCACCTGTACCCTTCCTATAACAAATAAAGGCTGATCCTTTTCAAAGRTCCTTAAGCAGATTGCAGCTCCAAGTGTTTGTATTTTGCAGGCTGGGGATGTTCTCGCCCTTTCCTCACCTTCCTTACAGCACTCCAAGGGTAGCGCTTGCCTTGCAGGGTTGGTCTACAAAGGACCCACAGAACAGGCAAGCAACAAAGGTCAACGTAATCACAGCCCTGCAGCAGGCAGAATTGAGCTCCCTTTACGACTCCATGCTGAGAAGAGATTCGGCAGCCGCAGCAGGAGGAGGAAAGAAGTCAATTGTTCCTCAACAACAGCAGACATCAGCAAAGGGCTCTCACAGCAAGAGGTCTGGATGCAGCCAGCAAGCCAGGACAGTTATAGCAGAACATCTAGGAACCAGCATTCTGCATCTGCTGGGGAAATGGTGACAGGAGTCAGAGCTCCGGCAACAGCAGCACAGCCCAACCCACGGCACAGCACCAGGGCAGTATGCCCAAGGCTGGCACAGCACCCAGTACAACCAAGAGCAGCAGGGCAACCTTAGCCACAAGGATGTCCAAACTAGGACACTGTGACGCTGGAAAAACCTTAAGGCTTTAYGGCACACGGTTCCCCTTATGCACTCTGTCCCAGCAGCTACTGAACTCCAGCAAGGGAGACAGAGGCTGTGGGAGACCAATTTTGAGCTCTTGCTGGGCACTGAATAAATAACAAAGGTCATAGCAGAGTGAGATGGACATTAAACACAGCCTTGAGACTGTCCTTGCCCCCAGGCCCTCATCTGTGCTACAGAGAGAGAACTGCTGGACCTCACTTGGCATATCAGTGCCCAAAGATGTCCCAATTCCTCTTCTGCAGGATGTTTGCTCTGATGCTGCCAGAGGGATCTAATCTAGAGGCAGCTCCCCAATAACCTTTACCTGCCGGGAAGCATGAGGGTTGAACACCTCTTTCTGAGTTTTCAGGGCAGCTCTGCCTGCCTTCGACTGCCAGGGCTGGGGTCTGCAGGCAGGAGTCACTCGCATGCACCRGGCTGGGGACGCCAGGCTCTCAGTCAGCCACCAGCACTTGAGAGATGCTGACCGGGCTCTTCTTTTCAATGGTCTCCCTCCACCCTGTGGGGCTTGGCAAGAGGAGCTGGGCCTGGCTTGGGAACACAGGGAACAAAGCGCCGGTYGGGCACAGAGACAACGGCGTCCAGCCGAGACCAGGAACATCAAAGTGGTACTTCAAGACAAGCAGCCCGGCTCCCAGACCCGCAGACAAAGGTGTGCAAGATAAAGTGGCTGCTTGGACTGGGACGAGGGCACTGAATTTTCGGTAAAACGCAGCAGTGCAAGCCTTGTGTCATCCGGACTCTATCTCAATGTTAGGACAAACAAAGAAGCAGTACTTCAACTGAGCAATGCCGCTCTGAGTCACTGTTTATCCATGGAGCACAGCTCCACAAAAGCAAATATCAAGCCTACAAAAGTCCACTAAAGACTTGGCAGTTGGTAACCTGGGCTCCTCTTGCCCACAGCCCCAGCTGAAGCCAGGGTGCTCACACCTACTAAGACAACTGAAATCCTGACTTGACATGAAGSAGACAGCTTGGAGGTCACCCCAGAAGAAATGTGGAGCACACCAAACACTGTGCACCAAGGGCTGCTGGAGGTGACGTCAGGAAGGACCCTCTGCCCAGACAGACCAGCATCACACAGAAGAACTAAGAGCGGATGGATACCTGTCCGCCCCCTCAGGCACACCTGCCAGGCAGCCACAGCATCTCCTGGGCTCTGCTCCTCCAGGGCTGTGCCGTTGAAAGGGAAACAGCAGTGGGTGCTTTCCATGCRCTTAAGTCTGGAGAACACCCAGGAGCAGCTAAGCATCATTGCCTGGAGCTGCTGTAAGGCAGCCTGTGCACCTCGAGGCTGCTTTCCACGGAAAGCACCACCCTAAACATAGTGAAAATCGGTGGGGAACTGCCTGATTGGAGCCGCAGCGGCAGCCCCGAGAGGGACCACACTCAGAATTGCACTGCTCCCCCATCCCACCACCTTTGCTGCCTGGCTAAGCCCTTCAGCCTTGATCCTTATGTGTCAGTGGGAGCCAAGACCCATCGCTTATTCTGGCCGTGTTTCCCGAGACCACCTCTTCCTCCCAAAGCACCCCCTCATACTCTGTGCTTCCACAGACGACTTCTAATGCCAAAAGAAAACAGCATGACGGCACTGATGGCTGGGGTCCAGGTGCCCCAAGCCTTGGAGAATCTCATCTCTGACCTTGTGATTCCATCCTTGCATGAAGTCTTGAAGTTTGAAGGTCACCCTGTATCCAGAACCCTAATGCTCCCATGGACATGGGTACCAGCACACAGCATAACATTGGCAGGATGCACCAAAGTGCACCATAGGTCTCCACCAAGAAATCACACTCCCGGGTGTTCCCCTTGCATGGAAGGGGCATCTGGCTGTATGGACCGATGTGAACTGCAGCATCACAGAGGTGGGCAGGAGGGGCAGTACACCCAAATAAAAAGGAGCCAGTGGACCCCAAAGATGATCAGAGTACCTTCAGGCAACAAAACTGTTCTTTGCTGGTTCACATGCTGGAGAGGGTGAACATGCTGTTCCATACCTCATTTCTGGATCAGGACAACATACCACATGTATTGCATGAAAAGAAAAATCACTCGTTAAAGCAGTGGCTGAGGCCTCTAATACAATGTGACAGAAGAGCAAGCAGATCCTCCAGCATTTTCCTTATAGGCGTGAAGTTTGCCTGGCCTTCCCGAACACATCACAGGAGCAGAAGTATAAAAACAATTAGTAGATGATGGCATTCTGAGATTAATTACTAATTAATAAGCCAGATGAGGTTACTACTTAGTACTTCTTGCAAYGCAAATCTAGCTTTGGCAGCTGTATGGGCTAATGCTTGTTAAGATATTTCTCCAAGGATCTTCGTGCAAAAGAAATCACCCCTGCTCAGGAAAGCTCCTAAGTACATACTTATCTTGAAACGCTCTCACTGAAGTCATCGTAACTTAAGTACATGGCTAAATTAAAGTGTTTACCTAAAAAGGGACAGACTTGAGCACTGTGCTCTGCTTCAAGCACCAGCTGTTTTCCTAGACCATTCTCTGAACCCTGGCTATGTGTACCGGTTATCAACCCAGCCCCAGTTGAGCGTCTCAGGGTAGAGGTGGCAAAGATCAAGTAGTTTAACCAGAATTTTTCTTTGACAATGAGAAATAGGTTCCTGCAGTACAGTTCATAATGACTGGTTAAATAAATGATCCTAGACCAGAAAGCTTTCTTCTCTTCATGGGGAAATGGCTCTGCCAGGCTTGAGAGGCATGCCATTCCTCCTGATTCTGTTTCCAATTTTCATTACTTCTGCTTCTGGCTGCTCCTCCAAAAATACCGCTCCCCCTTCTCAGCAAGGGGATTGAAGATCCCTTGCTGTCAGGACAYATCTTACCTGCCTCTGCTCTCCTCCTTAAGCTAAGCTCTGCACACCTGGCATCTTTCCAAGCACACTTTTCCAGCCTCTGACTGTTTCCACGGCTGATGTCTCTCTGTGTGGTCAGCATCTTTCTAGCTGTATTGTGCCCCAATGTCCCAAGCATGGATATGGCCAGAGCCGGAGGGAGAATGGTACTGCGGTCTCCTTGCTCTGCAGCACAACTCCTTTGCATTCATAGCCTAAGAGGCCAAAGAGTCCTCTTTCAGTCACATCGTGGCCAATTATCTAAACCCCTATACCYTGTCATCCTAGCTTGTCCTCTGGCTTCCCATTTCCTTCTGGCACAGCTGCCTCCCATAGTGTCCAAACCATCCACAGCAGGAGGGGAAAGCAAGCTTTTTTAAAATAAACACAKTAGTTTGACAAGTGTCGAACTGGTGAACTTCACTTTTCCCATTTAAATCAACAAATATTCAAACATCCTAGTTGTCCCATTTTTACACAGTGGGACACACCTGAACCTTGTTGCCAGACTCGCTACCGATCACCAGCATTAGTGTCAGGGCTTGCCTGGCTCTTGGCAAACACTACCACGCAACCAACACGGCTTTTGTGTCTCCATCTCTGTTATGAGTATTTCGAAAAGGTCTCCTGCGCTAAAGCACTCAAGTACCTCAGAGTTTCCCCAAGTAGCTGTATGATCTAGGGTCTCCCGCACTCCTGTCGGGGCAGGAGATCTACAGATGCCAAGGGCAGAAACAAATTGTATTACCGCATGACGGAGAAGAGGCTTCCCTACATTTGCTTTTCAGATCATGGTGTGGAAAAACATATGCTACACGCCGGAGATAAGGCAGGAGCCTCTTCCAGGATATTTTGCTTTTTATCAATGGAAAAAGCGCAGCCACACTGCCTCATCTCACATGCTGGTCAGGCTCTTTCCTGGGATGCCTTTTGCCTGGCTCTTCCAACGCATCCCAATCAGCTCAGAGGAGCCAGCCTGATGCTTCGCAGGAAAGCACCAGGTGGCATTAGGTTTACATGGCTTAAAACACAACCTGCACAATGCAGAGTAAGGCTGGACAATGCTGCTTATTTGAGCAGCAGTCCTCCACTTCTCGAACTGCGAGAGCGTTCAGATTCAGTTTGCGCTTTGCAAGCCACCACTGCCCTCCCAAGAGCCCCCAGGCAAGCCCAGCTGCTCCTTCCCCAGTCACCCTCCCGTTAGATGGGGGGAAGGCTGCAGAGTCAGCGGTCCCCTGCCTAAGCATCACCCTAGCAGGAGATGCATCCCAAGTGCACCAACTCACAGCTCCTTCTTGAATCACAGCTGCCGGCGGTGGGGACATTCCCTCTCTACCCCAGGCTGCTGCCAGGGCTGGGAGTGCACCTCCCAGGCCAGCCTCCGGAGYGGAAGGTGCCCGGCTGCCCCCAGAGCAAACCTGGCAGCCGCGCTTAGCTCCTCCAGGACCTGAAACGGGAAAGTACAGGGATGCAGGAGGGGAGCACCTCCTCCAGCCTCTCCTCCTCRGCAGCCAGCCCCACCGCTGCCTCCCTGCCCGCCTGTTTACGCCCGAGGCCTGYCACGGCAATCCTGCCAGAGCCCCGTAAGGGAGCGGGGAGGCTGGAATTTCACCCCTGGCACCCTGCCCTCTGCTTACACCACTCAACCAGCACCCTGGTCAAAGCCTCTGAGGAATCCCCGGGTACGGAAATCAGGCCTCTGCTGAGGCTGCGATGCCAGCCACCAGGCATGGCTGCCAGGGACCAACTGCTGGGTCTGGTGGCAGGGGGGCACCTCCTATCGGGTCAATGCTGGGACCTCTGAGGAYCAACCCTGCTGCAGGGAGCTCTGCTGGGCTCCACATCACGCACACCCAAGGCCTGACTCATCTACTGCAGCTCATCAGAAATCCACAGCCCCAGCAGCGCTTTAGGGTTTACACTTGCTCTCCAAGTGGCACAGGCGTGGGGATGTGCATGTATGTGCGGGTGGCAATCAAAGAAAGATCCCTCGCTTTCTGCCTTCTACCCAGCACCCCGGTGGGCACTGCAAAGCAGCCCGGGGCAGTCATCTGCTCATTTTCAGAATCTCGCCCAGACGCTGGCCACACACCTTCTCCTGAGTCAGGGACCATTTCAACAGGAGGAAGCTGACAGCAACCCTGCCCCAAGTTTTACCCCACTACTGCCAACTGCAGTATCTTTGTCCCTATGTGAAACACCTGCAGCCCCTCAGGGATAACTGTAGCCCAACACAGCCATTTGCATCTGTGCTAGCTTTGGCTGGGATAGTTAATTTTCTTCATAGTAGCTAGTATGGGGCTGTGTTTTGGATTTGTGCTGAAAACAGCATTGATAATAGAGATGGTTTTGTTATTGCTGAGCAGTGCTTACACAGAGTCAAGGCTTTTTCTGCTTCTCAMACCACCCCACCAGCGAGTAGGCTGGGGGTGCAGTTGACCCCAACTGACCAAAGGGATATTCCACACCATATGACATCATGCTCAGCGTATAAAGCCGGGGGAAGAAGGAATTAGGGACGTTTGGAGTTATGGCATTTTGCCTTCCCAAGTAACTGTTACACATGATGGAGCCCTGCTTTCCTGGAGATGACTGAACACCTGCCTGCCCATGGGAAGCAGTGAATGAATTCCTTGCTTTGCTTTGCTTGCGTGCACGGCTTTGGCTTTACCTATTAAATTGTCTTTATCTCAACCCAGGAATTTTCTCACTTTTACCCTTCTGATTCTCTCCCTCAACCCACTGAGGGGGAGTAAGCAAGCGGTTGTGTGGGGCTTAGTTGCTGGCTGGGGTTAAACCACAACAGCATCTCACTCCTTCCTCCTGAATCCTAGCTGCTTTCAAGCCTCCTCTCCAATATCCCCATCCACACRTTGGTAGGGGTGGGAGGCTGTGGATGGCTTCCCAGGGCTAGGGAGGCAGAGCTGGCGCTCAGGCAGCTTCCCCCCAGCCATGCCCACAGCAGCCCCTTGATGAGGGGTCACCAGTGCCTCCACACGCCTGCCAGCCAAGCTCACAGCTTCCAGGCCCAGGTCCCACTACGCCTGTGCTCACCAGCAGAGAAAACTCCTCCCAATATAGCATCAGTCACCTATTTATAACATGCTGTTTACCAACACCAAGCGCTCTCTCGTTGGAAGCGGAGGACGAGATGAGTCAAGGGAGCATGAGCAAGGGACCTTTCTCCTGTCATGGGAAGATGAGGGGACCGTGGGAGGGTTACTTAGGGCTGGGTGCTGCAGCATGGCTGATCACCTGCAGCTCCCTCATCAATGCAAGGGAACTCAAGGGCACGCTCAGCATTATTATTATTTTTTTTTTTTTTTTTTTTAACATCAGACCCTTAAGCTCTGGGAAGTTCTTCCTGTGAAAGGGCGAGATCAGATCCAGCACACGGGAGTGAGCCAGCATCCCCTTGCAGCCTGCTCCAGGCTCGGGAAGCACCAAACCAAATGCCAGCAGGTATTGAAAAACAGATTTAACATAAGGTCTCCAAAAGCCTCCTGACAGTTCCCGGGACCCTCTTCCAGCAGCTCAGTGAAGGGCTGCTGATTGCTACAACGCTTTGACAGGGCTTCTTCAGGCAGTGCCCATCTCCAGGGGGAACCACAACCCTGCCAGCCAGCGGTCCTCCGGCAGGCGGTGGGAAGACAGCCCCCACCACTCACCCTCACCCAGCCTCCCCTCTGGACAGTCACTCTGTTATTGCATTTGCTCAGCATCCCTGGGAAGAGTTAGATTTAGGGGGCTGTATAAAGCAAGGACATCTGACTGCTGAGGCACTAGCGATGTCAGCCTTCAGCAGTGGGCAGAGACAAGCTATGGGTCTCAAAGCAGGCTTGGGGGGAAAGGGGTTACCATCCCAGACTCCCATGGCAGTGTCTCATGTTCAGGATACTGTCCAGGAATATGCTCCTGAGCAACACAAGGCAATAAATKAGTACCTCCTAGGGCTCCTTGAATTTTGCAGACTTTCTCCAGTGTCCAAGCTATACCCCCTCCTGGGTGGCTGGAAACAGACCTTGCGTGATGTTACTGAAAKGCACACCCATATGGTGGCAGATCAGGGTCTTGAAGCCCATCCAGGCGAAACAACCGGTGCCAGCCCCTGGCTCCTCCCAGTGCCATCACTGCATTTTCCATTCCTCCCTCCTGGCTGCACCCAGCCGTCTCCTGATGCCAGGCTCATTTTTAGAGCCTCGCATTTTCCTCTCYGTCTTCGAGAAAGTTATTGCTTTCTTGCCCTCAAATAGTCAACACTTCTTCCACCCTACCAAACTGGTAATGGACCTCCTGGCTCCGTTCCCCTCTGTCATTTCCCGGATCCATCTCCTACACCACTGCACTTACCAGTCCCAAACAGGCTGGCGAGGATGTGCACTTACATTAAGAGGCTGGATCGATTTCTGAGTTTTTAACCTTTCCTAACAGGCACAGAGACAGTTTTCTTGGGGGCTTTACCAGAAAGCCTCAGCTGGGGCTTGGTGCATGTTCAGCCAAGGCTTGGAGTCCAGGGGTGTGCCTGGGGTACACAGCCTTAGCAGTAGGAACATGGAACATCGTCACGTATAGGGCCCAGGAACTGCTGGTCAACTGCACGAGTTTCAGCTATAAGCCGTCCACTCAGCTCGCCCTCACGTGCCATTCCTTCAGCATGGCTTCTCCCCACCAACAAGCCATGGGCTTGGTGGGGGTGCAGGCTTCCGCACTCCATGTGCCGGCAGAGGCACCAGTGGCACTGCCCGTGCCCAGGGCGATCCTTCGCTCTCTTCATCCTCCTGGCTCACCCCGGTACCTGCTGCTGGGCCCCCACCCTCTGCCAGCTTCCCACTCGTCCACGTGGCAGCTCCTGGCCATCCCCACCACTGCCCCGGCCCACCCRCTTCTCCCGGCACCGACTCACCCGCCCCCGGCACTGACTCACTCCCCGCCGCTCACGACCACGCATCCAGCTCGCCTCCGGCGTCCCCGCCGCCCCAAGCCACAGGGTGAGGTGTCAGCACTCTGTTTTAGAGAGCGGCAGTGAAGCAGCATGGACCCGCAACGCAGGACAGCCTGGCTCTGCTCTGCATCCCATCCCGACTGGCTGTGTGACCGCGGGCATGCTGCTGCTAAGCCCCGTGCCTCTGCTTCTGTTCGTCGGAATCACATACAACCCCTCCCAGGGAGATCACGTAGTTAATTCACGGGCATTAGAAAGATGCTCCACTTTCCAGATTAGACATACCAGCAGCACGCAAGTATTTCTTCCTGCTTGCACCCCCACCTACAGTCAGCTGAAATCCCTGTTGAGTTACTAGGAGTGAAGGGTACGTCCTGCAGCTACAGTCCTCTGCTCCCACCGGTAAGGTCCAGGGAAGCGGCAGGGGGCTGTCACTGCCCTATCTGCCAGGGCTTTTGGATTTACCTCTCTCCTGAGTGAGCAACACCTGTCCTGTCCCTGCTTGACAGCGTCACCAGCCACAGGATTAAAGCCAAAGATGTTTTTAGATGGTTTCCCAGCTGCTTGCTGGGGTAACTGCAAGAGCACAAGCTTCACATGGCCCCCGCCAGCTCAGGTGAGCTCCGAGCAGCCGGGGAGATGCCCAGGCAGACAGCAGTGCACCTTATCAAGTTTTGCCACTGCTAGTTTAACCTTCCATCCAAGGTCAGTGCTTAGGCTCTTCAGGACCAGGTACGTTCCCTGCCCTCAAGGGAGGGAGCAGTGGCACAGAGCAGCTAATTTGTCTCAAGGAGTGAGAAAGAAGGAGTAAAACACTCCCCATCCACCTGTGGCCTGAGTCACAGGACCCCCCACCAGGCCCAGCACAGCCTCTCCTGTCTGCGGGCAGCATCCACCTTTGGGCACCTGCGAGAAGCAGTGGTGCTGTGGGGTGCTCTGCTCCGTGCCCTGATGGCTGCTGTTCCCCATCCTTGGGCTCTTCATTCTGCGCCTCGCATGGCTCCTACACGTTGCCTCCTGCTACCTGCCACTTGTCTCCACCATCACCTTTTCTCCTTTAGTTCTTCCCTCCTTGGAGGGGACTTCAGGTTTACGTTAGGACCACGCCAATCCCCAGCCCTACGAGGGGATCCCAACAGAGACAGCACATATACCTGACCACTTTCTGTGGTCCACTGCTCTTCTCCCCCAGCATCTACAGCCACCAGATTAGGAGCATAGAAACTGCATCTCAGCTATTCCCTTTAGTACTTGTTTCAGTGCCGCAGCACTGGGGAAGGAGTGGGACGTTCCTCCTCCGGCATGGCAGGCAGCAGCATGCACTAGCAGGGCCTCCTCCTGGACCTTCTCACCTGCTGGGTCACCAAGGGATGGGACAGAAGTTCCTGTCCCACCATCCCCAATGCAGATGACTTAAGAAGAAGCAGGGGTAGATCAAAAAAAAAAATCCAACAAAAACCCCAAACCACCCCCCTCCAGCCACATTCGAATCTCAAACCCTCATTGATCCCGAAATCCACCCAGCATGAGGCTACTGCATGCAAAACAGGGCACTAAAACACACATACCTCTAAGTGGGGAGGCAGAGCAGGAATAACAAGGCAGCCGAGACCCAGTGCTGGGGTAGGAGGAGAGGGTGTTGCCCCAGAGCTCTGCTTGGAGCCTCCAGAGCCAGCTCTGCAAGGAGGGGTTGGCAGGAAGGGCGAGCTTCGCAATCAGTARCACATTGCAAGTCAAGGGATGCTCTGAAATGCTGGGGTGGGCTGGGAGGCAATTAGAGGTTAATCAGGATGATTGACAGGCTGAAGACAGCCAGGGGGAAGGGAGGGGAGCAGAGGGAAAAGCAGGCAGGCAGGCGTGCTTGCTATGGGCCAGACAGGCTTACCCCCCTGCAGTAGCTTTTCAGGACTAGGCTGGGAGTTTCCAGTCCACGCACCCATTTGGCCACAACGCACAGCTCTACCTGCACCACTGCTTGGAGGGGCTGGAGTCTACCTTCACTAAATGGGTTTAAAAGTCCCTTTTCTTGCTCCAAGAAATGCAGCGCAAACAAGAGACAGAGCATAGGTGCTGCAGTCCAAATAGCGAAGCCTCCTCTCCCCAAGCTGTCCGAAACCTGCTTTGTTCTCTATTTACCAGCCACCTGCTTCCAGCACTGCTTTCCAACCCATACATCAGTCACTCCCATATATTTTGAAAACAGGCTCATTAAAACTGCACACCTCCTCTACTTTGATTGCCCCATCCCTTCTCTTCTCTAGATTTCTGAGCTCCAACTAGAGGTCCTATTTGATCTTTCACACCCAGCCAACCTCAGACATCTGTGAGCACAGCTGCATTAGACACAGAGGCAAAGACCCAAGCGATCAACATGTCTCCACAGGCATAAGTCTGCTGATGGAGGTGCAGTTATACTGGCAAAACTGCTTCTTGGTGTTTGAGGTGGTGGAATAAGCCAGGCTGAGAAGCAGGAACATTTTTGCCAAAATAACATATCAGCAGAGCAATCAAAACAGGCAATCCTATACCTCAAGCAGGCCAGAAGCTGCAGGTGTTTTGAAGGAGGCACCTAATGCACCACACAGACATGGCCCAGACCATGCTCAAATACTCTTACTATACCAGATTTTTATGCCTTTGATTTGCAAAGGTGTGTCCCTCACCCCATACCCACCAGAGGAGAGCTGAGCTATGGCTGCTACTCCACAAGACTCTTCTGAACCAACTTTGTTCCACCTTGTAGCACTCAACTCCCCAGAAGAAGACACAAACGTTTACTGGGGTTATTCCCTACAAACCAAAGCTCTGCTCCCATCAAATGGAACAAAGCTTGAGAGAAAACAAAATAAAGGAGTGAAACACTGGGGTTTTTTCCCCCCTTCTGCCTTAAAGCACATCAAAGCATTTGCTCTCCCCTGACTCACAACCATAGTCAGGAGCTATCTACTAGCTTTGAAATTCCCCTCCTGCCCCAGGCAATAATAAAACATGAAGATATGAGAGCGTGAGATTCCTGGAGCACTAGGCAGCAGGGATTTACAAGGGATACATCCTGTCAGGCACACTGGATCATCTTTATTTTTAACAGCATTACAGCGTTAGTGGGTGAAAGGGAAGTCGTGGATGTAGCAAGATTTTAGCGAGCCATCTGCTGCGGCATCTCACCCAGTCTCCCTCTCAAGGTTTGCTCATCAGACTAAGGCAGAAACGTCGCCTCACAGACTGAAAACGGGTGTAATGACCCTAAATAAACCAGCAGCTATAAGTGACAGAGCACTGGACCACAGGCTGGCAGGAACAAGAGGCAAGGGTGACATTTGGTTTCGTTCATCAATTTCACTGACCCAGGCACTGAGTTTGGAGGTGGAAGGTGCTGGCTGCTCCCAAGTACCCATTTGGCAAAGAAGTTGGGTGCCACAAGGGAAGGGATGCTATAAATCACTCAGAGGCGGATGACGGGCTGGGGCAAGGAGAGGCAGGGAACAGTTACAGAGGCACATGCAGGGAGAGCTGGTGTAGGTTTGTCAGGGCATCACCCTACATTAGCTGGGGCCAGGCTAGTGCTTTCTTTTACTGGAGGCGCCTCCTCATAAGGTAGAGGAGTCTCAAGGAAAGGGCTTAGACAAATACCAAGGCAGGAGCAACAAAAGAGGAGGGTTGTGAAACCCAGAGAACAGGAGTGCACTGAGAAAGCGGTAACAGGTGAAGAGAGGGACCACCACCTGTGCAGGAGGAGAAGGGAGAGCTGGCTGCATGGCTCTGAAGGTGACCACAGCCCCAGCATCTCACCACGGGTTTTTCTTGCCACTCTTCATGGCCTGGCATTTCTACCCTACCAAGCTAATGATACACAGTCATAAGATACATTATGCTTATGTAGGATAACCAAGTCCCACCTTAATGTTTTCCTTGATTAGATAAACAGATTGATCTCCTTATGTTTCTCACCATAAAGCTTTCTCTCCAGCCCTCAGATTATTTTGTAACTCTTTTCTGCGTTCTCTTCAATTTTTCAGCACTCTTTTCTGAGCACTGACACTGGATTTAGACAGAGTATTTTAGTACCAGTCTCCCCAGCACCTCCCACAGCAGTAAAGGCTCATTCCTAGGGCTACTCACTGCTGCCTTTCCAGGTGTCAAACATTTCACATAACTGCCAGCCTTGAAGGGGCCTTAATAGGTCATCTCATGAGATTCCTTGCTTCAGGCACAGCCAGTTGCAACTCATCCATATCTACAGACTTTTGGCTAATTTGTTCTAAAACAAACACCCCCACCCAATGCCCAAAAAACATAAAAAGACCCTTCAAGATAGCCTCCTCTTCTGCTTCACCATCCCAACTAATATTACGGAAAACCATAAAGTCTGAACTCCCTCGTTACAGATAAAGTGACTTCCTGCCCTGTCTTCATCACAACTACAGTCTTCTAGAAGTACATTGCTGTACATCCTTGAAGACCATGAAGTTCCCTCTTCCATCTTTTCTTCCTCAGGCTACAGAGTGCTAGTTCTTCTCATCCTTCCTCCCACACCATATTTCTAAAGACCTTAATCATTTCTGTTGCTTTCCTGGATACTCTCTTGTTTGCGCACATCCTTCTCCACGGGTTGCATCTACATCTGAGCCTGGTCCTTCAGCAACACCTCATCTGTGTCAAGAAGAGCACTAATTGCTTCCTGCACCTTAGAGGTGTCACTCCTCATACAGCCTGGCACAAGGCTTGCCTCATGTTTTTCTCCTCTCCAGCAAAGCACTAACTCATCCTGCTCACAAACCCTGGTAATAGCAATATTTTCCCCCACCCTGCCTAGCCAGGGTCTCCTTGTCAGACAGGAACCCTTTTGAGTACAGCTTTTCAACCGGTTGTGGGTCCACCTGAGGGATGCTTCCTATCTCCCACCCCTTGACTGTTTGTTTACGAGGCTGACACTTGGGTCAGTGACACAGACTGGCTTAAGTAAAGATCTGTGACATCCATCGCCCCCGCTCAGCCAGTAGGCAAGCCATCCTTTCAGGCAAGGGCGTTGACCGACTTGACGTGATACGTTCCAGACAAATGCATGCTGATGGATTTTTAATCAGCATATTCTCCCACCTCCTTAACAGGATAAACACTAACTGCTTAACTGTTTATTCTAGTGTATTTAGACAGGCTGGTTGTAGTCCCATTCTTTCTCCCTGTATTTCAAGGGATCAAACCTTGGGATCTCCCCCCACTAGATATTCTCTAAGGTGGCTGCTCACCATGCAAAAGTTGCCTTAGTCTATTCTTTAAGTACTTTCAGGGAAATTTCATAAGGCTATGCCCACATCTAATTTACCTAACTCATCTTGTCACCTGTTCTAACTTGTGCTTGGATTCACTTTTTAAAATTAGCTCCTTTAAGTACCTCATCACCCCGACCTTCTTTGCAAGGTGAAGACAGAGTTCTTACTGTCACATTTTATTTGTTCCTCTTTTCCACGCAGCCAGGAGCCAATTCCTTCTTCTATCCAATAGCTGCATCAGCTCCTTCTGCCCTAGCTGGGAGTTCACACACAGTTTCGCACTCACTGCAAATCCAGTTCCTTCCTCCCAGATTTATAACTTTGCGACTCATGCCAACTCAAGCTGCCTTTTCTGTGTTGTGAGTAGTAGTGAGCCCTGGGCAGCTACCGCAGTTCAGCAGACACACAGTAATTAATTTCCAGGTCTATGCCTCAAGCATAGACAAGAGCCCAGCAAAACCAAATCACCAACGTGCACACGCAGTCATCCTGGGGAAGATGTCAGCTTTACCAGCATCACCTGACAGTCTCCAGAGTCCAATGGTTTCACACAAAGGGAGTCTAGACCATGTGCACAGGGAGTTGAGGGATGAATCCCTTTTAAGATCTTCCTTGGGACCCCAAAGGCACTACATTTTTGGCTCAAGAGCCCAAGTATCCTAAGGTCAGCTGCAGAGACCTCTCCAGCCTGTGACACTGCCAGGCTCGCTCTGACCACCAAGCAAAAGACATCAGATGTTGATAATTATTTCCAGCAGGAGACAAGACCTGCTGCTATCTGAGTATCCTCTAAGTAAAAGATCATGCCAAGATTGTCTCACACCCTGGCTTTGAAGGGACCTGAGAGAGAGCCTACTAAAGGCTCCTATTTAACTAGCAAAAGCAGGGCCAGGCCAATATCTCTCCTACTAAATGCACTCTTGTAAGAAATTCCACTTAAGAGTAGCACCCTCTCCCTGACCCATGTCAGCAACACATCAGGAGACAGTAGGATGCTCTTAAGGGAGCCTGTCAGAGCTGCTCTTCCATGCAGGTCAACAGGAGAGAGCACATCTCCCCATGAGCAACACCACGTGGCCTCCTTGTTAGCATGACAGAGCCAGAGGTCACATCGCTGGTGGCAGCTGGCTATCTGCAGGGCGATGCCCTGCACTGAGCCAGGAGAAGAGACCTGCACGGACCCAGTGGGAGCATCCCTAGGGGCAAGGGAAGGGGTGTCAAAGCAAGCAATTGCTCCACACACAGAATTATAGGGGTGCAGAGGGGATGAGCACACCCAACACAGGGACTCCCAGGAGTAGCTCCAAGGACAGACAGTCTTTCTAGGGAGCAACAGGCAATAGTCGGACAGGAAAGACCCACAGCAGCCGCTCTTCCAGCCAGAGAAAGGCAGAGAGGTTCTTCGGCTTGCTGCTCAGTCAGCATGGTTGTGGTGGTTCAGGAAAGCAACTGCAGAACATAGTGAAAACAGGCAGACATGAATCCTGCCTGAAGCTGCTTTTTCTTGGTGCTGATGCAATGTGCAGCCTTTCAAATACACAGTCCCTTAAGAGATCCAGCCCCTTTCTCTAATGCAATAGCACAACCATCTTCCCAGATCGGGCCACACAAACGGGAATCTTCAAAACCTTGCTTTAAGCCAGACCCGCACTACCAACTGCCAATTTCTCTGAGGAAAAACAGCATGCATAAAACAAGACCTCTCTCTCTTCCCAGCACAATAACCATGTGGGTTGAAGCTGCTGGCATCGACAATTAGACCAAAGCACATCAAGAACAGGAGACCTTGCTCAAAAGATACAGTGGGCTATGCCAGCAGCATCCCCATCTTGCCCATATAAGCTGTGTGGCCACTGTAAGAGCTTGGCTTAAGGACAGCACCGGGATACTGGGAAAGCATTCCTACTCCCCCACCTGGCTTTATGACGGATGGGGAGGAAGGGACTTGAAAGCAGAAGAGGGGGAATGGCAGGCAGACAATATCGACATGCAAGAGCCATGGGGAGAACAAGTATTTTCCCCACTGCTTAGCAATCGTGCAGGGAATGCATAACGAGTGTGCAAAGATAAGCCTGCAAAGGGCAGGGAGGGCTGCACGGAGAAGCACGGAGGAAAATGTTCTGCATCTCACGCTTAGCAAGAGAGTCTCGGGCTTCCTGCAGCTAATCTGTATTTGGAGCAGAGGGCAGACACCCAGCTCCACGCTGGAAGGACATGAAGCGAGAAGGCAGTGCCAACCGCAGGCCTGCAGGCTCAGAGAAAAGCCATTTCATACTGCGAGCCTTTGCTCTACAAGCTTGGCACCAGCTTCATGAATCTCGCCCTCTCTCTGTTGCAGAGTGCGTACACACATGTGCATTTCTTTTTCATTCCTTGATTTTTGTTTTTCTCCTTTTAACCAACTTTCTAGCCAAGGCCTCAGGACTGCCCCCACTCCCTTGAGCAAGCCAGAGAGCTGCTGACAGGACGAGGGCCGCAGCCAAAGAGGTGCCTCCTGAGAAGGCCACGCTCAAGGCAGTTCCTGCACACACCAATGCCCCATGTGGCTGGCGAGAAGAGGAGTCCTTCCCAGCAAGAGCCTGAGCTGCATGGGGCATGGGAGAGAGGCCAAGGGCTGCAGTCTCAGGCAGCAGGCACTCCCATGAGGAACATAGAGCTACCCTCAGAGAGGCCGGCTGCCCCACGCTGTGGTCTTTCAAAACTAGAGCATCRGGACCAGCAACACACCTCTGAAGAGCAAAGTGGCAGAGGGACTCCCACTCTCCCTGCCTGGAAACCTGCATTTCGGTTTCCAGCTCAGCCTGCAAGCAAGCTCCGAGCTCCCCAGGCTTGTTTCCAGAGCTGGGAGGAACAGGAGACAGCTCTGCTGAGACAAGACACATGCAAACCTTCCTCTGACTCACACAGCATCCCAGAGGCCACGGCCCATTCGAGGCTCCGCTGTTCCCCCAGAATGCCTCCTGAGCCATCAAGCAAGACCCGGGACCCTGCAGAGCCAGTTCAGGCGGTAGCAAACATGCCCCTTTGCTTCAGGCTCCAAGCAGGGCCTCCGCCTCCTTGTGTGAGATGGAGAACATGGAGAACAGGCAGCGGGCTGGCACACGGGCCGCTCGCCACAGGAGCTGCCGGTCGGGGGCACAGCTGCTGGACGGTAGCGCGGGGGTGCCGGGCTCGACACAGCAGGCTGCCGGGCAGGCTCTCGCTGGAGCGAAGGAGATAGGGCAGGAGCAGCCCAAGGGATGGCCACCAAGGATTGGTCCCTCTCTCCTTGGTTCCCACCCCCTGGAAAGCAGCTGCTAGATTAAAAAAGGCTTAACGGTGCTGTCATTCAAGGACATGGAGACAATCTCCGTTTTCCAAACATCTTGTCTCATCTCTGCACCACAAAAAGCTCCGGGGAAGATCTGGCCCCAGCCTCCAGCAAGCCCTGTCATCCTTGCCTCCATTACCCACCGTGGAGCCCTCAGATGCTTTGATATGCAAATCAGCCACAGGATCCATAACCAGCGCCGTCTGCAATTAACAGCACACGGAGTATCCTACGCCCAGGGCCTCCTCCGTCACGAAGCAGGCACCCCATGGCTGCGCAGGCTTCACGTCAGACGGCGCAGGTCCCGGCTGTCTTTCCTAGGAGCGGGAGGTGCTGCCCACGAAGCCCTCAGGTCCCCAGCGTACAGCCTCACCAGGGCTGCCAGGTCAGAGATGGGGTGCTTACGGGCTGGGGTTGCACCTCGGTATGGATGGGGAGGGTGGCAGAGGAGCCACCGGCAGGATGCTGTGGGGCTCCCTGTGACCCAAGGCACTCCAGCTACCCTGGGCTCAAGGAAAGCATAATTAGCAATGGACAAAAAGCAGGCCCTCGGCACTGCCAGCTCTCAGGCTTATACCGCAATTCTCATGCTACCTGGCATTTTCTTAAAGTCCTAGTTCCCAGAACGAAGCGATTTCATGAAGAGATTTTATTCTTTTTATGTAAAAATTATCAAAAACACCCAAGCAAGTTCCTAGCCCATTTTATTTCTGAAGAAAGCTAAGAAATATGATCAAGGATATTTTAAAAGCCCAGGAAAAAAAAAAAAAAAAAAAAAACAAAACCAAACCAAAACCAAACAACAAACAAGAAGCAAAGCACTCAGTATTTTTCTTTTTTTGGCTCAACTCATGGCTTCAGGACATTTCAGGATAGTTGCACCGTGCTCTGGTCCAAGGGGAAGAAAATGGAGCATTGCAAAGCCTCACGGCAATGCTTTCTTGACAAGAAAACCGACACCCTCAGAAAATACAGTAGCTTCAGTTCCTTCCAAGGTTATCGAAGACAGGAACAGACAAAAATAGAGCAAACTTAGTGCAACAAAACATACTCATGAGCCAAACCAGAGTCTCTTCCCAATCCCCTCAAAGGCATCTTCTTTTATTTTTATCTTGCTCCTATGGTATCCAGGTGAAGACTGCAGAAAGGACTTCTCTCCCTTCCCACTACTAAAAGGCTCGAGACAAAAACGGCCTTTCCTAGGTAGATACCAGCTAATTGCAGTCATTAGAAGCAACGTCCTTAATGCTTTGCTATTTCTAGTTTGAAGGGAGTCGGTTACAAGCTGAGTAGTTGGCTTTCTGCTCTCTCAAAAGCATTAAAAAAATAAAAGGCTCTTAGGGACCATATAGCACGGGTGTTCGGAGCGGAAGGGTACCGGTCCCTGCAATGCACTTGCAAAGGCTCTGTCCCACGCCTGGGTGGGGCATCCGCAGGACCATCCAAGAGGCACCTGTGCCATGCAACCCTTCAGTGGCTTTGTGACTGCTGCTAATGGGATGCTCCTGCCCTGCAGCCCGTGGCCTTCCATGCGTGCTTACTCTGGAGGATGACACGATGGAGCAGGACACTTCCAGTGTAACAGACAAATGCAGGGTGCGGGGCTTCTTGTGGACTACACACAACTAAATTAGCACACCCTGAGTACGCACTGATCAGCCTTTTGCTTCCAACTCCTGCTATCGAGGGAAAAACAAGGGAGGGAGGTGCCCAGAATCCCAAATTCCCCAAACACCTGGTCTCCATCCAGCTGAGAGCTATCAAACCTGCTACGGTCACCAGGCCGACTGCAACCACGTCACAGATTTTTGGCATGATGCCTCCAGTAGGTAGCTACATACAGACACCCAGGGCGCACTCCAGGACAGGAAGAAAAACCATGGTTTGCTGATTTGGAGGGGCTGGTGATCAAGACAAGAGCAGAAAGGGACTGCTTGGCTGCATGACCGTACACACAGGCCCCATCTAATAGCTCTTTGCTAAGTTCTCCAGGGCGATATCAGAAATCTGCCTGCTGTTCCCACCCTTGAACCAWCCCTCCTGCCTCCCTGCTACTCTCCATTGCAGCGGTGCCTGGAGGAGAGGGGCCGGGAGGAGGACGGGCAGCTCTCCAAGACCGAGCACGCACACAAGCAGCCTCAGCACCCCCGAAGGCGAACGCAGGTGAGATGGGAACCGGAGCCACCCCACAGAAACGGGTTCGGCGACCCCCGGCGTGCAGAAACCACCTTACCCAGCCGARGGACGGCGCACGGGGAGATGGCAGAGGACGGGCGACCGGGAGGCGGGCGAGAAGCCCCAGTGCCCCGAACCACCCCGCTTCCACGCAGCCCGGGCCGGCCTTGGCAGGGGGTGAGGGGGGACACGGGCCGCACCCGGGCGCGCCCCCCGCCCCGCTCCACCCCAAGATGGCAGGCGGCGCCCCCCGCCCCGGGCCGCCCCCGCTGCGGGGCTGCGCGCAAGGGCCGCGCCGCCCGGTCCGCTCCGCCCTCAGGAGGGACCGAGGCGCGGCCGCTGCCCCCCCCTCACCACCCCAGCAAGCACCGAGGCGGTCGGCGGCCCGGGCTCGCCTGGCCTAGAGGAGCCGCGGCCACCGCGCCGTGCCGTGCCGCGCCGTGCCGTGCCGCGCCGCGCCCCACCGCGCCGGCGGCTCGCTTACCCCGTGTCAGGCGCGGACTGGCTCCCCCCGGGCTGCCGCTCCCCTTCGCTTCGCCCCGCCGGGCCGGGCGCTGCGGTACAGCGCGGGAGCGAGCGGCGACCACCCGCCTCGGCTCGGCTCGGTTCGGCTGGGCTCGGCGCGGGGAGGGGCCCCGGGTGGGCGGGGCGCGGAGGCGCCGGCCCTGCACAGCGGTGGGCGGGGCCCGCGGGCGGTGGCGGCGGCGCTGCGCATGCGCGCGGGCCTGCGGGCAGAGGTCCCGCGGTCTCCTCGGAGGTGCGCGGCGGGGGGGGGGGGGGTGGGCGTAAAGGCGGCCCCGGGAGCGGCGGCGGGCTGGGGCGGTGAGGAGCGGGCGCCGGGTGGGGGCAGCCGTGCGGCAGCGGCGCCCCGCCCCTGAGCCGTGGGGCCTTAGGCCTCCCGGGCGGGGCCGGCCGCGGCCTGCGGACCCGGCGGCCTGTGGGCGGCCTTGCCCCGCCGCCGCGCCAGTCTGTCCCTGCGGTGCTGGCTTTCCTCCGGAGCCGGCGCCGGGCCCTCAGTCGGCCTCGTGGCCGAGCCGCTCGGGGCGCGGGCGGGCCCCCTCAGCTCCCGGGCGCTGGGGCTGGGTGAGAGCGGGCCGCAGTGCGTGTGCGACGGCCGTGCTCGGCTGTGGGCGCTGCGGCGCCTGGGCCGACCGGGTCCTCCCTTCCCCCGGGTACTGGCCCTGCTGCCTGTCCCTCACAGGGAGCCGCTTGCAGGGGTCGGTGATGCTYTGTGCACAGGGCCTGAAACGTCTGAACGTGGTTTGCTGCTCTAAAAAGAGCAGAGAAGTGCTGGCCCCAAAGATGGCATGTGGGTTGCGTGGCACACAGCAGGGCAGATAGTGGTGACATCTTGCAGAAGCAGTTGGGAGCCAGAGCCTGGGCTGTGCGCAGCCTTGGAGCCTTCGTGTCGCTTGCACATGGGGCACTGCAGATGGGGTGACCGGCAGCACCTTGCCTCTCTGATAGACAGCACCCTCTGCTCCCACTGGGCGTCAGCCCGTGCCCTCGCAGTCTGGCCTGGGGGAGGAAGAAAACACTATTCTCACACTCCTGCATGTGTCTCCTTCAGAGCATTTCTTTGCTTTAGAATTCATGTGGGGTTGTGCTGCCAGGATTAGGCTTGTGTGGGTATGAGTAGTCATGCAGCAAAGTTGGACCAAAATTCCTGTGTCCTGACAAGCGCGGCATTTACTCATGTGTGTCATGGGGACTCAGGAAGTGTGGGCGCTAGTCTGTGCTCTGCTGGTTATTCTCCAAAAAACTCCTTTGGAGGTCCGGTGAGTAAGGGGAGGCAATTTGGGGAAGAAGACAGCATGACAGGTTTCTTACAAGCGTGAAAGACTTACTCCTTGTAGTAAAAGCAGGTGGGCAGCCAGCCTTTTTAAAAGCAGGACACAGACACTTGTCTGAGCTGTGTTCACTTGTCTGGTTCGAGAGTTCTCCAAGCTTACCTGGGAGGGTCTTGTTTGGGAAGGAGAGAAACTGAGTTAAGGGAAGTTTTTGAGTGATAAGCGAGGCTTGTTCCAGCAAAGCTGCAGGTAGCTCTGTGCTGCCTTGTGGTATGAGTGTGCCTTTGTCTCCAGGTTAGGTTTCTCTTAAGCCTGAATTCTGTCTGTATTAGGTATCCTTTTCTGGTGTGGCTTTATCAGGAATGCCTGGAGCCACTACTGTTCTTTGTTCTGTGAACAACTAGCCCAGGTCAGTGGTTCCTGATTTTTTTTTTTTTTATGGTTGAGCCATAGCTCCCCACCTTCTCTTTCTTCTTGCTTGTGTCCGTCTCCCTGCCACGGCTCCCACCAGCGCGGTTACTGCTATCTGTTTGTGATCGCACCTTGCTGGTTGGGACCTGGTCATCCACGTCAGGGCTGCAAACAGCATCTGGTCTTGTGGCTTGCCACCGATTGTCCTGTTACTGACACCTCGGTATTTTCAGAAGTAGTAAAGATACATTCAAGAGATGATAGCAGCGTTAAGTTATGGGAGTGCAGGCAGTTCTGTGAATTCACATGGAATTCCAAAAGACATGGAAAAGGCAGGATCTCACTGGGCTTCACTTCTAGCCCCACAGACCATACCAAAGTAGAGCTTCTGGAATTGGATACCTGCTCTACTGCTCTTTTCCTTTGACCTCACACAGGAGGTGATCCTCTCTGTAGCTTAATTTCCTGCTGGTGCACTGGGAATAATCCCTTCCTATTTTAGTACAGTGCTGTGAATATGAATATATAGAATGGTTTAAGGTGTTCGGATACTAGAACGATAAAAGCCATAAGTACCTTAGAGTTGGGACTTCTGGATACTTAAAATGTCAAAAATAAGTTTTCCATTAAAGATATTCAGCTCTTTTTTGTCTGCCTTTCCTGATTGTGATCTGGAAAATGAGGTTAGTGTGGTTTGCTTCAAAATTGTTAACAGATGTACCTGTAATGAGTTTCTGTTGGTAACTTGGATCAATAAAAATCGTGTTTAATAGCTAATCCTATTCATAAATGGAATTCGAAAAGACTTAATTCCTCTTTGTGAATCCTGGCCTTTCTGGCTGTCATTAATGTAAAAYCAATTATGTCTTGGTAATGAATATCTTGTGTATTTTTAACACACACAAACCCTTAATCACATAGTTTCCTTTGTGAGGAAAGCTGTGAATGGATTGAGTCCCGTAGTTCACAGTTGGCTCTTGTAGCTCACCCTGGCAGACAGTCTATAAATAAACCTGCAGTGGCAGGTTAGAGGTTTAGATATTTGCGTCGTGCATATTGTCTTGGATTTATTTCCTGTGTTTTAATGATGGATGACAGATGCGGTTCAAATCTTTGTGGTGCTCGGAGCATGTCTATTTTGGTCTCTTAGAAGAATAAAGGGGATGTTGGCCCCCACTGTTTGTGCAGATCAGGTTACTACTATTAAAGTGAAGACTATTTCTCCCTGTTTTATTTTGTGTGTTTGACAGCAGGCTTTGGGTAGTAGGCCTCAGCATTTGCTTTGCAACATCCATTGGTTTTTCCTGGGGCCTGTTTGTGTGGATGAGTTACTAGCAGAAAGAAGGAAAAGAAATAGCTGAATGGTTGTGGAACTACAGATCTTGGGAATATAGGGAGTAGATGTCATTTCCAAAACTTGTGATCAAAAAGGAAGGTAATACTGGATTGCTTGGTAACAGCACTATTTAAAAGTACGTTTACTCTAGGATGCAGGCAGGGTAAGAACGGCACCTTGACTGGTTTTTAGGGTATACACCACCGATAAAAACTTGGCCAGAGCCATTGCACTGGCCTCTTGAGTATTCAGACACAGACCTTTTTAGTGCTCCCATGGCTGTGTTAATAGTGCAGATTCACACAGACCRTTCTTGTAAAGCACATCAGCATTTTTGCTGAAATGAAAAGAGATCCTTTTCTTGTCCAAATCTCCTGGTGTTTCTCCGGAGATAGTCACGATGTAAGTCTGGGTTGGCAGTGAAAGGAGAAGTCCCAGTCTTGTGTTTTGCCACATTCCCTCGCACCAGCATTCACGTGGCCGCGGGATGAGTTGGATCAGGGAACTGATCTAGCTGAAAACTGTGACTGATTTACATGAATGCTAGAGCCAGCATAAGGGAGGTGACGGAAATGTGTGTTGGGGGGACACAGGGCTTCCTTTCTTGGTATTGTGTGCCCTGACGTTGGTTCAAAGTGAGTATGTAATCCTGTCCTCCTTATCTGGAAGATGTCCTTGCTTTGTATCAGCTCCCTGAGATGGTCTGCTCGCACGTTTGCATGCATTTGACGAAAATATTTTACGTGGCCCGCTTCTGCTAGCTGGGATGCAATTTTCCAGAACTACTCCATTCAAGAACCACTCAAGATTGCAGTAAAAATGTCAGTTCTTTAATGTCAAGGGAGAACAGTGAAGTTGGTAGCTTTAGTATGGCACTTGAAAATGGTGCAGTGGGTAAATAACTTCCACAGGTTTATAACTGGTGAAGAATTTCTTTGTTGTGCGGTGTTGGAATTTGATGTGGGTCTGTTGCTTTGAATGGGATATGGCTGAAGGGCCCTCGAGAAGGGAGTGTTTGCTGCAGCAGGTTATTGCATATTCAGACTTACTCAGTGAAGTAGAAATGGGGTCATTTTAGTGAATATTTGATTAACAGACTCCTTCACCCTTTCTGAATCTTACTCTGAACTCAGTCTGAGGTCCGTGCTAACTTTTAACTGATACATGGAGCGGAGAGAAGCAAAGCATCTCTACGATTCTGGTTTTAAGAAATTAGTCTCTCTAACCATGAGATAGAGCCACTGCTAGAATTTAGGGGTRGCAGGGTAGGAGCTGGGAGAGAGGTTGCTCTGCATGGGTCTTTATCACTGCTTTGGTGCAGCTACGTGTGGCCTGCGCTATATCAATAGTTGTCTTTGTGTTGGGCCTTTCATTTTAGGATAGTGTCTGTTTAAATACTGCTCTTGCCTAGTATGAACAACTTGGAAGTTAATCCTGCTTGAGCAGGAGATTAGACTAGATGACCTCCAAAAGTCCATTCCAAGATAATTCCTTGGTCAGGAGTGTATTAGTGACCAAGTACTAAGCAGCGGTGGTGTTTCAACCATCCAGGATATTGTACGGTGCACTCCTGTATCAGTTAGGCAACACCGACAGCAGAGTTCTGGGAATTCCTGCAAATTTTCCTGTGCTTGAGGGTTATGGGGGTACTCTTCCCATACACCTCTGAGCACTGAAACCTGACGACCTGGGGAGAGCCACCTTCAGAAGCAGGCTTGGGTGACGTGCGTTCCCCGTGCCTGTGCTAAGTACAGCCTCCTCTGGGCCTTTTTAAGGCCTACTGGTGTGAGGCAGCATCAGCGCTGGGAAGGAGAGAGGTGCCGGGTACGCTGGGGCCGATGGCTGTCATTGCTTTATAGCGGCTCTTCAACTTTGGCACCAACTCGGAGCGTTCGTGTGGCAGCACCCAGCGTGACAGAGTGAGTGGCTTCTGTGCCCTTTGGAGTTTAGTTTAGTAATTAGCTGCTCCACAGAGGGGTAAGCCGAGGGCAGAGGAGTTCAAGTGCCCTGTTCACAGCCGCAGAGGGAGCAAGTTGGGACTGGGTCTGGTTGAGGAGCACCTGGAGACAGACGTAAGGTATTGGCTGTTTGTTTCTAGAAGGGAAGCTGGCATGTTACGATAGCTGAATATGTGATTCACTGTTCGTGAACCTGCTTGCACCCTTGAATGCTGTACTCCATGCCACAGATGCATTCTTCTCTTCCCTCCACCTTGAACCTTCCTGCTAATTGGAAGTATCCCCCCTGTTTACTCAGTTCCTAACAGGATGCTTCATACCAAATAATCAATCATACGAAGTTTCTTAGCTTGTGACACATCTTAATGTGCCGAGGAATAATTCTTAGCAAAGAAGGGGGTGCTGAGTCATCTGGAAAAATAAACAGTCCTTGGACACTTAAYGCTGTGGATGCTTCTGCCGGTAGTTTTGTGACTTCACACCTTCACTGCTGCCACAGGGTAGAAACAAACGGTGACTCCTCCCAGGAGTGGGGAGTGAGTTCAGAGTTTAGGCAGTGCTTTAGGACTCTGACATGCGGCCTTGAGCACATCTAGCTATGCTGGTCGTGACGTTGCTGTGCTTCTGACAGCGGGCAGAGCGTGTGCCCGCGCCTGCCCTGCCACGAGCCAGCAGACCTGACCTATCGGTCTTACATAGTGGTGAGGATGAGCAGGCCCATCCTCTCCTGCCACCGAGGCCACCGTGCCTGCCAGGGGAATAGAGCTGGACTCCCTGGGAAGCATCCGTAAAGGACAACAGAGAGGCTGACTCGCTGCTGCATGTTTGGATCTTCTAGAGGGATGCAGGGCCTTAGTGCAATTCTGGAGGAAATAGGAGCAATATTACCCACTGGGTTTGTGTTTCACATGGGGAAACGGTACGCCCAAGCGCAGAATGGGACATAGGCTGTGCTCCCTGCCAACGCGGGGTGTGGGCTTACAGCAAGGCAACATAGCTGGACTTGCTTAGAAATCCTAGCAGCAGTAAGGCCCAGGTAATTGGACCTTGATTGCCAGCAGCACTGGAAATACCACAGGGTCTTGTTTTTGTTAGGATCACACAGCTAGGTAAGGAGCTATGGCAAAAACACAGCCTTCTTGGACTCTCAGAGAGGGGACAGTGCAGGCACGCTGTGAAGGGATGCTCTGAACTAATTTGGAGATCACCTACCCGACAGAAAAGTGGCTTTGTTTAGCAAATAAATGTAAGCTTTGGCTGTTGCTGATCTCTTCCAAACCTGCCTGTATGACAGGCGAGACTGCCATATATCATGTGCTTTGCTCAGGGAGCACTGCTACAAATTGCTGTGGTGCATGCATGTCTCCAGTACTTCTCATCCTGCTGTCAGGTAACGCTTGCTCTATAGAACAACCATAAACCCTAAAAATTACATACATCTCCAAGTAAGCAAACACACTGGGGAAAAATGAAAACAATAAAGAGAGAGTGAAGATTTAGCCTGGGCTATACTTGATTGTAATAAGAACAGCTGTGGCATCATCTGTCAGAAGGCTCTGTGGGTATTTTTTTCTCCCTAGAGAAGTTAGGTCAGCTTTGTTTTTAAAATAAAAGTTAAGAAGATGGCTTTATGATGTACTGCTACAGTTTGGCCCTAAGCTCATCAGAACTGGCAAAGGGAGATAAGTGGTCAATATATTTTTAATGTTTACTTTAGAAAGGAGAGAAGCGGAGCATGTGTTGGTTACACTGCCAAGGTCTAAGCAAGCAGTGTCACACAGCGGTAGTTGCAGTCAGATGGGAAGTCTTAGCTTTTCCTGAGCTGGCCTGAAAGAGGACTGGCTCTAGGTCCGTGTTGTTTTCTCCCTTCACTTGGATCTGCCAGCATAGCTGCCTGGTCATCACTCCCTAACCGACGTCTGGCAAAGTGATCGGGGTTCAGATAAGCCTTTGCAATTGCGCATGCAAGCCGGTCCCCATCAGTCTGACAGAATGAGGTTAGGGAACTGCCATAGACGTAGTCAGGGAAGAGGGTGTGATAAACTCAGTCAGAGGTTAACCTTGTGACCCAGCTCTGCTGCAGTCGGGGTAGTGTTTCTGTTTGGGTTGAGTGTGCACTGTAAAGTTACAGGGAATTGTTTCATCTGGGCAGCCTTAACAGGGTGAGATTGGCAGAGGTGTGATTCTGGTCTCTAAACACAGGCTGCTGAGCACCTTGTATGTGCTAAGAGGGAGCATGCCCTCACCAGTGGAGCTTTGTCTTGTTTCTTGTCCGGCAAATTGTTTCTTGGAGCTTCGATGCTAATCTGCAGAGTATCTCTGGCTTTTTGCTTGGTTTTATAGGTAACATTGGTAGCTTTTACAAGTAATTATGGTAGCTTTTACTGGTCACTGCAGCCTCTAAATCGGTTCGCATCCAAAATTCTCCAACCTGCTTGTTGTTACATGGGTCACAGTGCACGCAGAAGGGCCCTTACCTCTGTGCACAGGAAACTGCAGTGCAGTGATAACTGAATCTAGCTTTGTAGTATAGGCATCTGAATTATACTGTCTGCTGAATTCAGGCAAGGGTTGTTGATCTGCTTTGTATCGTGCTGCGATTGCTGTTAGCACTCTGTATGCTGTGGACTGCAGCGTCTAAAGAGGTGCTGAGACTCTAGTGTGTGATTCACATAAGGAAAATGAAGTGAAACAAATTTTGTCCAATTTCCAGAGTTCGTAATTCTCTTGTTTCTTATGCAGGACGGGTTACCAGAATCCAAATGGCTCTCTTGAATAGGCGATTGGGTTTATCCTTAACCCATCTAAGCAGTACAGTGATCCAGCGACACTTCAGGTAATTTTCAAATCCTGCTTTTGCTTTTGTTTTCTTTGGAGAATTCCCTGGTTGAAAGAGATGCTGTTAAGTAGGTCAAGCGTAAGATACAGTATATCTGATTCAAAAAGGATAATATAATAAAACAAAATCTCATAGTTGTCTCTTCACAGGTTGTAAAATGAGCCCAAACACAATGACAGATGCAGGTTCCTGGCAGTCTGAGTGTGGTCTGAACTCTGCATTTTTGTATGCGTGTAAGGAGGCTTTTAGGCCTTTGAGGGTGATGAAGGGGCCTGCAAGCAGAAGTTGAAAGTGCCTGTGTTTCTCAGCCAAGTCCAAAAAAGCAACAGCCAGCCCCTGCTGATGTAAAGCCAATTACATGTTTAAAATTATTCCAGAGTTTATAATATCAGTTATTTAGAACAAGTGTAACCTGAAAAATTATTGCCTTGTACCTTAACAGTGTCGATTTTGTTATTTTTCTTTAGGTCCTTGTTCCAGGCTCAAGGCATTTAAAGCTTCTTAAATTTATGGACCTCATGTTTTACCATGCCTCGCACAAAGCTTAGGGCCTAATCCCAACAGTACACTCGGTGTGGGTATGGGGATTCTCTAGCATATAGCTCTTTGAAGGGTCAGGGCTTCAGTTTATAGGGTGAAAATAGTCACTCCCATGACTGTGGTCTAGAGAGGGGATTAAGACAATGCTCAGAGCCAGGTTGTGTGATAGTCCCAGGAGCTATCTCGAGGAGGTATCTAAGTCTTACTGGCTTTCTCTGTAACTGGGCTGTATGAGAGCATTGACCAGTAGACATTTAAAGGATATATATAGGCTGACAGCGAGAGGGAGGCCAGGTCCACAGAGGTGAGAAGTACTACTGCAGGGTATCAGCAGTCTTAATGGGGAAACGTCTCCTTTGTGCTGGGCCTGCTTTGTGGTGGGGTTTTGCTACAAGACTGTAGTAGAAATGAAGGAAGGAGGGGAAAGAAAAAGTCCTCCTTGTGCAGTTACTCTTGTCTAGTGGTACTTGGGCAATCACACTTGTAGTTGTTTGCTACTGCTGTGTTGTGGACTTAGTCCCACCTAGGTTTTCCCTTCTCCTCCCTGCGACAACATGCTTCTCCCCTTCCAGCCTCCTCCCTTCTGCCTTCCCTGCTGTGCAGCCACAGCCTGGCAAGCGGAGGATAGAGAGTGTGGTATACCACAGTCCTTGCCAGGGGATGGGATGGGAGAGGGTGGCTGCTTGCAGAGGTGAGTGACTTCTGAGAGAGGAGAGAGGTGTCCTCTTGTAGGGGAAGGCGGGGGTAGGCCTCTGCTGTGGGAAACAAATCTTGAAAGGCAGCACTGGACCTCTAGAGCAGTTAGACTAACGCAGACTGACCCAGCCGGCCTTCCCTTACTGCAGGTAAAAATATCTGCTTCAACTGACGTCCATCCACACTGTGTTTCATACGCAGCGGATGGCTTGCTTTTCTTTTCAGCAGCATTGCCAATACAGGTCCTTTGTCTTCAAGAAGGGGTGGTGGTCCCCATCGGTCTTTATTTACTGCACACGCTTCTGGTCTGCAAAACAAGGGGAACGGTTAGGTTGATTCCATATGCTGTCTATTTGAGTAGTTCAGCTGACAGCAGCTTGGCATTCCTGCAGCTGTCTGGGCAGCATGTTTCTAGTACCTTACTGCAAAGCAGTTGTTTAGAAGTAGAAAGAATCTTCCTGCTTTTCCGAAGGTCTGTGTTTGGGCATCGTTTGAAGATAAGCAGCAAATCACTTGAATTTGAGCTTACTGGATAAAAGAATAGCCATTCCTGAAAGGGAGGTTGAATTATTTCTCAGTTTATTCCTGCTGTTCCCAAGCATATTCAGAGTCAGATCTAACAACTTAGTATTGTGCAGTTTATTTCTGTTGTTTCTTATTCCTGATAATCCCACAGAGCAAACAGATATAGAAGAGACTGCATCTCTCTGGGTTCCTCCCACATGGGGAAGGTGATGATCTGTTAGATTCTAGTTGATGGCAGCTTAGCACAGCCACAGCAGGACCTCAGAGGTCTCACAGAGAGCAGAATAAGATGGGAGACCCTCATAGACTTCACTGAAAAGAAGATTGGTCACAAAAGTCCTTATTGCTGGGGACTGTGTACAAGATTGAAAGAGCCTGACTTGAGGCTTAGCTTCCTGTAGGCTGTTTGTGGCAGAAGCAAGCACATCTTTTTGCTTGTAAATTGAAGTTGAATGGAATCATCTGCCGTTGCTAAAAAGCTCAGTAAATGCAAGCCACTCTTCACGCCATCTTTTAGTCATGTTTCAGAGTCGAACGGTCATTTTATGTTCGACATTTAGTGAAGAGTGTGCAAAGCCCAAAGTAGCATCTGGCTTTCAAAGAGCACGTTGAATGCAGTCAATGTGTCACCCATATGGTATGTATTTATTGCTGGCGCCTTCCAAGTGTTTTGTGTAATGACAAGATCCTGTACTGGGTTTGCCCTTGGTCCCCAAGGATTACTGAGGAGAGCTGTCTCTCATTCTTTCCTGTCTTTTGCTAGTATCACCGCAGCATGCCGAGCAATACAGAAACTCACCCGTGTGCGAGTGGTGGACAACAGCGCCTTGGGGAACACGCCGTACCACCGGCCACCAAAATGTATCCATGTGTATAACAAGACCGGAGTTGGCAAAGTAGGAGATACGATCCTTCTGGCTATCAAAGGAGAAAAGAAGAAAGCTTTAATTGTAGGGCACAAGATGCCTGGCCCCCCCATGACGCCTAGATTTGATTCCAACAATGTGGTACTCATAGAAGACAATGGAAATCCAATAGGGACTAGAATAAAAACACCAATACCCTATATCCTGCGACAGAGAGAAGGAGAGTTCTCTAAAGTATTGGCCATTGCCCGCAACTTTGTATGAAAGCTAAGAAAGGTCTCTGGCAATCCTGTTTATAACCTTTCATGCAGTAGCTGTTCCTTGGTCCTTTTCTAGAAAATGGTGGAATGTGAAAAAGTTGAGGTTCATCAGAGTCTCTCTTCCTGTTTAAGAATTACAAGCAACTCATTTAAATGTTGAAATACCTTGTTCTTCCCCAAATGAAGGTTGATTTACTTCACAGAACATCTGTAGTGTGTTTGGGAAATGGTCCTTTACCCTTAATGCTCCAGTGGTGTTAGTTTGGTCTCTAATCATTAAAATGAGAACATGAAAATCCTTCTTGTTTTGTACTGCTTATGCTCTCTTTTCCCTATTTCTGCCTTTCGCAGTTCCCCAGGAGCAAGACACAAAGCGCAGTCCCTGGCCCAATGACACGGGGGTCTACAAAATGGATTCTCATGTAATAGAGTAGAAGAGATATATAATGAGTTATCAGTGCCTTGGGCACATTCAATAAAAGGATTAGTTTCTACGTCTTTGCCTAAGAAAAGTCTTTAGGAGGAATCAGAATTGGGAGAGCATGATGGCCTACAACTTCAGTGGTGCCTGGTTGAATGGGGCATGCCAGAGGTGAGGAAGCAGAGGTAGGAAGGGAAGGTGAATGGGGTAGGTTTGAGATGCAGCCTATGCCCTCCGCCTGACCAACCTCAGGAAATTGTGTTCTCCGAGTAATGTGAGGGCTGGGTTCAGACTGAAAGGTCCACAGAAAGAAGCTTCCTTTTGGAACTGCTTTTCAGGACCGTGTCAGACATTGTCTGTGATGTCGGTTGGTGAGACTGGCTGTTGTCCTGCTTCCTAAGCTCGGGCACAATAGTGGGCAAATGGTACTCCGTTGCTTTCAGCGCCAGTTGTGATCCAGGAGCCAAACAGCTGCCTTTATATGGAACTGAGCAGAGAAACTTGATGCTTGTGGCAGGTAAAGAGACATTGGGGCAGAGCGCTCCTAGAAATAGCAGCGCTTGGGGAAGAGGGTGCAGAGGATGCAGCCAGTGGGAGTCTGTCCAGCTTCAGGCCCTTGAGCTGACTCCTCACAGGTCTGGTGGCAGTGGCAGCTGGCTGTGCCTTGTCCTTCCACCTCCCCTCCCTGTTGTGCTGGTAAAGCTGCTTACCTTGGCTCTGCGTTGCCCCTATGTGAAGATCTGAAGGCTGCAGTGCTGAGCTATTCCACACTTTAAATAGTTACTCCTGGCAGATGTATCTGCCCCATGCTCCCCACGGTGGAATTCACATTGGTCATGGAAAAGGTGAGCCCTGGATCCCCTTGTACTCCATTACTCCAGGTAATGCAGATAAGATGATACTTCAAATTTAAGTTCAGTCTCAACTTTTAAGTAAGGGCACTGTCCTGCTTAGTGAAACTTCCCTGTGAACTGGAGGGGCCCAAGACTGTGTGCTGCCCAGTTCTGTGGGAAAGCAGAATCGCCTGCTGCTGGCAGCACATTCCTCGTTTGCTGTTGTCCATGGGCCAGTGGTTGTTGGGTCTGCTGATCTGAGTCCTCCTGAACCCAACGGGCACTGACCGTAAGCCCTGAGCCCGCTTGCTTCATAGGTGTCCGCCCGCTGGTGTAGCAGCGGAGCGGACACTCGCCTGGCCGATGTCGGCCTTTCCAGTCCGTCTGAGTACAGTCAGTTTCCAGGAGGAACTTTCCATGCTCCGTGGCCATATTTATGCCATTTTGCTAAGCAGGATGGTGAACAAACTGCATGCCAGTCACAGCGATGAGCGTGACCGGCCTCTCTCCCTCGGGTGGGGTTTGCCTCCATGTCACAGGGGCATGGCACGGCCCGACTGCTCGGGCATTGCTCACCGCCTCTTTTTCCCGTGGTTTAATTTGTTCCCGGATCAGCGTGGGATGCTCCCGGGGCTCTTTTTTTTGGGATGAGCGCTGTTCTAGGAGCGGCTTCCCCAGCCCTTTGGCGATACTCGGTGCCTACCCCGCGGTTGTGGGGAGCCGGGCGGGCAGGCTCACTGCTGCCGGTGGCGGGGAGCCGGCCGGGCGTGGGGAGCGGGCAGGGCCGGCCCGGCCGGGCTCTGCCCGGCCCCGGCATCCTCCGGCGAGCGAGCCGGGCCCTCTAGCGGCTCCCCGCCGCCGGCCGGGGCCCTCCGCCAGCCCGCAGCCCGCCCCGGCTTCGGGAGCAGCCTCGGGCCGGGGGCGTGGGACTAGCTAGGCTCTGCTCAAGGTCTAGGGGCTTTAGCGAGTGCTGGGCGCACAGGTCCGATCCTGGCGCCGGGGAAGCTCTGTGCGGGGCTGCAGGGTGCTGAATCTGCCCGAGTTCGGCTAAGGGGTGGGAAAAGTCAGCATTGTGCCCTGCCATCAGCGGATAAATCTTCACAGCCCACTTCAGGTGTGTTTTTTAGCTTTTTCAAAGCTCATCCCAGTAGCAGGCTAAAGTATTTCGAGTAGAAAAAGGGTGTATGCTTTTATGCATTTTTAGGGAAAGCGTTTATGCCACTTAACAGCTCTGCGGTCTTGCTTTAGAAAACCTTCCACAACCTTTGAAAGTCCCCCAACCACAAAAAACACATAAACAAATACTTTTATAGGTTTTTTTTATAAACAAATCATAAGCCAATCGACATGTCTGTCATGCCCTTCCTGCAGACAGAAGGAGCTCAGACCTCCTCAATGTAAATCCTTTTGAGAACAGAAGAAGATGGCTTCCACTAACATAGGGCTGGCAAATATATTTTCAAATGGCACTTGTATTGGGGTATTTCGTTTCCGTGCAAAAACTGCGGGCGCAGTGGAAGTGGGGTCCATTCCAAGCTGGAATACCTCGGTCCCAGCTAGCCTGGTTCGTAACTCATCTAAAGGGTTGCTTTACTGTGAGGTTTTTGCTTGGCAACAACTCCAACCTCGAAGCATCTCCCAGTAGGACCTGGGGGCCTGCAAACAATCCTTGTTTTTCTTGTCCTGACCATAAGGGCTATGAGTCTCTCATGGGATGCACAGACCCCGCTGTTTGGATATTAAATATTTCACAGAATATTTGCTAATAACTTTCCAGCTTTTCGCTGGGGAAGAGGTCGTGGGGAGAGGGCACGAGAGGAAGCGGGCAAGACAATGCAGCATACTTGAGATTAAAATGTGAAGCGATGCTTTATTTCTAAGTAAACTGATATGTGGAACTAAATCCTTAACCTCAGAGCTTAATAAGCAGACGTGCAGACAGCTAAGCTAAGCATATCCCGTAGAGCGTCTCCTGCAGTTTTTACCCATCTTTCCCTAATGAGGAAGGTAGCCTCGGCAGAAATCTCTGGCCCATGGTGACAGCTCTGTGCTTGGCAAATTCCAGGTGCTGCCTGTAGCTGCATCTCTCCAAGGGGAAAGGGCCTGGCTTGTGGATGAGCCTTTAGCCTGCTCCCAGCCATCCCGCTGAATTCAGCTCTGCCATGGCTGCATGATGGTCAGCCCCTGACTGCCCCAGCGCTGCTCTGGTGGCAGAGCAAGCACAGGCGGGAGCAGATGGATGGCACCTTGCCAGCGGCCCAGGCTGATGTAGCTTCTCCGGACTCTCTCTTTTCCGTCAAGCAGGCCCTGTGTTCCAGGTCCTCTCTTTTGTTTCGGCACAGGGGACGATACCTGCTTGTTCTCAACTTCCAGCTCTGCTCTGGACGTGCCAGAGCCTTCTGAGCAGCGAGGCAATGGTGTCCCGGGAGCGGCTGCTGGGTTTCCTGGGCTCTGGCTTGTGGCATCCTTCTTTGGGATCGCCCTGAGACTGAGCGCTCTCCAAATGGGAGGCTTTTCCTTGTGCATCCATCCTGCTAGGAAATCAGATGTGATTTCCTCTGTGAGTAGTAATTCTTGCGGGTCCTTTTCTGGAAGGATAGCTGCAGGCTGGTGGGATGATTCCCTCAGAGGAGGGAAGAAAACCCAAAATGCCACCTACCTCAGCTGCTGCCAGAAGGTCATTCTCTCCCCTACTCCCTATTTATGTTTATTATTCTTCCATTAACATGATTTTATATGGTAAACGGGAAAATTTCCCGGTGTGAAACGGTGCTGAGGAGGAATTCTCTCATCTCCTGTGCAGCCTCTGGGGGAGCTGCCACCCGCTGCAGAGGGAAGGGGAAGCCAAAGGCCGAGTCCTCCCAGGGTCTTCTTGCCCTATTACAAATATGCCTCCCTGGTCAGCTCTGACTTGGGTCCCTGGGTTAGTGTCCATTCCTGTGTGTTTGGATATTGGGGTTTGCGTCAGATGAAGCTCCTGAGAAGGTGCCTATTCCCCTGGCGATGGTGGGGTCTTCGTGCCCAGACATTCTTCCATAGGAGTTGGGGGAGAGGGGTCTTTTTTTAGGGCATCCTGCGTGGGTAGGGAGAGATGGCCTTTGGGGAGATGCTTGCCCAGAAAAGACATGTGACAGGGCTCTCTGGTGAGGGCCGGGGTCTGGAAGGAGACAGGCGAGCACCGGGGATTAGCTGGCTGTGAGAAGGGATGTCCCCGAAAGGAAGCAGGCGAGACAGATTATTGTGGAGGGATGCAGCAGGGAGCTGATGTCTTCCATCTGCTTGGAGACCGAGGCTAGGAGACAGGCGGCCCCATCTCGTGGCCCTGTGCCAGCAGGGTGGATGGACCACAGAGCTGGGGGAGGCAGCTAGTGACTTTGGGGGCTGGGAGGAGGGGGAGACAGCTGAAACCCCAGCCGAACCCAGGGCGATGCAGCCAGAGGCCGGACTTTGGTCCAAAGCACGGTCGGTTGGCAGGGGTGAGGGTGGCGAGCTGCACATCCCAGAGCGGGAGGCTAGATGGCAATGTGGGCGTGATGGTGTGCCCGGCAGCCTGCCCCCATGGACCCCCACGCTGCTTGGTGGCCCCCTAAGCCTGACTGACACGCCAGAGCTGAAATCTCCCTCTGTCAGCACGTTCCCCAGACGCCAGCCCGCAGCAGGGCAGCGGAGCCGCCGCCGGCGAGGAGGAGGAAGATGGAGACTGACCTGGTCCCTTGGGGAAAGACCCGGTGAGAGCCAGGGAGCTCTGACCAGGGCTGAGCCCTGTCTCCACGGAGGGACGTTGAGTGGCCAGGGGTGGCAGGATCACATCTAACCCCCGTCCCATTTTGGTGAGGGCAAGTTGGGCTAGAGAAATCAATGGAAAGATGGGTCTGTGAGCGGCGCTGTGACTCCCACAGGGCTGGTAGCTGCTCGTGGCGGGGAGAGGAGGGACACGATGCCCTGCCCAGAGGTGGGATGCTGGCTCATGGATGGCAGGGGGCTGCAAAGCAGGGGGCAGGGGTGGGCAATGGGGAGGCACAGCCTGGCTCTCCTGGGAAGCCTGGAGCTGGGCCACTCTCTTCATGCAAAACAACACCTCAAAATGCCTTGAAAGCCCCTGCCGGGGCCTTTCACCTAGGAGCAGATGCCAAATCCCCTTCCCTGAGGGACAGGCTTGCCAAGCCTCAGGTGGTGAGCGGGGTTTGCAGGCTGAGCAGCATTTTCCACCTGGCCGCTTGCGGAGACGCAGCAGGAGAACCCTGCCAAGCCCTTCTGATGAGAGAAGTGAGGGTTGTCATTTTGTTAGCCGTCTGCTTCTCTTCTTCTGGATGTGGCTGTGCCGTTTAGGATCCGCATGACCAAGGGAGAGCAAAGAGGACCGGGAAATAGTTGGACCTGGGGCCTCACTTGTTTATATCCTGCAGCTACTGTTTAAGATAGACAAGGGCAGGGGGAGAGCGTCCATCAGGGAGACTATATGGGCCAGACACTTGTACTGGGAAACCCAGAGGGGCTGGAGGGGGTGAAGAGCTGAGAGTGAGGGGAGGAGACTGGGGCTGGCACCGCTGGCACTGCAGAGTCCCGAGGTCGAAGCTTGTATGGTTGCTGCCCAAAGGGCTCTCCTGTGAGTGAGATAGCACCGACTGCAGCCCTGTCAACTCATTTTCTGAGTAGTTTCTCTCATTCTCCAGCATAAGAAATGGGGTGGGTGAACGACACAGAACCTAGTCTTAATGCTGTTGTGTAAATCAGCGGTGGAGCCTTGGGTGAGCTAGTGCATGCCAGGCTGGTCAGCTTATCTCAGAAGCTGTCAGGGGTAGAGGATGGAAGTTTTCCTAGGCCTGATGCAGATACACCCTCCAACAAGAAAATAGAATTGGAAAACTCGGGAGTGTCTAGCCTGGAGAGAAGGAAGATTAATGAGGGCTCATGACAGAAGGATAAAAAGAAGGATGTGGAGAAAGCATGTCAGGTACACCCATTCATCCTCTCTGAAAGTGCAGTAGAGGCGGCATTCAATCAAACAGGCTGGCGGAGGAAATAAAATTAGCTTTTTTTCGTTTTTCCTTTCACCCAAAGCACAAGTTGCCCCATGGAATTCATTGCTCCAGGGCACCAGCAAGCTCCACTGTTTAATACAGCTCAAAAAGAAGCTGGACACTCACCTCCATGCCAGCTAGAGTGAGCGTGCTCAGTGTGAATAGTACACACGCTCTCCCCAAAAGGTTGGGAAGTGCTGTGCCCAGGTGTTGTGGCGTAGACACCAAAGACAGGCTGTCACATGGGCATCTGAAATACAAGCTTGCTTTGAAAATGTCTGAAGGCTGTAAACTCCATGAACCTAATGTGGTTCTTTGAAAATAAGCATGCAAACCCCAAGATACAACATGGACCAAGGCAGAGCCTGTGAAGCACATCCGAGGTCATTTGGTATAAGATCGTACCCCAGACCTTTCTCGCTCTCTAGCTTAAATGAGCTGCTCTTCATAGTTATGGCCTCGTAGTACTTGGGTGTGGAGTGAGGGAGGGGCACTCGTGAGTATTCCCCAGGGCCAAGGCCAGGACGTGGTGGTCCTGCGGCTCCTGTACAGTGAGGCTAGCCCTCCGCTTGCCTGGAGGCATGGTGGGGTGAGCTTTGCAGGCGTCCCAGTCTGCTGAAGGACTGCAGCTCTGGGAAGGGCTCAGTGGGCATCCTATCCCCGGTACCGGGGTGCTTCCAGTGGCAACCTACAGCAGCTGTACCCCAGGCTGCCTGCGGAGTGTGAAGGGGGGAGGTGAGGCTGTATTCTGAGCCCACCAGCTGCTCTTTGTGCCAGGATCTACCAGGGCAGGGCAGGAAAAGGAATGAGCCAGGGTTGGGCCACCCAGAGGAAATTCTCATCTTCTACCCCTTGTATAGCAGTCCCCCCAGTTGGGGCTGTCCTCATACCAAAACCAAGGGCAATGCTTTGATGGGCTTCCTGACTCTTCCTGCTCTAACTCCTCAGTATATATGTGAATGGTGGCTGACCTTCAACCCTTGAGAGCTGAAACCTCCCAGGTACGTTAACGTCACCCTGTGACATYCACCCCTGGCCAAAGAGGGCCATCACGGAGCTCACAACCATAGCCACATGGCCCAGACTCTGAACCAAACCTCCTCCTCTGATGGACCCCAGTTATGACCATGGCATCCCAATGTGGTTTCCCATATTAGATGCATCTCTTGGGATTAAAGGATTTGTTGCTCTAGCTTGTGAGACTAGGGCCTGACCCTGGAGGAGGTAAAAATTAACCTTCCTCCCATTTCTGGGACAATATGATGCAGGGATTGGAAATCATGGTGGTGCCTTCTCGGCTCTGAAATGAGGAACGTTTTGTGGGTTGAGAGAGCAGCAGTCGAGCATTAGGGGTAGCATGTACTGTGGAGAACATGTTCCACCTCCTGCATCCGGGAGGTAGGAAGAGCTCAGGTGTTCCCTGATGTCCTGGTCTTGCCAAGCCTGGTCCTGCTCACCCAAACAGGCACCCTAGGCTGGGACGGGGTGGGGGGAGATACAGTGGGGTGAGTGATGCCCAACCCATGCTGCTGGCCCAGCAGCAGCTCCCTGGAGGTACTGATGACAGCAGACCACTCTTGGTTCACCGGGGATGGCAAAAGCTGAACAGGCCAGAGTGTGTTTCTTATCACTGTGTTTCAGGCCATCCCTAGGGGAGCCCTGCCTGGGGCCCCCCGGGTGCTGTTTTGTCCTGACTTTCACACTTTGCCCCATGGTCTGGTCCAAGCTATCTGGGATGCACAGGAGGCTTGGGAAGGTGGTACCCATCTCCAGTGCAGGAGGGGCTATTGCTTCTGCATGATGAGCTTCTGGGCTTTTGCATTCATGCATGCCTGGAGCAGAGAAAATGGTTGCGTGCTGCCCAGCCACCTGAGCTTTGCTCCTAACCATGTCTACATTCCTCTTCAAAACAAGGCCCAAGATCCCCCCTGTGCATCTGKAGAGTGGTGGGAAAGGCTCCGGTTCACTGATGACACAAAACTCGTTGCTCGGAGGGGTAGATAAAGTGAGGAGAGGAGGTGGTAGGATGGTAGATGTTATCATTGCCCTTGTTTCCTGAGGTTGATGCTCAGCTCTTGGCCCTTCTCCAGGAGGCCCTAGACAGCTCTAGGAAGCCTTGAATCTGCGTTTCATGATGCTAACAGCAGTAAATAGCTGGTTTAACAGGCTTCACAAGTCTGCTGCTTTGCCCTTGATGTGCCTCGGCTCTGCCTTGCGGAGGAGGGACGGGTCCCCAGGAGGCCTCACCTGCAGCGGGGTGAGCTGAGGACACGGGTACCTCCGGGGCATCAAACCCAGACCCGTGGAGGCAGTTCCCTCCTGGAGGCTTGGCAGCTCGGGCACTGGGGCAGGGGGGAGAGGGAAGCCAGGCTGGTCTCCTGCCTGTGAGAGAGGGTCTCTAAACACCCGTTGGGCTCTGTGGGGCAGGATCCGTCCTTCCCCTGCTCCCTGGGTTCCCTTCACTGCTGGTGTCTCCACTCAACATGCTCACAGCAGCCTGCGTTGCTTGCTGGCAAACTCAATGGCAAAAGGCTCTGCCAACGCAGAGTGGTGGCTGGCAGGTGGTATCTTGTGTTTCTGCAGAAAGTTGAGCAAACCTTATGACTTTTAAGAATGGGGAAATGCAGAGTTAATGGGCTGTCCCTCGCAAATTTTGGGCCACCTGAGGCTGAGCTCCCTTCTACAACCTCCAGCTCCTCCTATGTGGGGTGGTTGAAGGATGGGGAAGAGCCCTGAGAGATCCTTACCAGATGGCATCACACGGGTGGGAGAGGGGCTCTATGGAGAGTTGTTGCAAGTCAAGAGGAAAGGGGCTGCATAACCTGGGAGGCACATACTGTGGTTTTAGGGCAGGTGTAGGCTGATCTGGCGCTGCGCAAAGGCCAGATGCTGCTGAGAAATAGAGGGGGTGCCGTCCCAAGAGACTCATGAGTTGGCGTGTGAGCTCTGTGTTTCCTGCGCTTCAGAAGCCGGGCTTTTACTGACTGAGAGGATAGCAGATCCCACCTGAACTGTGCCATAGCTCTGCTTTTTCCTACATGGGCTATGTGGGGTGGAGAGGGGCTGTTTATCATGTCTGAGGATTATAATTACGGTAGGGATGCTACTGTGACCCTTTAAACGATGCTGTGCAGAACTGGACCAAGGATTTGTGTGGTCCTTGGGGAATGTCTGAAGTACAGGCACGCTAAGAGAGGTGGAGATCAAAACCAGGCTGCATTTTCGGCTCCACAATCTGCCACTTTGTTATGGGGTGGTTAGTGGATTTTAGCATGTGAGTGAGGCCTGGTGTTTGCCTTTCTTTCTCCATCCCTTCACCCACCCCCTCCTCTGGTTGCTCTCTTGTGCCCATCCCATTCAGCAATGAACACACTCAAATCAGGCTCAGGCGCTGGTGGGACAACCAGCCCGTACGATTAACCAGTCCTTCCTATACATCCCTGTCACCCCTGCTTTCGCCAGGCTGTGCCTCAAGCCCACCCCATTCTCTCTCTCTCCAAATCAGCTGTATCTAAGGGACAGTTCAGGCAAATAAGCCAAGTCTGATGGGTGCTATGCCCTCATCCTGAGATGCACTGAATTTCAAGCTGAGGAAGGGGTTACACTGCAGAGCATGTTAAAGCATATACTTTAACCATGGGCTTTCTGGTCCCAGGGAGGGCAGAGGGAGTGCTGTGCTGCGGTTTGTGGCCCTGCCGGTGTTACAGACCCGGAGCAAGGCTCCCAGGGCTTAGCTGACTCAGTTTCACACATGCCTGACACTGAGCGTGTGGGGTGGATAACTTACCTGGGGCTGGCAATCTTCTCAGCCTGGGGGCTGGCCCAGTATCTGCAAGGTCAAGTGCTTACCCGGTGGTGTTCATGCAGCACCACCTCGCTGACAACACAGCCCCCAGCCCTGCCCAGACTCTGCCTCCGAGCACTACCCACTGGCCTGTCTTTTTAATTAAGAGGTGTTCTCCCCATCCAGGTGTTTGAATGGGCTTTGGGTTGACTTTCTGCCAAGTATCGGCCTGGCTTGGGTCCTGGCCACAGAGGTGCTGAGACCTGGTGGGGCTATGGCAGACTATGGCTCAGCTGCATTGAGACATCAAACCCGAGCCGAAAGCCTCTGGTGCCATGCAGAAGGGTTAACAGTCCGCTCGCTCCCTCTCTGCTTTGGGGAGCTTTGTTCATTGGAGTATTAAATTCCACAGCTGTAAATAATCTGCAGCAGGAGAGATTATCAAGGCCTTGGGAAGAAGCAGCTTTTACTAATAAGACCAGTTCTCCCTGCGAAGCATCACGTAGTCCCTCTCCACCCTTTCCTCGCTCTCTCGCCAGGCATTGCTGAGGACCAGCGGCATAGCTTCCCTACCTCCATCCTGTGCCACCCATCCTCCCACTGCGCTCCCTCCGTCTCGCCGATGCTGGTCAACAAATACGGCTCTTCACAGCAACCGGCGGTGCGGGCTAGAAATGCTCCCCACTTTACCTGAAATATAATTGTGGTTTCACGTGGCCGGGTGCTGCTAGGCGAGGCGGGGAGGMGGTGGGACACATCCTTGCTGGGGCAGGAGCGTGGTGCCGCTCACCGTCGTGGCCCCTGCCTCTGTGCCAGGCTGGAGGCTGCTCTGCCTCTGMCTCCTCCAGGGGTATGGCTGCGGGCAGGCGCAGCGTGCAGGGCTCGGCCGTTGCTTTCCACAACTGTCCCGGGAGCAGAAAACAGGCCTGGCGGGTGTTTGGAGGGAGACACATTCCTGGTGATTTAAAGCCATGTGCTTTGGTGTCTGGGAGTTTTTTTCCAGAGCATTCTGGGAACCTCGGGTGAAGGTGGCAGGATCACAGCTACCCAGGGTGGACTAGGCTCTAGCCGGGAGGCCAGCCTGAGAGAGGCACTTTAGGATGGACACCAGGGCTTGGCCCTCTTTCAAGCCTCCCAGTCCCTGGGGATCCCACACTTCTACATGAGGAAAAACCCCCTTGCGTAATTCCTCCTCAAATCCTACTCCACCTCACAAGTCATTTCTGGTCTTCTTAGCACATCCTTGGCAGTGATGGATCCCCTCTGTCATCAGAGCTGAGAGGACAGCACAGTTTGCGGCTCAGCAGGAGAGACATCAGACCTCCTGCTGAGGTTGTTCCCACCTCCAGGAGGTGGCGGTGGCTGCGGTGGCTCCCCACCACACTGCAGTAACCCACCTGGTGCAGGGCCCTCCTGAGCTTTTAGCTTTCTTTTCTGGCAGAGACGGAGAGCCAGCATGAGGCCCCTGTACCCCCAAACRTCTAGAAGCAGCGCGCAGACATCCTCTTTCTCTGCCGGGGAAGGGATTGGTATCAGGAATCAGCAAATGCTTTGTCTGGGGGAGGGAGTCCCCCCATTTGCACCGGGCTTTCAGGGCACTGTAAGCATTGCCAGGAGCACCAGTCCCATGGTGAGGCCGCTGGGAAGCGAGCACCAGCTCATGCTGCTGCTTCCCGCTTTCCTTGCAAAGCTGTCGAGTCCAGAGCTAACTTCTTCCCCCCACGTCACTCACCCGGCTCACTCCTCCTCCCCATCTCCCCAAAGAAGCCTGTGCCCTGCTGACCAGAGCATCGCTTTTAATTAAAATGGTTCCCCTGCAATGTGCCGTCTGAATGTCTCTGGTTCTCCCCGCTGGGCTCTGGCCAGAGGGACGTGCTGGGGCAGAGTATCACGTYGAAATCTCTCCGAACTGCAGCCAGTTTGGAGAAACTGAAGTCGGAGCAGAGAAAGCAGCTGATAGCCGCACTGCCCCGCTGCCAATGGGCTCTACAGCAAGGGCGAGCTCTGCCCCAAGAAGGCCTGGGAATGAGAAGCAGTCTCTCTCCCTGCAGAGCGTGCAGAGCTGGGGATGCCCGGGGGAGGCTGTGCGTGCTGTGAGCAGAACGGCAGGGTTAGGGGTCACCAGCTCCCCGGGCATGGCTGATGTACCTGCAGGACAACCAAGCTGGTGGCCTTGCTCAGCGCTTGGTGGGATTTGGAGGTCTCTCTCCAAGACTCCAAGAGGAGTAAGGGTGGGACATCCATTGGGGTTTGTAAAATGGAGAAGGGAGGCAGGTAAGTAAGGGTAGCCAAAAGATCCCCTTCTAAATGGAGACAAGCTTTTCCATGAAGGTTGCAGGGCTTCACTTCGCTACCTGGGCGAGCACCTGGGGCAAGGGCTGCTTGCTCCAAGATGGCTTGGCTCTCAAAGCCCTCTCAGCAAACACCTTCACCTCCCCCTGCCCCCAGCATCCYGGCAGCTTTTCCAGGAATGAGGGCAGACCTCAGCTGTCCCTGCAGGAGGGGATGCTGAGGATCAGTGACTCCCYTAGGGCACCATGTGGAGCCATTCCTTCCATTTCCCCGGGAAGGGTGAATGCCAGCCCGATCCCCAACTGCTGCTGGAACTTCCCTGGGCCGGGGTCTGCAGTGTTGTAATTACTGGTGGTGCCTCAGACATGCTGCAGGGTCAGCTCCGAGCAGTGGGAATTGCCGGGGTGTTTCAACTCTTGCAGGAGCGTGTCCCCCACCCTGACCTGTGTGGGACATGTGCCATATAGGGCCGCGCTGACCCTCACACCTCACAGGTGGGCGCAGCAAATGGGCACCCTGTGGAGTTGGTGGGGTGCAGATGACTACATTTTACTCCTGCGCAGCACCTGCAGAGACCCCAACCTTTGTGCTTCGGGAAGTGGAAATTCAGCCTTCTGGCAGGAGGTGAGCAAAGCCGTGGAAGGGCAGGGGAAAGGCCCTGCCGTGCAATGGAGAGGACTCTCTGAGGAGCTTGAAACCCATATGGATGTTCTTAGGGGCCTCTCATCTGTTGAGGCATTACCCTAGCAGCTCCCCGCTGTCACATGCTGCCCATAGAGCGAGAGGTCTTGTGCGCTCATATGAGTCTGGGGCATCAGCTAGCAGTAAATTGAAATTCTTTTCCTTCTGGACATGCTGGGCTGAATCCATGGGCACTTATGGAAACTGCCGGGACACGTGTGTGCCGCTTTATTAAAGCATGTAGGATTTTACCYCTGGATGGCGGGTGGCACCAGTCAGGCATGCGCTCGGTCTGCGGTTTCTCCCCGCTCCTGTTAGCTTTCCTCTGCTCAGAGTCAGTCTGGGCCAGACCCTATGTGCCCGCTCCCACGCAGCCTTCCCTCCCCTCCCACCGACTCGCTCCGCATCCCCGGGCCGGCTCGGGCGCCTTCCCCGCCGCCCCGCGTCCCTGCAAGGCGGGCGGCGGCCACAGGGTGTCAGGCGGGTGCCGGCCTTCCCGCCCAGCGCGGGGTGCCGGGCCGCTCGCCAGCGCCTGTGGGACCAGCAAACCCAGCGGGCCTGGGGAGGAAGCCTGGGGAAACTGCAAATAATTGGCTGGTTTTGCTGTAACCGATACCATTGAGCGCGCCTTTCTATAGGGGAAGGATGGCTTCTGCTCCTTTTCCTACGGCATGTGGGAAGGGCACTACATTTTTCAGGCGCTGTGTGAATTTTACCTGGTCTTTCACAGCGAGGGGAGGAGGGGAGGTGGTCTCCTGCCGGGAACACCCCAGGCGAGATGAGTTGTGCTGGGCCTCAGCCTCTCACTGCGAAACGCAGAGGAAGGCTGCCCTGCGAGGGGAACAAAGGGACTTGGATAGCGAGAGCGACACTCGCAAGCAGGGAGAGTTGGCAACACGGCTGCYGTTGCTCGGGGAAGAAAGCGCCTGAGCAGGGGCGTGAGGAAAGGCTGAGCTCAGGGGGGTGTGAGTCCCCAGCAGGAAAAGGGCATCAGGAGGTTTGTGCTGCTGAATGCCCTCTGGAACTGGGGCAGGCACGAGCTGGACCTTGAATCAAGTTCAGTTGTGCCTCTCCCAGCTCTCTCTTTGTGGCTGCACCGGGTGTGGGGGGGAACCCATTTTTCCCGCTGCATTTTCGTGGCGGAGGTGGGGGAGCCTGCGCAGAGACAGGGCAGGCTGGGGAGGATGCATCAGTGACGTGTGATGCCGAAGCGAGCAGTGGCCCAGCCTCGCTCAGGTGCAGCTCTCCGTGCTGTGCCTCACGTACAGAGACGCTGTCTATCCTCCAGCTATTTACCGCCAGCTCATTTTGCAAACGCTGCACTCACAAGATTTTTTTTCCCTCTCTCCCTCCCTCCCTCTCTCTCTTCCCTGTAGAGATGCTCAGACAGTGCTCCCCATTCAGCTTCAAGCACGAGGTCTCCCACCTGCACATGCATTGCACACGCTGACCCGCCTACAGGTTGTTCTGTTGGGCTGGTCCAAATTCACCACCTTCCCCTTCTCCCGCTCCCCTGGGGCTTCAGTCCTGGGGGAGAGCTCCAGTGAACAAAAAGGGAGGCCGGTGCGAGCTGAGATGCTGCCAGGGGGGACACTCAGCCAGGGACCCCGCTGCTCCTGCATGCCAGCTGTGAGSCTGGAGGTCTGGCCCCGGCCACTCCACAGGACTGCTTGCTTCCCAGTGGGGTGTGGGGTTGCCATCTTTGCTGCCCGGGAATAACCCTCCCTGGCGAGATGAGGCAAGGAATGGCATGGGGGATTGGGGAGGGTCTGCTGAAGTGGTTGTGAGGGGCAAGACTTTATTCCTGTGGGTGATAGTAAGGAAAGGGACGTGGAATAAGACCCAACCAGGTATTGCCCCATTGCATGCTGAGGAGGGAGAATAAAACACTGTAAGCAGAGGGGGGTGGGAGCCCAGGCCCTCCCCAGTGGGGAACTGGAAAGGGATCGCTGAGGGAAAGAGGCTGCCGCTCAGTGTCTCCTCATGGAGGGGGCTGCTTGGCCCTGGAAGGGTTTCTTCCTGAGCAGGGACTATGGCTGATGGCTAACTCTCACCCTTCTCCTGGCGGGCACGTGCTACTTTCATCTTTTTTTTTAAAGCCTCAGGCCCATGGCTCATTACAGGAGAAGCTGAGCTTTTATCTCCCCTATCTCCCCACGCTGAGAGAGGACTTTGTGGTTTTAAGGAGGTTCTTGAAAACACGAGCTGAGGGTTTTCCTAAGGGTGGGAGACCAAACAGCATAGTTAGGACACTGCTGTCTCTGCCGCCTCCTGATTTTTAGCTGCTTGGTTGGCGGTGGTGGGGCTGACCACTCAGCTCTTGGCTGTGCTGGCCCGGAGGGTGGCGAGGAGACCCCCCAAATACAGCTGGGRCAGGCCTGAGGCTGGGGTGAGGGGTTGGATGGAGAGACCCCAACTTGGCATTAAGGGCAAGGACAGGATTGCCTTTCTGCCCCGTGGGAAGTCTCGCGGGGCCTTTTGGAGCGCTGCTGGGACGAGGGCTCGCAGTGGGGCCGGGACCCACGGGCAGGGGTCAGGGGTGCCGGCGGGGCGGTGGGCTGGGGGGGCTGCCCGTGGGCCGAGCGGGGCGGCGGGCTGGCCGTCGCACGCTACGGTAGATGGCAGTGCCGCCCGGATTTTATGAATGGAGGAGAAGGAGGAGGAGGAGGAGGAGGAGGAGGAGGGGAGGCAGATGGATGCGGGGAGGTGGTGATGGAGAAGGGGGGGCGGGGGGGGAAGTTTGCTGGCTGGGCTCCGGCCTCCACCTCCGTTCCCCCTCGCCCCTGCGCCAGGCGCCCTCCCCCAGCCATTAGCATAGGCCTGCCCGGGTTTACATGTCAGGCTGCACGTTGCAGCGGCCGGATCCAGCAGCCAGCAGCGCTGGCAGCCGCCCCGAGTCAGCTGCTTCCCAGCGAGGAGCGGCGAGGAGCGGAGCGGGGCGGCGGGAGGCAGCCCGCAGGCACCGACTTTAAGGTGTCCTCGTGGAGATGCCGGCACCGCCGCCCGCGCCCGCCGCTTCCCGCCCGACACCCCGGCACCCCGCCGCACCGGGGTCCCCAGCGGCACCCCGAACGGAGCCTGGCTCGGGGCGAGCGCGGCCCCGTAGGTTTTACACCAGGCTGCCGCTGTGACCTCGGGCCCTGGCGCGCCCCAGGGGTGCTCTCCACGCGCCCCTTGGAGAGCTTTCGGCAGCCCCGGGGTGGGGACGCAGGGCCAGCGGGGGGGCTGGGAGCAGGCTGTGCTTTGGGGGGCACCGCAGCCTTTCGCTGTCGACAAACTCCCTTCTCCCCGCTGCCCATTTCTATGCCCAGGCAGTGCTGGGACATCCTCCTCCCCTGCAGCTTCTTTGTGCCCTGGGGAATGTTCACAGCCCCCCATCGTGCTCTCCCATGATCTCCCACTTGCATCGGAGGTCCCCTTTGGTGGGGAAAGCTGGGAGAAGTAGCTGAGTAACTCCCTGCCGTTTGCTGGCAGAGAAGCTGGGGGTGACGAGTGCTCAGTGCTTTGAGATAAGGAGGGGAAAAGCCCTTTTTTTTTGTTTTGGGGCCTCTGAGCCATCACCTGGGGCTGCACGTGCCGTTTGCTTCCAGCTGCAGCCGGGATTTCCCACTCTAGGGACTGGGACTTTAGCATCACAGGCACAGCTGTGGGACGGGTGACCGAACAGCRGTTGTAGTGACTGCGCACAGCCCCGAAGCCTTCCCTCTAACGCCCGGGGGGGTGTGGGTCGTGCCTGCAGTGCAACATGGACAGGTCTTGCCGTTCCCAGGAGGCAGCAGGCTGAGGGAATTGCTGCTTTCCCATCCACTCTGCCCACTCTGCCACATGGGGAATAAAATTTCCTCCAGAGGCAACTTTGGCTGCCTGCACTGGTGAGGCTTGAGTTTCCTTCTGGGGAGCGCTTGAGGTGCAGAGATGCTCAGGGGRAGCTTTGGAGGAGACGCCCGCCAACGGCGCTTCTCCAGGAGGGAAGCTCTAACATGGCTTTTACGAACAGCATGTTGATCGGGTTCCTGTTGGGGGTACTTACCCTTGTGCCACCCCTGTGCCGCAGCGCAGGAGCAGAGCCAGCCTGCAGCATGGGCGAGGGACCCCACAGAAAGCCCCAGCACGGCGCTCGCAGTGGCTGGACCCCGTTTCTTAGCAGCGCCCGCATTACTTGTGGGATAGACAAGGCTGGCACTGCCGCACTGACCCCGGCAGCGTGGCCAGCTGCGCCTCAGGGGTGGCATCCTGCAGATCTGGTGGTGCCTTTGGCACCGTTCGGGCACCGGTTCCTGCCCGATGGTCCTGCCCCAGCCTGGGTGATCCCACCTGCCTAACCTAAATCCCACAGCGGTTTCAGTGGGACGCARGGTTTTTCGTCACCCCTTGTCTGAACCAGTTAGGTAGGATTGTTGTGTGCTGGGAGGTCGTTAGTGCGTGCCACCCTGAAGGAGTCCATGCTTCAGCAGCATCCTGGATTCTGCAGAATCCTTCATCCAGAGGGCAGATGAGAGGGGACTCTTCAGCCAGCAGAGTGAGGTCCCCCTGGGCCAGGAGGTGATGCAGGAGGAGGACAGAGAGCCTGCAGTGACATAGGTGCCTCTACCTCGTGGTTGGCAGGAGGTCCCTGCCTGGCCCAGCACCTTGCGGTGCCTCGAAGCCACCGGCAGCACAGGCCTTGATGGGGCTCAAGCCCAGGGAGGGTTGGGGCACRCCTTGCCACCCCATGTGAGCCTGGCTTCAGCGAAGGAGAGCAGCTAAACTTCAGAGTGAGCATGAAGCAGAGCACAGCCTGGGCTGCTCGGCTGGGCCCGCAGGTTCTTACCTCCGCCCTGTGCCCAGTGTTGGCTATCGCTGCTTGGCTGCCACAGCTTCCCCGGCGCCCTGTGTGTTTGCCAAGCACTCGGATGGTCCCTTGCTTGGAAGAGCTGACAATCCAGGGATTTTTATTTGCATATTAAACCAGCTAAACATTCAGAATCGGCTCCAGCTACCGCCGCGGGGAAAGCAGCTCCAAGATACATAATTCCCTGCCAAACCTGCCTGCGCTACCTCCGAGGCAGTGGTGCTGCTGCCCTCTGATGCTGCTGGGAGCGGGCACATGGCAGGGCTCCCACCTGCCAGCCGGCACCCATGSAGTGTCCGGCCGAGCTTGTAGGGAGAGCACCTCTCTGCAAAGCTGCCAGCGAGCGTGTGGGGAGCTCACCCCGCTACTGCTGTGTTGAGGGGCTTCCAAACACGTGCCCAGCTCTGTCCTCGGAGTCATGCCTGCCTACACCCGCAGGTGCAGGGGAGCAGGATGGGGGAGCTGGTATGCACCCCACCATCCTGTGCCYGGGTCCCTGTGGCCATGGGTAAGAGAGACCCACTCCACATCCCTGCATGGGGCAGGATGAGACCTCACCATGTGGGACAGCCACACTCGGGCTGTGTGCCTGGCACTTTGTCACACTGTTTTTCCCCAGTGTGGTTTGAGGGACCTGGAGTTGGTTGGCCTGCCGGGCACAGCACACAGCGTGTCCCTTTTCCAGGGCGAGCTAGTCTGGCTCTCCTGCTCCTGTTTTGAGAAGCAGGGATCACGGGAGTACACCCTGCCCGGCACGTAGGCCATCCTTGGGTAATGACTGTGAGTGTTTGGCCAGTCTGATGCAATGAACTAATTAGGAATTTGCTGTCACCACAGCTGGACTCACCTGGCTTGTACACTGCAGCCGGGTGATTCTYGCTCCGTGTGACAGTCCGCCAGCCTCCCCGGGGACCAGGAATAGCAGCGAGGGGATCACATGGCTGCTCTGGCTGTCCTCCCCTGCACCGTGCCAGCCTCCTGGCAGCCATGCATGCGAGCATCATGTGGTGGCTTCAGTGGCCGTGGAGGAACGTGCTTCTCCTCACCAGCCCTGGGGACAGGCGGGTGACAAGTCTCCTGACGTGCCGGCAGCACATGCGGCTGGGGCGCAGCCCTGGCAGGAGGGAGCGGTGGTCGTGGCACCCCTCCTCTCTGGGATTTAGCCAAGATAGCCAAGGGCGCTGGGGTGACCTGGTGCCTTTGGAAATGTCTTCCCGGTGGTTTGCAAAGGCCCTCCTGCCAGGCAAAGAGCTGAGCAGAGCAGTCCTGTGTCCTTACCGCGGGGAAGCACCCTGCTGCCTGGCTGGGCATGGCACTTCACTTGTGCTGGCCCCGTGGTGGGTGCCCAGGAGCTGGGAGGTCCAGCCTGGCCATGGCCAAGAGCTCTGAGAGATGCTGGAGCAGGAGCACAGGAGATACCATATCTAGGCTTCCTCTGCATGGGGTAGGCACAATGTACAGGGAGCCCACAGCCCAAGTCTGTCCCAAGTAATACACAATACAGAGAATCTGTCAATGCCAATGAATAATTTTACCACCTATCCAGGTGGGACAGGTTGGCCATTGGGCCCTCAGGGCTGATGCTAGCTCAGGGCATCCCAGCATCACTGGGTTTTCCCACGGGGAACCCATGGAAAGACTCCATTCCCAGCATGTCCCAAGGGCTAGGGTCTGTGAGGGGACATGCTGAGAACCACCTTGGTGACCATGAAGGTAGGGGGTCCTGGGGACGACATGCTGGGCATGAGCAGAAATCAGTTGCAGCTGCTGGAAGAGCCTCCAAGAGGAAAACTCTGCGGCCCACAGAAAATGAATTAGTGTTGACGTTCACAGAACATTTGTTTAGATTAAGCAATATGGCTCAAAGCTGCTCAGCTGTGGGGAGCCAGTCACCGCGGCACTTACTAGATGTCTTTCAGCGCTGCTGTTCGTGGCACCGGCCAAGTGGCTGGGTGGCAGCGGGGAGAGCTGGCCCTGTCCTCGTGAGCCTCCTCCTCCACCCTGTACTGCATCTTCTCTCCCTGGTTGCTCCTCATAGCCAGAGAGCTGAGAAAACAGTGGTTTCCCTTCCCAGAAGTTGATGCTCTGGGTGATACCTTCTCCCAAAAGGCGTTATCTCTTGCAGCGTTTGCAAGGAGGTTGTGGTGGGGGCATCTGGTGCAAGGACCTGCCAAACTTTCCCATGGACGTGGGTGCTGGAGATCGGGAGGCAACAGGCAGCCTTGCCCCAGCTCTGCCCCAGCTCTGCTGGGCTGGTGACGCTGGGGTCCCTGCAGTCATCAGGGCATCAACTCTTCCACCAGCTTCCAGATGCAGAAGCATTTAGAAAAGACTGTGGCCGGGGAGTGCGGGCTGTGCACTGCTGGCACCAACGCCTCGTAGCTGCTGGTGTGCACGGCTCTGCCGGCTGGGGATGGGCATGCACAAAATACCTCAGAGGCACGGAAAAAAACATATTTATTTCCTGGAAACCTATATAAATTGGAACCATCTCCCAACAAGAAGAACCGAGTTTGGTTTCCCGATGTAAAGCGGCAGCTACAATGAAAAGACAAAAAAAGGCCGGACCACCCACTGTCTGCGGAGAACGYGCCCCAGGCCCCTGGGGCGTTTGGAGGGGGAACCGGCCGGGCCCTGGGGTCTCTGCAGGTGGGACGCCTGCTGCCTGCAAATGCGGGGAAGCCTTCCCGCAGCCCTCCCCAAACCCAAGGGAGCCACCTTAAGAGCTCTCCCTCCATAGGACCGAACGGGATCCGCCAGGCGTTTCATATACCATATTCTATAGCCAAGGAAACCTTAACAAAGAGCCGTACGCTCTCACGTTTCGCTTCAGGCTTCTCCCTGCTGCAGCTGGGGCTGAGTTTTTTAAAATCTTTGTGTCATTATTTCATTCCTCTTTTGATTCAGCCATCGAGGGACAAGGAGATGCCAAACGAAAAGAATGGGCATTTAAACAGAACTAGATTGAAGAGGCAGTGTGTGCGCCGAACAACAAGTCTTTTTACATTTCATATGATCTTATACATGGGCTCCATTCAGTATATTTCCCCTCTGTTTCATTTGAATGTACAGAATTAGCCATTCACATCCTCTGGAATTACGGCTCTTTAACATTTCCATTCTGAGCTGCCTCCATATTTTGGGGGTTGGGAGCGTTATTAGCTCAGCTGGGGAAGCACAGGCTGAGGTCAGAGTCGGTCTTGCAGGCTGGAAATGAGCTTTTTCTTTTTTTGGAAAGTGTAAGATTTGATGCTTGATGACTGCGGTCAGAAAAATATATGAGCGTACACAAATATACATATGTGCTGGAGCATGCGTGTATCTGGTTTCAGTGGAGGGGGGTCTTTTTCACGTTAATCCTGGTGGAAATATTTCTTCAGATAGAAAAGCAAGCCTCAGCTTTCCTATGTGGGGTGTGCTCCGTGATCGCCCGGAGTCGTACGCGTGGCCGTGTCCTTGTGCGTGGCTGCGTGGCTGCTGCCTCATTGTCTTTTTGAAAGACAAATACTGAAACAAATATTTACTGTGTTATTTACTAAAGCTCCCTGGATACTTGTACAAATTTAGAAGAGTTGGCCCAGAAAACTCAGTTCGAACYGAGCTGGGAGTCGCAGGAGGAAAACCAGGAGGGATGTGTGCGTGCAGCTAATCCTGCTGAAAAGCTCGGGGGCCGGCACCGCTGTCCTGAGCAAGCATGGGACTGTCTGGTGGCATCTGTGGGTCTTCCAGCCCGCACCGCCTTACCTGAGGGTCCCGCCGCATTCAGGTGGTGTTACTTCTTGCACCCATCAGCACAAGGAAGGAGGCTGGCGTGGAAACGTTTCACTGGTGCATCTGCCTTTTTTCCTGGCTTTACTTGCCTGCTGGTACAGCCAGGCCAGTGTCCTGCTGGGGAGTGTCCCACCTTTCCCCAGCATCTACATGCAGGAGGGTTTCTTRTCAGGCAGCTGGGATATGGAAGTGGTAACAACCCACAGAGAAGAGAGAGCAGGACCTGCCATGTCTCTGGCCGCTTTGCAACACCTCCATGCTGCAAAGAGGTGCTTCCCTCAGAGGACCCCGAGGCTGTGGATAAAGTGATCCCCAGGGACTGAAGTCCCCAGAAAAAGTCTCTGCGTCCTCTGCTGCCCTTTCTTTCTTGTATTTTGAGCTTTTTCTATCTATCATCTGTGGCATCTGCATCATCATTTCCTCAGACCACCTTATCTGGTTGTTGGGGAAATGAGGACAAGGTGGCAAACAACAAGGGCCCCCAGTGGGGCAGATAAACCCAGCAAGGCTGAGCGTGGCTCAGAAGGCAGGGAGGCTCCCATTTTTCCCTTCACCGGCTTTCTGCAAGGCACAGAGGCAGGAGCACAGGCCTGGGGGCTGGGACATCATGCTCTGCAGGTGATCATGGCCGGTTGACTTCACTTTAATACACAGCATCTGCTGGAGAGGGCTCACCTGGGCCAGGCACAAAACCCAGGTCCCCGGTCGACCACCCCTGAACCAGTCAGACACAATCAGGCTGCAGCTTTCCCGGAGATCCCTGCAATCACAGCCCCCTGCCTTAATTTAACCTGGTTATTTATACCTTTTCCTGTGTGTGTTTAATTATAGTAGAACCTGGCAATACCGCTGTGCTTAATGGTCTGTTGGCGTTTCCATTATGAGCCCAGACTGGAAGGGATTATATGGCCTGAGTGTTTGAACTGAGCCTCAGACAGAGACTTGGCATAGACTTGCAGCCCAAATACAAAGATTTTCAACTGGCTAGTGGCAGTTTTGAAAAGGGAACATTTTTCACATGCTTAGCCCCTTCCGTTTGCTTAAGCTGTCTTCCTCTGTTTTAAACTCAGCAAGCAAGGAGTCGTAATTCAGCAGTGACTCACGTTCATTGCACAGCGATGCCGTAACCAGCCAAGGCAAGGCCTTCTGTCTTAAGAGGAATTACACTCAGAAAGATGAGTGGGGGAAAGTCATCTTTTTCACTCACTATCTGTGCGTCCAAACTGCAGCTGCTGTGGCCAGCATGAGTTGTCTGACCATGTCCTAGGCTCTGCAGTGGAGACACGTAATGTGACCAAGATGTCCTGGGCTTCGTGAGCAGCCAGCAGCACTTACACAGCATCAGTTGCTTCATCCTCAAGTAGACGTCTCAGATAGGTTAGCTCTATCAAGTCCTAAAAGTGACTTTTCTTCCCACCAGCTATATGGGGAGCCTGGGGTAATTAGCTCGGGCAGCAGTGTCCACACTGGGGATAGTCTGATGGGACCAGTCCCACTTGGAGGGAGTCTAGAGTAGCTCCTGTGGTGGGATGTAGTGTGTACATCCATCTCCACATGGAAAGAGATTTTTCTCTAGTACCATGAAAGGCAGAGCAAGATCAGGGGAAAAGCTGTGTCTTTTTTTTATGCATGGGAATCTTTGGTACAGAAAGATTAAGGGATTTGTCCATGGTCTCACAGGGGAGCCTTCCTTGGGAGAGAAGCTAGGTCTGCATTTCAAACCGGTGCTTCTGCAGTGGGCCTTCCCCCATGTGAATGTATTAAATAAGCAAGTTGATATAGCAAGCAGGGGAATATCATGTGCTGGGAAGAGTTGTAAGTCAAGTTGGCCAGGCACAAGCAAAGAAAACTAGCTGGTGAATTCAAGAGGAGCTGATAGCAGAGATCGTGGGTTGCAAACAGCCTTTCTCTCCAGAAAGCTTGCCTTTGGCTTCAGGGGTAGGTGCTCTGTGTCTGTGTCCTAGGAAGAACTGGTCCATCCATTGCTGTCGCCACCAACCTTTTGCCTTTTGGAGCCTGAGCTGAGGCGAATGCCAAACCCCGCGCTTGGCCAAACGAGAAGCAGCAAACCCCAAAGCTGCTGCATTTGCAGCCTGGCCCTGGAGGGACGCTACACAAGGTGCCCTGGCTGCTGCTCCCCCGGAGCTGGGGCTGCACTTCGTTCCCCATCTCAGGGGGTGTTGGAGCTGGGTGCGCTCACCCGGGCTGCGCCAGGCGGCTGCACCCCCTGACCTGGGAAGGGCTGGTGGGGACAGGGCAGAGGAGACAGCTTGGTTCCCACCAGGACTGTCACCATGGGAACTTCAGGGACTGAGGCCATTTACGGCTGGTTGTAAACCCTGACTCTGACAGCAAAGGCTTTTTTCGCCTTTTCCTCTGGGCTTAGCCCTGGCTGTCTCAGAGAAAGCAAGCTTGCATTTTACCTCCGGCTGGCTCTGCACACATCCCCTGGCACCGAGCGCTGGCCCGCTGCGTGGGAGCTGCTCGCGCCCAGGGAAGCGCCCTGGCTGTCTCTCCCGGAGAAAGTGGAGCAGACGCCCAAGGTCACAGAGCACCGCAGGTCTGATGGTTCTGCAGACACCTGCGGATGCGGAGGGAGAGAGATGGTGGGCGCACTTTTCCTCCACGGTGCCATTGCCCCTTGGAGGAGCTCTCAGATCAATTTGTGAGGTTAAGGATCTTGGTTAAGGTCTAGCTCGCCTCAGCAGGCTCCTAGCTTTGAGGCTGGAAAGGCCAAAGCTGGCAGTGCTGCGGTGAAGAGACGGAGGAACAGCTGGCAGGAGCCAGCCTGCAGAGGAGAAGTTGAGGGGAGGACTTCAGCAGCCAAATCTCATCTGGTCCTTCTTCGGACACCAAATGCTCCTGTGAAGCCTCTTCTGCTGTGCAGTTTCTGAGGACTACCCTGGTTCGAATGCCCGCCTGGCCCTTCTCCAGAGAGAGAAGTTAAAATGCAGAGCTGATTGAACATCACTCCTTCTCCAGCTGCTCAGCTCCTGTCAAGAAAAAAGTCACGCTCACAGCTTCTCGATGCTGGAGCTGCAGTCCAGGTGGCTTGTGCCCATCTTGCCCTTTCACAGGCCCAGCATCCAGGTTGGACTGCAGATCCCACCGTGCGCCAGGATGCCCTGCTAAGAAAATGTGGCGACATGACCACAGTGCTGGATGGGAGCCTGGCTCGGCAGGGCAGAGTATGGCATGGCAGCGGAAAGCATGGCAGGACAGGGGAGAGCCTGGCATGGCAGGGCAGAGCCTGGCAGGACAGGGCAGAGCCTGGCAGGACAGGGAAGAGCCTGGCAGGACAGGGCAGAGCCTGGCAGGGCAGGGAAGAGCCTGGCAGGGCAGGGCAGAGCCTGGCAGGGCAGGGAAGAGCCTGGCAGGGCAGGGCAGAGCCTGGCAGGGCAGGGAAGAGCCTGGCAGGGCAGGGCAGAGCATGGCAGGGCAGGGCTCGGCGACCAGGAGGCAGCCCCGGTGCTTCAGGGTCAAGGCCTGGGGGAGGGAGGGCGTTTGGCCAAACTGCCTGGCTTCCAGGAGTTCAGGTTTGCGTTAAAAAGTAAAAGCTCCCTGCAGAATCCAGAACCTGCTGTTAAAACAGAATAAAAGATTCAATACAAAGAAATAGCTCCAATAGATAACCTCCAGCCGCTCTGTATAGGAAGCACTTAAGTGGAGAGCTGCCCGGAGACGCTCCCTTTCCCGAAGACGCTCGCATGCGCATACACTCTCCACCGCAGGTTTCCCCACAGCTTGAGGTCCAGCTCTACCCATCGTGTCTGCCAGGGCCTGTGACCCCGTCTGCACAGGAAGACATCTCCTGGCGGAATGATGCACTCGGAATAACACGGACCACTGCTTTCTCCATTCTTCTTCTGCTTCACGCTCCCAGGTTTCCATCGCAGATGAGTCACTGGCTGGCACCCCAGCTGGAAGATGGGCGAGTCACCCCTGTGCTGCTGACACAGCCTGAATGCAAACTTTCTGCTCTCGCCTAGGTATGAAATGAGGAAGAGGAGATGTGTTTCCCAAGAAAAAGTGGCAGGGTTTGTCCTGGGCTTCCTGTGGGATTCTGGGGGAAAAACGAGAAGGTATCGCTGCTCTGTGAGTTTAAGTGCGTTTTTTTTTTCTCTGTGTGTTGTGGTTTTTTTATTTTCAAGGAAGTGGTAAGAGAATTTTCCTCCTTAAGGGAAGAATAAAGCAAAAGCAGACACTGGTAGTGTTGACTGCTCATCCGTGGAGAACAGCGGTGCCATGAAAGGCCGGCTAACGTCCATGGAGAGACTTTTGCAGGGGTGCCTAGAGCTAATGAAGTATGACTGTGAAGGGGGCTCTTAATGCTAGTGCAGAGCGAGGCTCACAAGCTTCAAATGTTTGCCTGGATGGTCTCCAAACCTTCTGCCCTCCTTTGGGCTGGAGCAGAGGTCGGAGACCTCAGAGTTGCAAAGATTTCAGTGCGGCTGCTTCCAAGCAAAACCAGAGCATCACAATGAAAATAAATAAACAAATGGAGCTATTCTGAGCCTCCGCCACATTGGAGGGTTTCATTTGCACCATACAAAGCAGGATGTGTTCCTCCCCGCTTAGAAGCAATGTCCCAATTTACAGTTTATTAGTTTCCGATGAATTCCCTCCTCTGTCTTCAGAGCGTGGAGCCTGCACACCTCTACAAGACCCTCAGCTCACACTTACAGAGCTCTGCTGATTTCCACTAGCCGGGCAGGACCCTGACGTCAAGGTGCAGGACTGATTCACCCCCTATTAGGATGAGCCCTTGTAGTAATATTTCCATAATATGCAGCTACCCCTCCATGCCTCGTGTTAAAAAAAACTCTTTGCAGATGTGGTCTTGTCCTGACCCCCCCCCAAATGTCAGCTCTTACGCTCCTTGCACACCTTTTGGCTGTCACCTCTGCCTGCGATGCTGTCCAAGACCTCTTGGTTTTGCCTGGACCCTTGCCTCATTTCATGCTGGTGATAGTCAGCAGCTGGCTGCCCCCCTCCTCCCACCCCGCTCCTCATTTCCTCTGGCTCCCAGGATACCCTGGCTTTTGCCAGGGTTGCATCCTTGCAGGATCTTCTACATCCTTGTGCCATGCTCTTGGTTGGTCACAGTTCTTCATGCTGACTCCTCATGGAGCCTGACCTTCCTTTCCCCTCCCGGATCCAGTCCAATCTCCTTTCAGCCAAATTCCCATCCCAAATCCTCTCTCCTCCCAGCAGTTCCTGTGGCTGTGTCTCTCGGTCCGGTCAGCTCCTTTCTCCACCTGCCTGTGTGTGCGTTGCTCACACTGCCTGGGCCAGGACCGGCAGCATGAGGGAGCAGGAGCTGCCTAATCTCAGGGAGGGACTGGACTTGTGGTCTGGATCTCGGTGATCCACAGCTTCGCTTATCTGGAAATTCTGCRCAGCCCCTGGCTGGAGCACATCCTGAAAGGGGAAAAGTTTCAGGGAATTTAGCCGGTGAGCACTATAAGGCTGTCTTAAGGGAGCACATGTGAAAYGGAATATTTCAAAGACTTGGCTAAGTTTGGCGGCAGCACAGGGTGCATCTGGACTAAACCAAAGGCCTTCCCTGCTTCTCCTTTTGCCAAACTTCAAGTCCGCATGCCAAAAACATGCAGCTTCGAGAGCTCTTCAAAGAAAAGGTCATCAGATTTCTCTGTAACAAAAGCAAGAGAAACCAAAGTATTTCCCCTTACAATGTTCTTGGAAGCAGATAAATCATTTTGGCTGGAATTATATATTTTATATCTATATTTGTATAGATAGTTCAGTGTTAGGCAGCCTACCAGCAAGACAAAGTTCAGCCCAAACGGTTTAAGTATGGCCAAGTTAAAATCGGCTGAAAACCGGCGCTTGGCTTGGGAAGAGTGACAGCATGTTCATAGTGCTTGGCAGGAGCGGACCTACCTGCAACGCCTGTCCTTTGTCTATCTGCTTTCACAGAGCTGCTGGAGTGGTCATCGTGTTTTGTCGGGGTGAAGGAAGTGTGAGAAAACCCTAAAACTTCCATCCTTTTCTGCCTTCACTTTCTTTCTCCCCCCAAGCCAGAGTGGCAGGGCCCAATCTTTAACCTGTGAGCAGTACCCAGGCTCCAGCCTTGGTTTGGAGATGGAGCTCAGGGCGGACAGGGTATGATTGCTTATGCACAGGAGAGTTGGTCAGCTTATACCAGTGCTTTCCAGCTACCTCAAACTTACACCTCATGGCAGCTCTGAATGGTGTTGCATCCTGCGTGCACAGGGGGAGGCCCTGTGGTCCTCGCGCAGGACGAGGAGGGGAGGAGAGAGGGGAGCCAGGCATCACAGACCGACGTGCTGGGAAGTGTGGCTGTGCAAGAAGAAATCGCAGAAGATGCGGGCTCCAAGGGCAGGCAGGGCTGGGGCTGTACCGCTGCTCAGGTCTGTACAGGATCCTCTCCCGCTTTTCTGCAGTGTGATGAAATGGTGGTTCACCGGCCTCCCTCCTGGTGCTCTGCGGCATGTCTGTGTTCTGTCAAGCTGGAGAGTCAGCATCCCAAATAAAAGTGATGCTGCCCAGGACTGGGAGGAACTTGTACTGCAAGGAGACCAGCCCTGGGATGTATAGCTAGGCCATAGCAAATGGCACAGAGCTGCACTGCGGTGGAAGAAGCCTGAAGTCCCTGGTGACACCACCCACCCACTGCAGCACCGTGCACTGAGAGGAGGCTATGGATGCTGCATCAGCACAGGGCCCTTTTCCCTCCTCTCTCTCCTGCACTGCTGCTGTGCCCTGGCATGGGCCACTGCYGTCGCAGGTGAGGAAGGCGAGAAGCTGGCCCAGCCGTGGTGGTGCTGCAGTGGGTGCGGGCAGGGCTGGGGAGCAGTGCTGCCCTTTGCAAAGGCGCTGCGTGTCCTCACAGGTGCTGGTTTTGCTCTGCTGCCAGAGTGTCCCGTAAGCGTGCTTTTTCCTCTCTGGGAGACTAAATAGCCTCTGAGCAAGGAGAGTCTGGCAGCCATCGCAGGCCCCGCTGTGTTGCTGGGGTGTTTTGGGGAGGGGAGAGAATACCCCGAGAACAGGGGCTCGTGGTGCAGCAACTGCAGTTTTCACAACAGCCTCCTTGCTCCCCACCTCTGCCATGTGAAGGGCTCTCCACATCTCATCGGTGCTCAGCTAGCAGCAAGCTGCACTTTCCTTTCTGCCCATCTGCCGGGTCTATGGCACCAGGCACTCTCTCCCGTTTAAGCACCCCTTGACACTGGTGGTATGGACACTTTTGACAAAGGAAGGAGGGAGGAGGGACATGTCAGGACCTGGACGAGGAAATAAATATTTAGACTCAGATCCACAGAAGATAACGTGGTTATCAACAACCAAGATGTGTTGAGCAGCCTCTGAGATCAGGAGAGTTTGCCCACCCTTGACTCRGGTGGACGGTAGGTGCTCAGCACGGCTCCGGCATTGCGGTGTCTCCTGCCAGCCTCGGTCATCTGCTGATGTTCCTCRGTCTGAAGCTGATGAAGGCCGGGGTATGTGAGTCACCGGCCTCTGCTGGCCTTCATCCACGYGCTCCATTTGGTGCTGCTTTGTGTGTGTGAGAGCACGCTCCCCTCTCCCAGCTGTGCGTGCCTGCCTGCCAGCGCGCGGCTGATCGAAGTTGCAGCTGTGCTGGTTTTCGCCTCTCTTCAAGCTCTGAGAGTCTTGTTCATGGATTAGGGGGAAAGAAGGAGGAGGAAGAGGAGGGGGGAGGGAAAATGAAAAATAAATTCATAAACCAACAGAAGGAGAGATGCCTAGTAGAAGGGGATGTCCACTTTCAGAGCTGTTTYCCCCCCAGGCAGCATGGTGTGCCATCATCCCCACTGTGCCTTCACCACCAGGAAGCAGAAGATGCCACCTCCCCACAGGTGGAAGATGAACTGGGGTCCCTGTTGGAAGTCCCTCTGCTTTGCTTGGGGGCTGCTAGCTTCTCTGGGCACCACACTGATTCCTGAGAGAAACTGAGCCACCATCTCATCGCTTTGCACTCAGTTCTCCTGCTTCTGGGGCTGCTTCTGCTCTCTCCATGTGGTGAGGGGGCATCCACCTGTCCTRCAGATAGATGGACCTCAGTAGGCAATGTCAGCTCTTGACTACAATGTATGGCCCATAGAGCCACCATAGAGGTGGTGAATACAGAGCTGGACAGCCCCTTCAGCGGGAGCTGGCTGGCAGCTGCAGAGCTAGGACACACAACCTCATGACCCTACACCCGACAGCCTACTTCATTGCAGCAGGGGCACAGGAGGTCTCCATCCATGGCACCTTGCAGGGGAACCATGAGACATCCCAATGGGGAGAGTCCCACCTGTCAGGAGGTATTTGGAGGTAAGTTCTGCTCTTTGCAAAAGGTTGGGGAGGGCCTCAGGGTGGACTATCCAGGATCCTGATTCCTGTGGCATCCTGCAGACAGCATAACCCCCAGAAGGTCTTCTGGGTCAGGACGTGAACTAAGAGACGTTTTTGAGAGCTTGAGTGCCATTCTCCTCTCTCCGCTGGGGTGCTAGAGACTTCGGTGTGTCAGTCTGAAGCTTTCCTCYGTGTATCACAGAAGGCTTTGCCAAATGATCTGTACCCCAGTGTGCCTCACAAAAACCTGCAACAGATCATGGCACCCATCACATGGAGTCTTCCGAGGATGAGCAGGACTATGAGAAAAGGGGTGGACCAGGCAAAATGGTATGGGTTGTGCTGCACACTGTCTTGCTTGCCTGCATTTTATGGTTGATGGATTTGATGAAGACCCTCCAGCTTTCAAAATATCCTCCCCCCACTCTAGCCTTTCCTGTAGCAGAGCCAGTTTCTGAAAGGGACCATTTGGATTTCCCGTCGCTTGGCCCTGTTAATCCTGTCTTTTCYCAGGGAACAGCAACGGCCTAAAGTTTGATTGTGCTTTAGCTGGCATGGATGCAGATCTGTGGACTCCAAGG
>JASVER010000006.1:9863115-10015329 GCA_030449065.1 Oceanodroma leucorhoa | reverse complement strand
TCAGTGTGTTGTTGGATGCGGGGTTGGAGCTCCCACTCTTCTCTGCTCGTGTACATCTGCTCCTGGTCATCCTGCGCAGTGCTGAGTGTCAGCAAATGACTGGCTCACACAGCCAGCACCGCCGCACTGACCCGGCCGGGGCAGGGAGGCAGGGAGCGCGGGACATTGGTGGGGGTATTGGGAAGCAGGGGGGAAAAAGGAGGCTTTGGGGAGTCATGGCTTGGCTGAGATCTCTTGGGCTACTTCTCTCCCAGTGGGAAGGGCTGTGGGGGTCCCCTGTGTCTGTCTCTCCCCTCCAGTCTGGTCAGTGTCTTTGGGGTTGGTTTGCTCACAGAGGGGACACAGGGGTACTTATTCCTTCACTTTTCCAATGGAATATTATTTCCCAGCATCCAAGGAGGGTGAAACAACCAGGCAAACCCTGCAAAAGAGCTCTTTGCTCATCCTGCTCACAACCTGGGGCCAGAACACAAATACACTGTGTGTATTGATTGTGTGAGATGCCCATCAGCTGGTGGGACTGGGATGGCCAAGGAAACCTTGTACTGACTGGGAGGGAGTCTCTTTAAATACCCAACGCTTGGTGTAGTCTGCCCTGACAAGGAAAACAAAATGCCGGGGACCCAGAAAGGACAGGCACTACGGGTCATGAACTGAGTGTGGCGACCAGCTTAGCATCAGTGCTTGTGGGCTGCATTATGAGGACTTCTGCCCTCATCGTTGTCTTGGGACAGAGTCATTGTCCCCACAGACTGGCTGCAGCACCAGGGAAGGGAGAACTGGGGCACCCACAGCACAGCTATGCTGCCCCTCAGCCAAGGCAAAGGCAGGCAACAAGCCAGTGTGAAGGGGCAGGACCTGTGCAGGGCACTGGTGTCAGAGCCCAAGGGCTGTTTGTGTGTGGGGATGACTTTGCTCTAGGAAAGGACAGCAGCTAGGTAGGTATAGAACATATACAGACACCTCTGAGGTAGTGGTGCCAATAGTTAGTCACCACGAGGACATGGTCCAGGCTCCGTGCTGGGGGTAAATGACTCATATTGAAGTCTGGGACCAGAGCTTCGTTGCTCTTGGCACTCAGGGCAGCTAGATTTAATGCTAGGTTGGGTACATCCTTCGGGACTGGTAGAGTCCTTGGCAGCATGCTGTGCCATTTGCAAGGACAGCACATATGCTCTCTGGAACAAACATCCTATGAACCCAAGAGCCCGTCCTCTCCATCAGTACCTTGCTGTGTGTTTGAGGGAGATACCAAAGGGGTCAAGAAATTTGCTATAAATTCTTACACGGAGTGGGGAGAAGGGGGAAATTTTTGCACCGTGCAGCTCACCAGCTTGTCTCAGTCCCTGTGCCTTGTCTCCACCCCTTGTATCGCACACCGTCGGGGCTGCCTGCTGTGGCTGTGCTGAGTCCACATGCAGACGTCGCTGGTGGGCAAGGGGCACATGGTGGGCAGAGTGTTTTAGGACATGTTCACAAGGTGAGTGCCTGGGCTGCTGCTGTGTTTTATTAGCCAGCGTGTCGAGGAGGTCCCCCATTTCTGTTGATCTGAGCTGGGCAGGTGGAGCAAATCCCTTCCCCTAGGTGCTGCTGCTGGTTCCTCTTGCAGGAACCTGCAGTATGTGAGGGCCAGAGCAGCGATTCAGGAGAGGAGGTGGTGGCCCTTCTCTCCACCTGACTGGTGTTTGTCCTCTGGACCATTTCCTTCCTCTAAGTAAGCGCCCGTCTGACTCATGTTTGAATCCCTTCCCTGCCGCTGCTCCAAGAGCTCATTGCACACAGGAATTGCTGTGTGTGTGCAGACCTTGTGCTGTGCCATCCCTTGGAGCACGCTCCCTGTCCTCCCACGAGCTGCTCTCCCTGAACTGGTTACAAGCTTTCTCTCTTCCTTGGAGTATTTTACATCCAAGCCTGGTCTTTTGTCTCCCAAGATTTTAACGCTGTCCAAGTTCTCCTTAGGATCCGAGCCCTCTTCTTCTCCAAGCTGCAGTCCCAGCGTGGCTGATGCTTGCAGAAGTTTGTAGGCATGCAGAGCATGAGGTGTTTCAGAAAGCCTTGGGGCTCTTTAGCCAGAAGACATTGGCGACATACCACCTTCTCATTGTTCGGTACTGACCTAACCCCTCGGTGGGGTGCTAGGAGGGTGAACACAGGGTGCTGTCTGCTAAACAAACTGCAAAAAGTGGCTGCATCTCACTTACAAGCCAGAGGGATTTTGCTCTCAGAGCGTGTGTGGGATCTTTGGGCAGTGGTACGGGGTTTTCTTTGTTTCCAGCTCCTCAGTAGCATCCCCAGATGGAATGACTTGGGACAGGCTGATCCGAACAACCGATGGACTCAGCTCTTGGTGGCCAATGGTGGAAGAGGCGACTGTGGGGTGACGGGAGATGCAGCCCATCAGGAGCCAGGGGAGGGCCCAGGAGATGGGGCTAGCCTGGGGGAGGTACCCTGCATCCCGGGAGGTCTGGGCTGGGTTCCCCCACCCCTCACCACCTCCGCTACCGCAGGCGCACAGTCCCGTTCTGGCACCTGTGTGCCAGCTCTGCTGTGAGCTCAGGGACGTACTGAAATGGGACTAAAGGCTTTGGAGGGAGGAARCTTCCCTCAGTGTGGCCCTGGCTGTTGGAGCGGAACAAACCCACCCCGACTTCCAAGCATCCCTGCCCCTCAGGATGCGACTGCAGGCCTGTCCCAACAGCCGGCGTGCAACGCCACTGCTCGGCCCTTGGGGTTCCTCCTTGCCTTGCTCTCCATCTGAGAAGGGCTGATCCAGGTCCTCTCTCCTCCACATCACCCCCTGAGACCCCACCGTCACCTGGGCCCTCAGCAACTACAATCCTGCCCCTGGAAGATAACCAGCACTGCCCCAGCACGCCGGTGTCCCCCAGCTCTGCTCGGCCCCATTAGCCAGCGAGCTGCATCCCCGATGGTCGCCTGCAAGGAGCTGGCACCAGCTCGGAGCAGGTTCCACAGGTGCAGGCGAGAGGCACAAGCAGGCGGCTGCCACCCTCCTGCCTGGCTCGCCCTGCGGCTCTGCCCTGCCTGCCAGGCGCGGGAGCGAGCACCCAGCCCGGTGGGGCCGGAGGCAGCCGGGGTGTGGAGATGGGAGTGCGCTGCCTGGGATCCCTAGGCAAGCCTTAGTCAGAGCCCTGCTACCGTACGTGCAGCCTGGCACTGAGACGGGGTGTGAGCCTCCGTGAGAGGCAGGGAGGGAGAGCAGTGATAAATGAGCCTGGGTAATTAATTCCCACTCCTGATGCATGTTTGCTCTCTGAAATGTGTGTGTTGGCATGATCCCGGGCAGGGCTTGGCCCGGCATCCAACAGACACCTTCTTTTATCTCGGTTATTTCATCAAATCTGTTAATTGTATCTATCTCAAGCCCTGGGCTCAGGATGGAGATTTCACATCAAACAGCGACAGCTCATAAAGTGGATCCTAGCCGGGCACTGAGCTCAGCTCTGAGGCTGCAAAGAGGAGTAAGAGACCTCCCAGACTGCGATTTCATCCCAGGCTCTCTGCAAACATCCTCCTCGCCCTGCTGGGGCAGACAGGGTCTGCAGAAGGCTGTCAAACCCTGCGTTTGGCAGGCCAGGCAGGGAAGGAGTTTCCCACACTGATGACCTCTGCTAAAGGATGTCCCAGCCCGGTCCGCGGCAGTCGGGAAAAAGTGGCCACCTGAAGCTTGGAAACAAGTCATACCTGCAGTGGTTTGAAATTGGGAGCGAGTAATCTCTATCTGGAAGTCAGGCAGTGAGGCTCATCCCAAAATATATCGGCTTGCTGCCCAAAGCTCCTTGCACAGCACTGACACAAGGGTATTACATATGATGTCCCTCTTGCAGGAGCTGGCCGCCTAGCTCCAGGAGGCTCCCAAGGCTTCCAGCCTGTCCTGCACATGCCCTGCAGACAGCTCATTAATTTCCATTCCACAGCCCAATCTCTTCTTCCTCTGACACAATTACTTAAAAGTTTCTTTGCAGCCCTCCAGGCGTCCCACCCTCTCACTGGCTTCCCTTTTCACAGCTCTCTCCAGCTCATCTCCACAGGACTTTGCCCTGAGCCTCCCTTCAGAAGAGCTTCATAGCTGGGGCCCAGGGTGGAGATATAGGGGAAGACCACAGTGGTCTTCCTTGCCTTATAGCCCAGACCTATAGCTTCAGGCAAAGATGTGAGAAGTCTCTAAAAGGGGCATGGGAGAAAATGGGAGCAGTGCCTTGTTCCCAGGAGAAAACAGTTCTGGTCTGTGCTTAGAAAGGGCAGCATCTCAGAGGCTCTCCCAGGGCTGCTTTTGGACAAGAGGCTTCAGGCCAACAAGCCAGGTCAGCAAGCACAGGCTTGCTTCTCTTCTGGAGTGCTTGTCTCTTGGTGACATGAATAATAATGAAAGGCTTTGCTGCCTTTGGTGTCCTGCACCCCTGGGCCACATCTTGTGTCTGGAGTGCAGGAGCTGATGGGGCCATTTTTGACCAAGTACTCTTCATGCAAGCAGAGTCCCTGGGGTGCTGCTGGGTCCTACTGAGCCGCAAAACTACGAAAGATGGCTCCTTCCCAAGGATTAACATCTCCCAGAGCAGGCAGCCAAGCAGCATCCCCGGCCACCAGCCACCAGGGAGGTGGGGAGCACCAGGGAATCCAGCGGGGCAAGTCACCAGCTGGGATAAAGCAAGTGGCTGGGCTCCCTACGCTCTCCAGCACCACGGTGGAGAAAGTGGTTTGGAGGAGGCGTGTGGGAAGCCTCTCCCAGGCACAAGTGGGTGAGAAGGGAGGGAGCGTGCAGGCGCTTGTTGAGAAAGCAGGCACGCAGGCACTACTGATCTCCTGGTAGGGCTGGCAGAGTGGAAGCAGGACCTGCTYTCTCCCAGGAGTGTACGAAGTTGGGGAGGGACCACGCAGTTGCTGGATGTGGAGGTGCTGCGTGTGATGGGCAGGGTGGAAGGTTGGCATCCGGGAAAGCTGTAACCGCTTGCTAACATGAGATGTCCCACAGGACATCTATGGCTGTCCCATAGGCTCATAAATCACCTCTCAGCTCGCCAGGGCTTGAATCTCTCCAGCAGCGCAGCAATATTCTGCACAGCTTTGTCTCTTCCCTACCCGAACAGGGGCCGTTCCCTTCCCCCAGCTGCCCTGCCCACACTCGCTGAAGGAGAACCCAGCCCTTTAATTCCAATCACAAATTCTGGAAATGATTAGCGGGCTGTCATCACTCAGCCCCACCGGATATCGGGCACGGGGCATTTCCGTCCCCTGTAATTAATGGTGTGCAGGGCTGCCTGGCTCTGCGGCGGGCAGGGGAGAAGMGAGTGAGAGATGGGTGTAGCACTCCCCCCGCCTGCCTCTCTCGCTGCCCGGCTGGGAAAACCGCTGGACCAAAAAGCGGGGCAAAGAATAAATTCATTCATGGCTAAAGGTAAGGACAAGGCAAAAGGGTTCACCAAAGAATTAGGCTGCTTCTGTCTGGGAAAAGAAATGGAAATAGTGCGGTTGGGGCAGGGGGGACAACGCTGGGGCAGCCCCATTCACTGATGCGCAGAACTGCACTTTGTGCGACTGCTGTTGCATCCCCCAAGGGGCCTGGGAACTCGGCGGCCCGTTCGTCCCCTGTCCCTTCCCAGGTACCCAGAGGCAGCTGCCAGCTCCTGCCTGACGGAGGGGATGTCAGCATCGCACCCGCAGCCACCCCGCAGCCACCCCGCAGCCTTTGTTTCCCCCTCTGCCTGCCCCTTTCCCAGGGCACTCTCTGGCTCCCGGGAGCTGCCCGTTTGCCAGCTGCCTAGCGAGAGCCGCTATCTGCCCCGTGTGAATGTTGTGCATCCATCCAGCAGGCTTCCAGCCCTCCGCTGAAATGCCTCATTGTGCAGCTGGCCGGACTACGTGAGCCTGGCTACGTGGAGCCTGTTTTGCTTTGAAGCTAACTCTTCCTTTTGAGTCAACAGAGCTGTGTGGTGCAATTGTAAAATTTCCCTTCGTTGGCCAACCTCCTGATGTTAACAAAAGCTCCCTGCTATGTAAACAGGCCAGATGCTGCGGGATGCTGTCTGCAGGCTCACGTACCCTCCTCGTGCCACAGGAGGTGCTGGACTCGCACCTGCGGGCTCCCTGAGCTGGGCAGAGAGGTTGGAGCCACATGCCCCCCGGCTGGGGCAGAGTCATCACTTCCCTCATCCTTTCACCGGTGACCTCAGATGAGTCTCTCCCTTCCTTTCGGATTAGCTGGCCCTGCTGAAATCCTGGCTGAAATGGTCTCAAATGTGGTAGTAATTATCTTACAAAGAAGGGGTGAGGTTCCAGATGACTAGGGAAAAAAGGCAGAGGGATAGTACCTGTTCTTAAAGGAATAAAGGAAATGGAGCCACGGGACAGCAGACCTACCAGGCTGCCTTCAGYACCAGCGGGGGTCCTGGGGCAGATGCCCTATTTTTAGGAGTAACCAAGAAGCAAGGTGAGAAGTAAGAGCCAACATGGATTTGGCAACAGCCTAATCTCCTTCTACAACAGGGTGAGGGCAAGGCTGTAGGAGATGAGGAAGATGTGTCCTGGCTCTAATGCTGTGAGCTACTTGCATGATCAGCCCAGGTGTTGGTTTCAAAGATGCATATTACATTTGCTGGCGATGATCGGCCGCGTGGTGGTTGCAGGCACTATGGACATCAGGATGGGAATTTAGGCAGATTGTGACATTGGTGAAATGGATATAAACAGGATGCAATTCATAAGGGCAAATGCAAGCCACAGCAGGATAATTTGCTGTATGCATATACAAGGGGGCAACAAGGCCTTTAGAAAAGGACATGGGTGTCATTGTGGTGATGGGTGTCATTACTGAGTGACTTGACAATGCACAGATGTGAAGAAAAACAAACATCCCTACTAGGCTATATAAACAAGAGTTCCAGAAGCACCACGTGTGCTGCAATCATTCTACTTTCTGCAGCATTAGGAAAGCCTCATACTTTCTGGACATATTCAGTTTTGGGCAATGCAGTTCAAGGAAGACTTACATCTATTAGAGTCCATGGAAGATGATCAGCAGCCTAGTAACCATGACCTATGAGTAAAGGTTGAAAGAACTGCATTTGTTTAGTCTGCTTAGGAGAAGAGGAAAGGGAAGACATGACAACCTTCAGATTTGTAAAAAGTGTCTGAAAAAGGAATAGAATGGATTGTTCTCTATCTCCAGGAGACATAAGGTTAGACATCCAGAAAAACTTTTCAGCTCCTTAAGCCCTTAAGGGCTCCTGCCCTCTTAAGACAGAGTGCCTTGCAGAGACCACACAATCTTCTCCTCTAGAAATTTCCAAAACCAAGGTGTTACAAATACCTGTCAGGCCCAGTTAGATAGTGGTATCCCTCCTTGGCAGAGATACATCTAGATGATGTCTCAGGTGCCCTGTTTTTGGTCATGCACCGTTACATGGTAAGGTGCAAGCCATGCTGTACCAGGAGTGAGTTGGTCTTTGCAGGCTGACAAGAAGGGCTGAAAATCAATGAACAGTGATTCTCTTCACATTGCCATGTTGTCCAGACACCACACCATATTCCCTGTTTCAAAAAGTGGATAGCCTTGCAGGATACATAGTACAACACCAGCAATCTGTCAGTTGCCCGGATGAAGCTTAACCCACTGTTCAGACAACCCTACCCTTCAGCTGATGGAAGACAGCAGGCTGCTATCGCTTCTTGCTGGGAAATGCAGCGGTTTAGTTGCACCGTGGAGGCTCCTAACTCTGCAGAACCGGGAGTCAACCAGAAAGGCTCATTACATCATTCCTGTCCACAAGAATCAGATGAGACGACTTCTTGAATGGGTTCYTTATCCGGTGCTGGCTAGGTAACAAGTAAAGATTTAGAGAAGTGGTAGATGAAGCCTACCCTTTGTTGTGGCTGAAGTTAAACCACTAATCCAGGGTAAGCTGCAAACGTGGAGTAAACATCAGTCCTTGAATGAGCTTTCATGACGGCAGGAGAAAGAGGGCCTAGTCTCCACTAGACCTTGCAGCAGTCCTTCAGGAGGAGAACGCACTGAAGCTGGCGAGTCTCCAGGGGATCAGTGGGAAAGCAAACCCACAGGAGTCCTTCAGAGCCGTGCCAGACTCCTGCAGGCTGTTCAGAGCAGACCTGGTGCCATAGTCTGTATGGGAAATCCTCTTATGGCTGCGCTGGTTCAGCACTGTGCTGAAGCATACAAACTGCCCCATCAAACTCAAATGCTCTGTGAAGGTTGGCTCAAGAAAATGGGTGCCTCTGCCAAAGGGTAAGCATGTTCACAGAGGCTGGCGGAGGCTGCATGGAAAAACCAGACCCTAAGCCTCATTGACACAGAAAAGCCAACCCACCGCATGCACTAAAGGCGGCATTGGCAATGAAAGGGCTGACCGTTGCCTGGATTACAGCACTGAGATGAGAGAGGCCACTGTGGTATAAACATGCGTCAAGAGCAGATGAGGGTTGGAGCAGAGACATTCCCCACAGGTTTATATGATTTTCAAAGACCTGAGGCCAATGATCTGTTTCCTGCTCCTYGGTGATTTTACAGATGAGTGACCTCAGTGATCTCATGACCCATTAATAAATAATTCTTCCAAACTCCTTGGCTGAATCGCCCCTGTGTAATGGTGCAGGATAAAACCAAGGGGAATATCTTCCTCCAAGACTTCATATTACAGCTCAAGAGCATTTGATAAGGCCATCCCACAGGGATTACAAAATCCTCTGTGCTTGAAGGGAGGAGAAAGCGGTCACAGTGGATAACACAGCTCAGATCTTGGAAAGTACCTCCTCTGGCTGTCCTGCTCAGCCAGGATGAAACTGCTCCAGCAGTTGGTTCAGTTCTGCTGAATGAAGAGGTACATGACCATCCCAGCAACACACAGAAGCTACAACTGGCCCTCCAGACATTCCCAGCTTTCACTGGAAACCAAAGGGGATTGCACCTATGCTATTGATTTCTACCAGGCAGAACAACTTTGCTGCTGGAGGGTGTGAAGCAGGGAGACCAGCCACACCAGCCAAACATCTCATAACATCTCATTTTGGTATCTGGCAAGTTTGTCCCGGGGGCTGAGCTTGGAGGAGTACCATGATCTCCTCCCCTCCACGTCTGACTGTGGTGCTTGGGAGAGTGAGTCATCCATCTTTCATGTGGAGCTCCCCATCGTTCCAAGGGAAAAGGCCATGCTTCCGGCATCCCTTGGTGCATGGGTTTCCATTCCTCTCTTGATGGCCAGGCAACATGCCATCCCCAGGACAAAATGGCTGCTGCTTAGTTCCTCTGCTATTAGTGCATCCCTTAGGATTTTGCTAAATTTCTCCAAGATCTCCAAGTCTTTTGGACAGTCTCTCTGAGCAGAGAGAGCTCAGTGTCTGTAGATTTTGGTGTCAAACCCTTGGTGCACTGTGGCCAAATCAGAAAGGCTGCCTCTTTTTTTTCCCTTGATTTCTGCAAGTCCTGCACAGGGCAGGAGTGAACCAGACCCTTTATCGCTGCAGCTCCATGTTTTCAGGCAGCAGAGGTGCATCTGTCCCCATGGCTTGTCAACAGGCTCTTTTAGCAGGAGACCCACAGTAAAAGGTTAGGGAACACAGTATCCCCTCTTGTCTCCTGGTGGAGGGAATATTAGATGAATAAATATCCCAAGGCAGGCCAGCCAAATCAGGCCCTCCTGATTTGGAGAAGTCAACCAAAGCAGACCAGGTGGTCATCAAGTGGTCCCCTCACTTTGGGGAGCACATAACACATCGCTTCTTAGTGGGATCAGCCAGCTTTCTCCTTGGCGTGGACAAAACTCCCCTGTTTCACAGGAGGTGGTAAACAAGCCCTGGACTTCATCCCTTGGCTCCAGGGCACACAGTTGTGAAGCTCCTCTGATCAGTGTGGGAGGAAGCGCCTCCACCCTCTTTATGGCTGCCCCGTAATGAGCCCCAGCTGTAAGCCTCTCCCTTCCATGCCTGGAAGCCCAGGCTGGCCTCGYGGGGTGGGGCACAGGCTGTTTAACCCATTCCCAGGACAGACGGACGGACGGRTAGATGGACAGACAGACAGACGGACAGTTGCTCCCCAACTGCTGCTGAAGCACTGGCAGCCTCTCTCCACTGGCTTGGCTGGCTGGGTTGCAAGAAAGGTGCCAAAAGGCTGGGGGTGCAGAGGCGTGCGGGCTCATGCACCGGGGGGAACAGCGATGGTTTTGCTCGCTCCCYGCTCGAAGGTGCACCAGGGAGCGACCTCTTCCCTGGGCTGCCAGCTCTGCTGGCACCCGAGCGTTGCCAGGAGGTGTGGGGCTTGGCAGGGGGATGGGTTGTCCCCAACACCTTCTTCACAGGGCTGTTCCCGGTGGCTCCTGCCAGCACCATCAGGCTGGGGACGTCCATCCCACGGGCGACAGGGTGCCCTCTCCTTCCGCAGCCCAGCATCCCAGCATCCCAGCAGCACCTGGGGCTTTGGCTCCTTTTTTTAAGCAGCTTTTGTCCCTTAGAGAAAATCGGCGGCGAGGAACCATCTCCGGCTGGCTCTCCCTTCCAGGCGCAGGCGAGTGGCCAGGCAGCCGCTGGTGTGATGCCTACGTAGCACCGCGCCACGGAGACGGGGCAGGGGATTCCTGAGGTGACAGGGCTGAAGCGCGAGAGCGGAGCAGCACTGGATGGTGAGAGACTTTCTCTGCTCATATAGCTAATAGACTAATTAGCAAGGAGCTCGAAACTTGGCTGTGTTTGTTGTCAAATGCAGGCCCCTTTCCAAGTGGTGTTAACAGCCTTCCCTTTTCACTCCGGGCGCATTGTACAGCCGGGGCTTTTCCGCCGCTTCACAGAGGATTCTTCATTTAGTAATGGATATAGGCTGAATAGCTGTTGCAGCTATAGGTGACACCAGGGTCAGGAGYGAGGGGTGGCCGGGCGGGGGCAGGAAGGGGGCAGGGTCCTGGGGCTGGGAGAGCAGCGGGGAGGCTGGGAGAGGGGATGGAGGGGGCACTGACCCAGCCGTGCATAATGTGCAGCCGGGCTGGGGGCAGCCGGGGGCTGCAGGCACGCTGCGGGCTGCCCGGGTGCATCGAGGGGCTYGTCCAGCTGAGGTCCCTGGGGACCTGGTGGTGGAGGGGAATGCCTATAGGCGAGAGAGGAGCGCATGGGCCAAGGTGTGCTTCTGAGCCGAAGGTATGGCTCCTTGTGCCATTTGCCCACTTCTAATTAAGATGCCAATGTTTAAATGATTCCTTTGAAAAACGCTCCCCTTTCACACAAGAGACAAAAAGTTCACAGAGGCGAAAGGCTGCCGGCGCTGGCAGGACGCTGGCAGCGTGCGGGCAAGGGGCGGGCGAGCTTCCCCGCCACCCCGCTGCCAATGCAAATCTCCCGGCGCAGCTGAGCTGAGCCCAGGGGAAACCAGGAGGGTTTCCGCCGGGTTCCCACAAGTGCAGGAGCCGAGGCTGTGCCTGCAATCACGTCTGCCCACAGGCAGCGGCCTTTGTAGGCGGCCTGGATAATGGTTATTCACTGCCGGCAGGAGCAGGGACTCTCGCCCCCGCGGGGCCACCCCTCCATCCGGACACCTGGCATTTTGGTTCCCTCCAGCCTCCCARCTGGTGTGCTCCTGACTCTCCAAATTCAGCTCCTCCTCAGGAGCATCGTCCCTTGGTTCCCCCTGGGGTGCCTGAGAATGAAGCGGTCGGGGGCTTCTGGGGCTGCTCTGTCCCCCCCCGGCCRGTGCTTTTTGCAGTGAGGGCAAGGCAGGGAGGCGAGGGCTTTGCAGGAGCTTGCTTGCAACCATGGCTGGAGGCAGGGGAGATGCCTGCAGCCCTGGCTGTTCCTCAAGCGCTCCGCAGTGCCTGAAACAGGGTATAATTCACACCTTCACCACACACTCAAATACCACCCCAGCCAAAACGAGGTGAGCACCTGCCAGCCGCACACAAATATTATCTGGGTGTCACGGCAAATATTAGGCACAGGGCCTGGAGCGTGCCCAGCCTTCCCCCAAACTCCATGAAGGCTGCTTGCCTGCGGCAGGCCTGGCTTTCCCGCAGATGCTTGCAATGGCATGGCATCGCTGCTGCTGTTTTCTTTGGATTGGGGCCCACTGCTTATGGAAAAGCAGTCAAAGCGGTGTGGATGGCAGGTAGTGCAGAGCCGGGGTGGGGGGGTGCCCTGCCGACGCAGTGGCTCACATCCCTGGCATGGCGTGGTGGAYGTCGCCCAAAACCTCAGAAGTAAGATGGTGGTTTGGCAGAGTCATGACTCCGTGACAAAAGCCATGACTGAAAGCGTTTGACATATCCACACTCATTCATGTGATGCTTGGAGCCAGAAAAGATTTCCAAAAACATGTCCCCTCCTGCTGCCAGAGATCCAGGAGGAATTAACTCCCTTTAATAGCAGCCGGGAGACTTAATATCAAACCAGGTATTTGAGCCCTCTTACACCCTTGCCACTTACTGCCAGGCTTTGGGCCCTGTAAAATCTGTTTGAAGACCATTCAATGAGCGTTCCATGCAAACCCAAGGTTAGCCAGCCCACGGGCTGCCTGGCAGCTGGTCACGCTGTGTGGAGCGTGACTAGCCACCGAGTCACGCTGGCTGTGCTCCTCTTCCCCAACTGAGCCACCAGCCAGGATGCAACAAGGCCAGAGAGACTTCTGAGATTGCTGTGCAGCCTGCCAAGGTGTTGAAGCCCAGCACCGACAAGCTCGGAAGCTCACTATTTGGACCGTGGGGCCGAAGTTTTCCATGAACGTCAGCTTCTAGTCTGGAAAATAAGTTTGGCGACAGGGTCAGGTTTCCAGCTGAGAAGAATGAATGATCTCACTACCAAGCGGGCTATTTCCAGAGCGGCGTTTCCCAAACGGAGTGCTCTGGTGCTAAGCTCCCTGAAGCAACGCTGGCGGTACATGGCGGGGCCAGGCTGTTTCCCAGTGTGCCAGCTCGGCTTCATCATTTCCTTCACCCTCCCTCCTCGTGTTAAGGATTTCAGTGCAGAGACCTGGCTGCTTTTGAGTTTCCTGCTTCTTTCTATGTTTGCCTTTCTGGGTCTGGATGTCTTCTCAGTTTTCCGAATGCTGGTAATTCCCACCCATTCATCTCCCTTCTAAGCTCTGTTTTGAGTTCACACATCTATTAATTTGTTGCTCATTTGGGATCCAGGCCTAGAGGCTGGGCAACCATGGAGGCAGTCTCTGTCCCAGGTAGTTCTCGGTTTACACAACCCCTGTAATTCCCTTAGAGCAATGTCTTCCCTTCTAGTCCTTTCAGTTTATCCCTTAACTCGGCCCCTTCCTTTTGCCCCTTCCCCTATCTGACCSCGCCACTTCTTTTGCTTTTCATCCCTGCTTTCTACTCATCCCAGCTCCTCCCTCTAATACTTCTTGGCCCCTCTTCTTCCTCTCCCCCAGTGACCTGCTTGCTTCCCTGGAGGAGTCAGGGAAGAGGCACGGGGGTCCCCACCTTTCTCATGCCTCTGGGATGAAGCAGTGAATTCAGAGGTGTAGCATCCCGAAATTGGCAGCAGAGGGACAAGCATGGGCTGACGCGGGAGAAGCTTTCAAGGCATTTGGACAGACAGCCCCAGTAAGTAGCCTCAGCCTAATAYACCCTGTTACTGCCGCAGGCAGCTCTCTCCTTGCTGTTCGGAGCGGTGCTGGTAGGAAGGTGAGGAATAAGTGGAGGATGGGTGGGAAGCCTGCCAGCGGCACACAGCTCCCCCGCCACGGGATTCAGCCGCCCCCACCTTTGCCCGGAGTGGGGCACTGGGGGGACATCATTGCCGGTGTGCAGGCAGAGGGTCCCAGGGGGCTGGGGGTGGGAAATGCCCTGGCAGAGCTGAGGGCCTCTGGGGAAAGCAGAAAAACAGCCGGGCGGGCGATAAGCCTGGAGCACAATGCYCTGGCTGAGGTCTCCACACAGACACAGTCAGAGAAGCTGCTGCTCCCATTTCCTACGGCAAACAGCAGCCTCCCAGCAGCACTGCCCTGGGGAAGGTCTGCGCCYGCTAAAGGGCCGCTGGCATAGGGGAAGCCGCGATAGCCAACAGCAGGTGGGGATCTGCTCTCATCACCTGSCTGGACTGACAAGCTTGGCATCTTTTGCATCTCCTTTTTCTGTGTTGTCAGCAAGACCCAGATTCCCTCACCTGCCTTCAGAGTGTAATGCTCCCAGTAGAGTTATGTCTGCCTGGTTTCCAGAGGCAGAAGRGGAGAACTGGACCTCCTCTGGCATCCACTTGGTGTAAGCACCCACCTTTTCTGCCATGAATGGCAGAAAGCACAAAACTGTCTAATAAACAGATCTTGAAGAACATGGGAGGGCAGGTTCTCCACCGTCCCACTTTCCTGCCTCAGCAGCGCCCCGCTGAATTTGCTCCACAGACACCAGAAACAAGTCTCTGCAGTGGCCAGCCGTGCCCGCATGCCACAGGCTCTTGCAAATCAGAGTGGGAACTTCCCGCTTCCTCTGCTGCTGCTGGCACAGACTCTGAGCTCACCTGGTCATGCCCTTCGTGATGAAGAAGCTGAGGAAGGAAATGCTGGTGGTGCCCATCTTCAACAGCTTGGGCAAGGAAGGAGGGCGTGTGCTGGGCATGGAGCTGGAAAGCTATCTGCAGCCAGCCAGCACCTAGCACGGGGTGGGCAGAGCTGTATGGGAGAGCAGGGCCTTTCGCTTAGCCCCATGGTGGCAAAGATGTTTTCATGTCACCCCAGTGCTGTGCCCAGCGGTCTGAAATGAAGTCCAACATGCTTTTGTTGGGCCTTGCCATGCCTTGGCCAACAGGCCAAGATGCCTTTCCACTAGAAGCACAGCACTGAACAGCCCCCACGTTTGCAGAGCTCTCTAGGGTTGGTTTGGATGCAGGGGCTTGGACTTTGCATCTCTACCCATCTTAGCGGCTCAGCTCAGGCCACCTGGATCAAAGGCTCACCCTTCCTTGCTGAACACTGCAAAGGCAGTTTGCAGGATGGGGACAGTGAAGTATGTGATTAGATCTGCCTCATCTGGAGTATGATGGCAGCCCATTGCCGATCTAGCTTTGTCCAGTTTTATAGATACGTAATTACTCATCTGCTTCAAGAAACCTGGATTATTATTTGATAGCTCCCGCACAGAAAATTAATATTTTGCTGGGACTGGGAGTATAAATTACAAATCCACCGTGTATGCTATGTGTTAAACAGCCTTCAGGCATGCTGCAGGGCAGGACCAAGGGGCAGGGGCAGAGCTGGGGGCCTGGGGCTGGGCTAGCAACCTGCAGTAAGGACATGAAGATGAAAAGTGCTGCCTTCATGCAGCAGTTGTTATGTGTCAGACCTGCTTATATGCGTAACACTTTTTAATGCTTTACACTTAACACGCTTTAATGCTTTTACCCTCTGATAGCCAGAGGCTAGACAGTGGCCTGCTACAGTGAATAACTGAGAAATGAATAAAATATTTACAAGCACAACTSGTGTGAGCTCAAAAGCTGGTGTTCCTGCCTCCCCATTACATTTGCCTCTCCCTGCCCACAGCCTTTTTCATGTTTCCCGTGCAAAGGGCCAGGGCTCTGTGGCAATGCCCTGCTGGGCTGTTCTGCAAGTGATACCCAGCAAAGGAGGTAACCTGCTGCCCAGGAGCATCTCAGTACCCTGAAAAGGCACCAGCCACCCCCCCACAGCCCCATGTGCTACCGCTTCCCCTTGGGTTTGTCTGCTGCGGGGTGAACATCTTTCTCAGAGGATTTCAGTGGGTCTGCTTTACTCTGAGGAGCAGTTGACGTGGTTCGGATATACCAAAAGTGAGCAAACGCAGGTGCAGATGGCAGCGAAACGCAGCTGACAGCCACCGGCACAAGAGCCGTGACCCACAGAGGCTGCTGCGGGCTCTATCCCTGCATAGCTGCGCTGCTATTACCTCCCCAGARAGCTGAAGTAGTACGTGCTCTCCAGGACGTAGGTTGCGGTGTTGATATATTCTCAGTTGCGCCAAGGATGGGTTTGAGTAGCCAAGTTACTACGTGCCTATTGTCCAGTGCGTGATATTACAGGGACTTTCCTACCCCAGCAGTGTCACCCACGTGTGTGTAACCGTTACCGACAGCTGCTGACTCATGGGCTCAGCACACCTCTGACTCTGGAGACTGCTCTCCGGTCTCCAAAACAGCTGGAAACCTCATTCATTTCCAGGAGATGAGGAGGAGAAGGAAACTAAGACTTAGTTAACTCCCAGCTGGCCCATGACATAATGCACAGAGGTGCACATGAAGAAACCACGTCCTATAAGATGCTCCAATGTGTCTGCCCCTTCCCTTCCCTTCCCTTCCCTTCCCTTCCCTTCCCTTCCCTTCCCTTCCCTTCCCTTCCCCTTTATGTGAATTTGATATGAATGTAGCCGAAATTGTGTCTGAGTGTGGAATATGAATTTTGGGTGCAAGTGAGACCTCTTTTTGCTCCCAAGTTGGTGGGTGAGAAGTGGGAGCAGGGCAGGATGCTCCTAAAGAAGGGTGCAGGAGCGGGGCCAGGCTGCAGGGGGTTGAGCGGAGGGAGGGAGCCTCTGTGCTCTGCAGACTCCTCAAGGGCGCGGGAGCCGTGCTGGGCTGGGAACCGCTCTGAAACTGCTGACGCAGGCAGAAGGGAGCAGCAGCAGCGTGACCYCCAGCGCGGCATGGCCCGCAGGCCAGCGGGAGGAGGCATGTGGCCTTGGGGCAGAGGAGGTCACGATTTCTCTTTCTTAGATCAAAAATGGCAGGCAGGCTGGCGTGATAGAAAAGCACGCCCGCCTGCTTGGAAACTTGTGATCACCTGGATGGCACCGGCCGGCAGTGGGGCTGGAGGGGCCGCCAGGGATGTGCGGGGTGGCACGCGCTGCCCTGGGGGCAGGTGCAGCCCCCGCCGGGGCTGGCCGGGCGCCGGGGGGCCGGGGATGAGCAGTCAGTCGCCCGTCACCCGCCCCGCTGCTTGCCAGCTGGTGGGGGCTGCGGGCGGGGAGCCTCAGCTGACGGGCGCCGGCTGCCAGCCCGGGCCGCCTGGCGCAGCAGCGCGTGCCCGCCGGCCCCGGCACACACCGGCTCGCACGTTGCTGACCGCACGTACATGCCCCGCAGCCCAGAAGGCCCTGGCAGCGGCCGCGCGTCCCGGGCTCCCAGCCGCCCCTGCTGCGCTCCTTGTCTGCCTGCCAGCCAGGGCCCCGGACCCGCTTCCTCCCTCTCTCTGTCCCTCTCTCTCTCTTTTTTTTCCTTCTTTTTTTCCTCTCTCCCAGTTTCACAAACTGCAGAAGGCAAGGGAGAGGGGGGAGAAAGAGGGGAGGGCAGCAGTGAATGGGAGGCAAGAGGGGACGGGAGAAGAGCTGGGGGCGTCACTCCTGCGTCTGTCTGGAAAGAGATGGGTGCTCATCCCGCCGCCACAATCGCTTCCAGAGAAGTCACTTCCTTCCCTCCCTTTGCTCTTTGTTTCATGCCACAAAGGAGGAGAGGACGGTCTCTGTGCCAGGCGGGGAGCACGTCCCCCATGGGGAGACAGCGCTCTCCGAGCAGCTGCTGTGCCTGGGAGTGTGTCTTGGTCCTTGCTCCTGCTGCCCAAAGCAGAGGGGTACTGCTGCCGGGTGGGGCTGGGACACCTGGGCCTCTCCAACATGAACTAAGCCATCACTTCTCCTCCTTCCCTGTGTCATCTCATGGTCCTGCTGTGACACACAGGACTGGGTGGCCTGGCCCAGGCTTTGGGGTAGGTGGTGAGCCCATCAGGAGGCTGTACAAAACACAGCGGTGGTTGGTGACAAGGAGCACTGTGGCACAAACACTGTCAGATGAAGCTTGCAGGGCCTATGTTGTCTGGTGTGGACAGTTTAAAGGATGGAGGGAGGAAAAAAAATGGGACCTCTCTAGGTCTGGAGACACCAGGACCCTTCTGGACATTAACCGCGTGCAGGGGTTCCTTACATTCACGTATGTTAGTGTTCCCTGTGACGTCCAAGATTATGTCCATCCATCTCCCCATTGTTCCTTCAAATCCCTGGCTCTTTTCCAGCTTGCACCAAGTCCTTTCTCCCAAGCTTTCTAACCCAGGGCTTTTCCAGCCTGAGGTCTTTGCACTGATATCAGGGAAACCTACTCCTGTATTGTCATGTCCCCAGAAAGACAAGGGTCCTACAGCAGACTCTTGGCCATAGTGCTGTGCAAAGCCCTCTGATGTATTTTTCTCGATTTCTCTTTGGTAGGCAGCCCAGGGCAGAAGGCAACCAGGTGGGCTCTGACTCCAGATTTGAGGGGGATCTAGAGTGAGAGRATGAGTTTTGCTTTCATTAACCTGTGAATCCTGCTCACAGCAACAGCACGTCTGGCACTGCATTTTTTTCTGTCTTTTTTTTCCCTTTCTTTTTCTTTCCCTTCCAAAAAGTCTGTCCCCTTGAGGTCTCTGACTGGGAACAGTGAACTCATCTCTCATCCAGGCAGGCTCCAGGTTCTCGTGGTCACTGCCCTAGACTTCCCAATCATCCTACTGTTCATAGTCACTCCCTCCCCGTTAGKAAGAGGAAGGGCCAAGGGTATGATTTTTCCTTTGGACCCTCTCACGGTGAATGTGCCTGTCTGACTGTGCCACATGGCATAACCTTTACTCACCACGGGAATGTCTGCTCACATCCMCATGCCCACAGATGTCAGGGGGCAACTTGTCTCAGCGAGACCTCATGCCAGCAATGTTTTCTTGTGCCAGCAGCCTCAGTGCACCCAAGAGACTCACTCCACAAGCACATCCTCCCCAGCAGGTTTGCCCTGGCCACGCTTACAGTKCTGGGTCCTGCAGCCATGCAGCCACATGCTGCGGTCACCTCCCCTGGTGCATGTCTGCAGGAGCTGGTTAGTGACCCTGCCCATTTTATTGCTAACTTGCTTAGAAATCTGAATGACTSTGTTTCCCCAGACACATTGCCTTGTGCTGGCACTGCAGTCTTACGTGCACACCAGCACTGGTGGGTGCTGTTGGATATAGCTGTGTGTCCTCAACATGGAGGCGCATCTCCCTTCCCTCACCCATGTTTCTCCTTTGGCGTTTACCCCTTGGTTCTTTACCCCAAGGATTTTCCCCCTGAGTTCTTTGCTGTTGATCTCCCGCATTACCAGCCCCCTCTGACTATCTTGTCCATGGAGATGGTGACCAGCTAGGCCACAGGGGTTACTGGCTGGTTGTTGTCACAGATGACAATGGGCTCCCCCTCATATTCTCCTGTGTGTGTGCAGATGGGGCTTTTAGATTCCCACCAGTCTCTCATTTCAGAGAAATCTGTCTGTCCATTAACTCTCAGGGCTGGAGAGTACAGTTGTGTATGCTTGCATAGCTTGAAGGATAATTAGCCAGCCCTGCCAGTTTTGAAGGAAAGTGKTTTTCACCTTTTCATCCAGTCGCTTCCTGTAAGAAAAGACATGTCCATTCTCTTTGAGTCCAAAATCTTGCACATGCCAGCACTGGCTTTCTTCTGTCCTCATTCCTGGAGGAGATTCTCCTGGCCTGCACATACCTTTGGCTCTCCAAAGTCATATTTGACTGTAGAAAATCTTTCTTCAGGAGAAGATTTGTGCTTTGTCAGCAAAAGGAAATCCCTGAATTGGTTGATGTTCTCGGGAAACTTCTTCAAGAATTTCCCCCTGGTACCACAAGGGCAGTGTGGACAGTGCTGATTTCTTTATTTGAGCCCAGAGTATCTCAAGYCATGCTTCTGGCTGTGGTTCGGTAATGAGGCCAGTCAGTTGTTCGGGCTCCTGTGGATAACTATGTCAGGGCCAAGCACTGTGCCAGTGAGCTTCTTTTGAGGACTGATTTTCTTCTACACAGTCAAGACTCAGGCAGCCTATTATTAACCTCAAAGCSTCATGGATTGCTTTACATTGCCATTTCAGTCTGCGTTTTCACTGACTCCAACACACAGCTGCTGCACTTCCATGCACCCCTGTTGTCTCCCTGCACTTGCATTGAGCCCCACCTYACCAGACCACCTTTCCCAATGTCGCACCTCAGTGAAACTTGTCATGTTCTTTACCCATCCACAGAGAAGAGGCCCTGTGAGGGCAGYGTTGAGTTTTCAGTCAGCCTGCCCCAGTTACTTGTCCCAGCAACCCAGTGGAGTAGGGAAATATGGCCTTGCTCTTGTAGACGGGCAAAGTGACATGACAGCAGCAAGTGGGGAGCCAGTAGCAGAGACATCACTTGAATGCAAAGCTCCAGAGTGCCAGGCTTAGGTCAGGACAAATGTCACCCTCCTGAAGAACAATAGCAGGCGAAAGCACGTATTTTGCCCACACCCAAGCAGCTGTGTCACCACTGATAGTAGGAAAGGGTGAGAGGAGTTTTGCTAATAAGGACTAATTTTGAGGCTGTGCCTGAGCTCAGATCTCCTGCTTAAAAAGTCCCTCCGCATGTGATTAAGCATACAGCCGTGACCTTAGCGGGGCAAACCTCAGAGACAGCAGGAGGTCTTAGGGTGCCAGGCAAAAGAAGGGATGAGCCTATGCCAGCCCATCTCTGTAGAGAGGTGAAGCAGGCRTCCAAAAATAGCCCACCACCCCTCTGCCAAGAGCAGCAAGCCTTTGATAAACAGTTTAAAAATAACCTCAGCGGGAAAGACATYGCAGCTCCCTCCATCAGAATTGGATTTGTGTCATGTTTGCCCTCCCGTGCCCCTGCCAGCTCGYCGCTGAGCGTGTTGCTCACGTGATGCCCGCTGCCTGCGGAGGCTGGCACGGGTAACCACGAGGGACYGGGAAGATGCTTGGCTATATTTTGCTGCTGCAGCAAGGGTTTATCCTGGCTGGGAGCAGGAGCGGGGAGGCAGGCCGGCGGGGACGTGCCTGGTGGGGGCTACAAGGTGCTTTTCGTGTTGCGGCTCCCCACCCTCCTGTTGACACAAGGGAATGGCTTGTGYGGGTGTCAAGCGGAGAGGGGAAAGTGCAGGGAGGTCTGCCGCAGGAAACCGGAGCCAGACGCGCCGAGGGCCAGCATGTCCTGGAGAACCCTTCCCGGGGAAGGGGGGCAGYGGGGGCCCTCTGCTCCGTGTGCCCTCACCCGGCACTGGGACRCGGAGCAGGAGCAGAAAGGAGCCCTCCCTGCCTCCCCTCCACTCCCCCAGGATAACAGTGCAGGCCATAGCCAGGAGATCACCCTGGGATGCAGCCCCATTCCTGCCTGGCTGCCCTGGGGCAGTGGCATCTCTCCCTAGAAAAAGTGGGATTTTGTGCGGGATGGGACAGGCTGAGTCCCCCAGTATGCTGGTTCTGCGTGGGGGACCTCAAAGCTCTGGGCACCTGCACAGGCAGCCCTGGCAAGCAGCAGAGCAGCAGGGCTCATTGCACTGACATGTGCTCTTGGGCAAGACAGTCCCAGCACTATATGAMGGGACAACCCTTATATCCCCCTCAGCCCCGTGGCACCATGCACACACCCCTCTGGTGTTCAGGACACAGACCCCGCACCGCTCCCCCGCTCYGGCTGCCCAGCAAAGCCCCCTCCACAGAAGCAGGCAGCAGGGCCTGAAAAGAAAAAGTCACAGAGAGAGAGAGAAAACCTCCTGCTTTGGAAGGTTATTGTATTGCTCTTGTGGGTGGGGGAGAGCGGGAGGGAGGTGGGGCAAGGCAGGGGCGGGCGATCCTTCTCCAACCGTTGTCACTCCGGCGCAGTGATCCTTGGAGAGCCCTTGCCATTCCGCTGCCAGCAGGCAGGAGCCAATTAAGGGCAATTAGGGTGGAAGCGGAGAAGGCGCCCCTTCAGCCGCCGCCAGAGCGGCCGCTGGGAGCGCTGGCAGGGCTCCACACTGTAAGGTTATTAGAGTTCTTCCCCGGTATTGTCCTTGGAAGAGAGGCTTCAGAGCCGTCTGCTCGGAGCAGTGAGATGAAAGGGAGACCTCCTTTGATGTGTTCACCCAGAGCCTCTGCTGTGGCGCGTCTAATCAGCCCTAGCACTTCTCCAGCACCTTCCACTGCTATTAATTACCTAGGCCGGTTACCCCAATAGCTGAGGTCTCCCAGGCAGAGCAGGACCCCCAGGGCACAGACGTGGCCTCTGGCGCACACAGTGAATCCTCTTCCATGAAACAAGATGCAGCAAGCAAGGGCAGAGAAGAGTGACGAGGAGAGAGGATTTGGGGCAGAGGGCTAGCCAGTCTCCATTAGGAGAGGAAGAGAGGCACAGCCGTGGCTTGGACCCAGGGCTCTTCCTGGGGCCCGCATGCTCAGCAGCTGGATTCTGATGATCTCAAAGCCTCCCCTCCTATCTGCACATACTGCCACAGGACACCAAACCATATGGAATGACAATGGCTGAGTTTGCAAGAGCTTTGTTTCTTGTTTTGTGCCAACATTTACAAAATCCCCTTCTCTGGCCACCCCTTCCTCCCCTACAGCTTGGGCAGCTGAGGAACAGCAGGGACATAGAGATGTCCTCTTAGCCCACTGGAGAGATGCTCTCTCGAATCCCTGCTCTGCAAGCCTGAGTACTAAGTGCCTCTGGGCAGCAATGTCCTGCCAACATACAGATCTCACCATGGCACAGAGTTTCCTAATATGTTGCCCACAGCACCCTTATTCCTTTCCCCCCTCCGCATTCTCCTTCTTGGACAGTCCCTCTCCCTCCCTTGGGGGTCACATGTCCCCATCTTTATTCTCAGGCTTTATTGCTCCCAATGTCACCGTGCCCATCCTGTGCTGCTCCCCCCAGGTGGAGCTGAGCATGCTGCCCGGCATTATTCTCATTGCCGGAGGCCCACAGCGGGGACGAAGCTGGAAGAGGAAAGAGGTGCAGCTTTTGCCACTGGGCATGGGCTGTGATGGGATGGGAAGAAGGTCCATGGTAACTCACCATCCTCGCAGAATCTGTATTTTTCCTGCATCCAGGAGCTGCTGCTGGATGGGCTTCAACTTTGTCTTGATATGGAGGAGAGCAGGAATGCTGTCAACTCCAGCCATCAGTCCTTCTGTCTCCAGACTCTGGGCATTGTTGGTTTGGGCCAGGTTCCCCACAGTCCTTTGCAAACCAAGTGGCCCTACCTGGGTGACCTATTGGGCAGGTCCAGTGCCCTGCCACCCTCCCTCTTCAGCTGGATGACTCCTTGCATTTCCCAGCCAGGCAAGCCTGCTGGCTAAAGCTGCCACCTCCAGCACTGTACACAGCAGCATGGTGGCAACAGCAGGCTCTGAGCAAGCTGCCTCACAGTCTCCAAAGCAAAGGTGATCCCAGGGCACTTCCCATGGGTTTTCCACCCACAGGTGCCACCTCCCATCCAGAAGGAAGGAGCCAACCTTGTTTTGAGCAGCTGCCTTGTAAATGCATCCTCTCTGAACTGCATGTGGCTGCCTGACCAAGGACAAAGCAACCCATGGCCTCAAGAAGTGAAATACAGCATTGAAAACTCACAGTGCTGCACACAGCCAGAGAGACCGATGCTCTCCATCAGCTCTTGTGACAACTTCCTTTCTGCTTTTCAGCCTCTGTCAGGAACAGGAATGATCTCGATAGTTTCCTTTCCTGCCTGGCGCTGCCGTTGCAACAGCTGCAGAAATGCAAGCAGACAGATGCAGACCTTGGTCTGCTTCGTGAAAATGCTTCTAGTGCTGTCAGGTTTTGTAAAGGTCTTCCATTTACAGATCTTACCCACCAACCCCAAAGCACCTAAGATCGTCTCAGAATTTTTGCCAGCATCTGTGATGCTTTTGTGTAGCTCCAAACAGGAAACAATGCTCTTGGAAAAGCTTCTAGCAGCTCCAGACGTGGTCCCTGGAAACTCGGTGGGGTAGTTACAATGCAGAGCTCAGAAGTGCTCTTCCCACACGTGCTACCTCTTGGAAGCCAAGGAGGGATTCCTAGGGCCAGGAAGAGAGAGTGGATGCCACCATGTGGCAGCAGATTCCCAAGTGTGGAGCTCAGGAGATCTTCAGGCAGGCCTAGCTCATTGCTCAGGCCGGAGGATGGCCTGACCCTCCACATGCAGAACTTCAGCGAGAAATTATGACCTTCTGTGGACTGACAGGGAGGTGCCATACCGGCACCCTCTACCTTTCCCAAAGACACCAGCCACCCACTCAATGGAGGTAAGATTTATTCTGCAATTCAGCAACCCTGGAATTTACCATGGAAGCCAATATTTGTCCGAGAATTGTGCTCCAGCACCAAGGACACATTATTCACAGTGACAGCCTGAAGAACTGAAAACAAACAAAGAACAAAGTCAAATCAAGTAGCTTTGGACATAAACCATCCTGCCTCAAGGCAGAAGACAACTTCTAAGCAAGAGAGACAACTTCTAAGGGAGAAACTCTTTTGGCAAGCACATTATCCCGCTGCTGCAAAGCTTCTTGCCTTTCTCTYAGAAGCAACAAAAACTGGCCCGCCAGAAAATATTGGGCTAGATGGAGGCTTAATTTGATCCAGGCCAGCCATTCTTATCTTCTACATTTTCACTGTAAAGAAGAAAAAAAAAAAGAAAGRAGAAAAGTTTTGCGTCTTTCTGGCAATGAAGAGAGCCCTAAATATTTGAAGCCAATACAAAAAGATGCAACTGCATTGTTTGTGGTCTGAAGTATGCTGCAACAAGGGCTCTGAACTGTCATTCATATCAGGAGGCTGTTAACTCTAAACTCAGCAACGGCAACTCAAGCCTTAGCTTTCTTCACTACTGCATGTTGGCTGAGAATGTGCTTATTCCCTAGGCTCTTTACTGCCCTTCTAGCTACCAAAATGCCAATTTCTGCCCCCTCAACAGCTCTTCCAGGGCGTTGCACGTAACTGCTGTACTGTATTCTGTAAATAGAGCACTGTCAGCTTAAAATACATTTGAACATCAAAAAGAATAGCAGAAGGACAACTACGTGGTTGGGTTATTTGCATATTTCATCCTGTAAGTGCTGCACTTTGATTTGAAGGTGTGAATGAAGTTATTGATGTCTGAGGTCTTTTGCCTTAGAGATCCAGATAGTCCAAAGGGCCCCATTCCCAAATAACTTGGGTTAAACCTGCCTTGAGCAGCTGGGTCCATGCGAGCTAGTGGTATACCAAGGTTGAGCTGACTGTTTGCTGGGCCCTGACCACCCTAGGTGTTTTCCCAATTCTCCAATTTTTTGCTCTTCAGAGCAAATGGGGCTAAGTGGTTAGACCATGCCAGTGGACCTCCAAGGCCCTGTGCTTATTTGCCCCGGTGGAGACTCCAACCTGTCGTTGCTGTCTGGGAAGACCAGGTCCGTGTCTCCTTGGGAAGAGCACATAGAAGATCAAAGTGTAGACTGGGGCAAAATGGAGCAGATCTACCTCTTCTGCTTCTCTCTGTGCTTGTGCATGGTAGAGCAAAGCATCAGTTTGGGAGTCAGGGTGAGCCTGTGGAAACCAGCTGCAGCATGGAGGAGGAGGAAGGACCTGCAGTATCGTAGGATGGGAAGAGGGGACCCTGACTTGCAAAGGGCATAGAGTTGGGCTCACACCAAGGGTATTTATGTGGTGGAAAGGCAGCTATAACCATGCTGAAGTGCTGGCTGGAGAAACAGGTCTTGATACACAGCAGCAAACACTCAAAACAAAGAAAAAAAGCATTTAAAAATGTTGGCCTGCCTGGCTGGTCCAGCCAAGTTTTGTWGTGAGTCTGGAGGTGCCTGTTGCCCGGAGTGCTGTGCTCACACCATGCTGCCCACCAGCGGCGTGGGAGCAGAGCTTGTCACCGTGGGTCACCAGGGATGGTCACCTTAATCAGCTTAAACCACGGCTTGACTCAGGCACTCAGCTGTGCCACCCATCCCAAGGGAAGGTCTCTGAAACAGAGAGTGACCGCTGTGCAAATTCCTCCCGTGGTCACTTTTGCAAACCCCTGCTCAGGTCGGAGAGGGACAGGGAAAGCGGTTAGCGGTATTCTGCCTTTAAAGAGCAGCCATGTTTCAGCTGTGATTCATGCGTCTGGGGATGCGGTCTGTTTTGATAATTTGCGGAAAGCCAGTTCAGCAGAATTGCTAACCAGCTGTTTGCTGATGCTGCCGGTGCGATGTGAGGTTGTCACCCCCCACCAGGGAGACCTGGGGGATGATATTGCCAACACAGAGAGGGGCACAGCATCAGGCTCAAGTGAAGCCTTCAAGCCATGTCCAGCTCCCATCATTTCCTTCACAAGGTCAGTGGAGATGCACAGAGATGGGGACCACCCATCTCTGCAGGGCTAGACTGGCCTGGTGTTTCTTGACCCTTCTTTCTTTGAAAGAGCAATAAACACCTTTGGACCTCCCCACGGAGGGCTGAATTGTACCATGTTGCCCTGACTTTGCCTTCTACTACCACTGCCTGTTGTCTTTGCTTCTTTTCTGGCACGTGTGAGGATGAATGTGTTTGTCCCCCCAAAATTGTCTGCAGTCACTTTGCAGTCCCTTCGACATCTGACAGACCACTTGTGGCCCACAGACTGCAGGCTGAGAAACGCTGGATGGGGTCATGTCTCTCGAGTTGCCTCCCAGCCCTTCTCTCAGGTTCTCTGAAACACGTAGAAAGAAGCAGCCCCTGCCCCGAAAAAAGCATCACCTTGGGTAGACAGGCATGGGGGAGGCAGGGACAGAGATACCCCAACCAGCCAGCTGGGCTGGAGGCCCATCCCTGACCTCCAGCCCAGGGACCTGACTCTCCCAGAGATGCTGCCTGAGCAGCGCAGACGAAGACTTAGGGGATCCCACTTGCAGTTGTGCCGTGGCAGGGGCTGGGGCTGCGGCAAAGGGCAGGCAGGTGAGGGAGGCGCAGAGTGGGTCTGCGGTGGGGGGGGTGGAGGGGGAGGAGAGAGCTCTCGCCAGCCCCACCACACTCCAGCAATCAAAGCCCAGCCTCTGTAATTAATACTATTTAGCCCAGGTTAGTGGCAGAGGAAAATGTCTCTTGTCAGCCTGGCTTTGCCCACTGGCCCTGATTTAGCAACATGAAAGCATTTTTTCTGATTAACTGTTCACTGAAGGAGATAAAAGAGATGGCCATGAAATGTTTTCTTTAATGTGATGAATGTAAAGGGACTGGTAGAGCTGGGAAGGGTGAGAGGAGAGAAGAGAGAGTGCTCTGACAGCAGATGGGGCTGGGGGGGAAAGGGGTGTAGGGCAGAGCTGGGGGGCGGGGGCTGGGGCTGTGCTGGTGGGGGCTGCAGGACACAAATGAGTGGGCATCCAGGATGAAGGTTAGGAATTGAAACATTTCTGAAAAGAGTGACTATGCAAATAACCGTAATTGTTACAGATGTGTGTGTGTGTATATATATGTATGAGATTTTTTAAAAGGGTTTTATGAAGTCGCAGTCTGAATGCCAAATTTCACTGCTCATCTCTACTACTAAGCTAAAAAAATTGTCGGTAGCTAGGAAACAAAGTGAAGTAGTAAAGCTCTATTTCTAACATGATGTGGTTAGGATATTTTGGGTAACAGTGATGCTGCCTCTACTTCGTAAAACCATACCAGGGGGTTGAAAAGCTATATTTAAAAGCTAAACAATTTCCCACCAGCCCTTAGAAGACATTTCGCTGGCRTGTAGTCCAAACTGGCCTTCAATGGCTTCCAATGTGCTTTTAACTATGCATTCTTGATGATAGTTTAGATTTTAAACTTTTCTCAAGCTGGAGAATAAAATTGGTCTGACCCTCTTAAGATTAATTTCTGGTTCCCATGTATTATCAAGTAGTGATTGGGGAATTGGATGGGCTCTTGCCAAAATGAAAAAATACTGATTTAGAAGAGAGAGGGAGAAAATCCAATGCATCCCCAGTCAAGTTAGTTTTTGCAGTTGTTCGCGGAAAGGATTTTGCCCTCATGTTTTTAGATACTCCGGGAAAGAAAGGGAGAGTGTATAAAATAAAACGGTTTCAGTTAAGAGTATCCTATTGAAAGGTAATTGGGCGTAAGGTAGAAGATGAAAGTCTTTATAGATAAGTACCAAGTCATGCAAAATGACATGTCTTGTACAAGCTGATCGTGCCAAAGGGGATGTAACTTTGCAGGCAAGCAAGCAATCATGTTATCTTCCCAGGATGCGCAGCGAGAAGCTCAGACATGCACAAAAGCATTGGCCGTGTTCAACACTAGGTCAGCTGGTCCGTAAGCAGATCGGATGTCCTCTCACCAAGCCCCCCTTTTTGAGTCAGCTTGGCTCCTCTCCCAGAGGTCAGAGGAGACATAGGAAAGGTCCCCGAGCAGGCAATGGAAACACTGAAAGGGAGGTGAGGCTTGAATGCAGATAAGAGGAGTGAAAACTAATTGATCTGAAAAAGCACTGTGATTGTGGGGTATAAAGTAATGACTGGGAAGTCCCTTTATTTACTGCGAGGCAATAATAGCAGAGGGCAGATGATAACACTGCAAGGGTGACATTTTAGGGCTCTTTAATCTAAGCAGAGAGAGGCATAACAAGCAGCAGGGATTGCAATTTAAAGCCAGGCAAATGTAAATAASAAATGAGGCACATTGCACAGGGGGTGCTGGCACACATCGAAGCAGAGTGGGAGGGGTCTGGGGCTCCCCATCTCTTAACGGCTTTGTGTCCAGATAGACTGATTTTCTGGGAGATAAAAACAAGGTACTGAGCTCAACTGCAGTGAACTGAACTGAAATTCAGCGGCCAGTGATGTATGGCAGAATGTTAGTCAGGCTAAGAATTCCTGCCTTTTCTTCATTCAGGCTTGACTGAAAAATATGCCATTTACCCAAACACCTCACCCATAGGGACTGTCTCAGGGTGGTGGGGAGCACAGTCACCTTCAAAATGATGTGATGTTTGCATGGCCAAGAGAAGCGTGTGTCCTTTCATCGCCCGGGGAAAAGCGGGGTTAGTCTTCATGGAAGCAGCTGCAGGCARTGGTCTTTGAGCGGAGGCCTGGGACCAGGAGAAGTCATCGCGGTGCCTGCAGGAACATGCCTGAGGCTCACACACATCAACCTGGCGCCAACCACTGTGAGAGCTGTACTGGRTGACCCCTCCTGGGAAAACATAATGCTTGAGCCTCTGCACCCCGTAAGTGCTTCCAGCAGCTCGTGCCGGGGCTGCTCAGAGGCACCATCCCCACTGCCCAGGAAGCCTTTCCGTGAAGGCTCTGTGGCCATCTCAGGACAAGCCTCTGCCTTGGCATCCTTTCTTTTCCCTGCTCAGAAATGTTTCCAAGGCTCATCCATAGCATCAGTGCATGTGTCCCTCAACGGGCCTTTCGGGGTCCCCTCTTGTTGTGTGCCCCTGAGGGCAGGGTTCTCCCTGCGCTCCCCTCATCTAACCATGCCGCTTGTTCCCAAAACCTTCATTTCTGTGAAACGCCCTAAGCCTCCCGTAAGCTCAGCTAATGTGCTGTGACCCATCCTGCTAATCCGCAGGCAGCTGCCCAGGCTGCCAGCACATCGCAAGGGTTTGGGGTAAGGGGAGTCTGTGCCGAAAGCCCTACCTTGCCTCTGGCATGCAGAGCGGGGCAAGTACTGCACAGCAGGTAGGAAAAACACCTGCAAGTGATCATTAAGTGATAATGTTTTCCCAGAAAGTGGCAAATCTGTCAGCCTGGAGTTCATCATTGTAAACAGTTTTTATTTTAAAAGCAAACAAATAAACTGGTGAAAGTCTCCCAGTAGCAGGTGCTGGCTCCGTGCTAAGCCCAGCCTTGCAGCCCATAATTCACAGTTGACTGTTGATTCTATCTGCTATTTATAGCTGGTCAAATCTCTCCATCCCACCTTGTGTTTCCTACTTGCTCTCTCTTCCTAATTAATGTATTTACTGTGAATATTTTAATAATAATAATAATAATAATAATAATAATAATAATAATAATAATAATGAAAAATACAGCTTGTGGCCAAGGTGCTGCTGACATGAGCTGTTTGCGAGGGCACGGGCCAGCCGGGGAGGCTTGTGCCGTGATGGAGGTTGAAGAAATGGTGAGATGGGAAAGGAGGTGGCGTGCAGATAAAGTGAGGGACAGAGCTCAAGAATAACAGGGCAGGGTCTCYCCCCGTGGTGTGAACTGCAGTAGTTTCACTGGCTTCGCTTGAACCACCACCCATTTTGTGCCAGCTGTGGAGGTTGTCCCAGGTCCCAGCTAGGGCAGCCCCGTTCCTGCTGCGGCAGGTTGGTCCCTGGCTGAGTAGGGAAAGACAGGCATGGGAAAACTGACATAGTGTCAGTCCAAAGGGGAAGCTGTTTAATGAAGAGCCTGGCCACGCTTTTGGAGGAGTTTGGCTGGGACACAGATGCTGCAGTTGATTGCAGGCTGGCAGCCGTGGCTGCCTGGTGAAGGTAGGCTGTGACTCTGCAGCTGCAACCACTCTGAAACCCTGGGGCAGAGAAGAGCCCTGAAACGTCTTGGGAGATGTGACACCAGCCAACATGGAATAAATAGATTGAACAAGCCGTGTACGAAAAGACACCCACATGCCACTGAACCTCACTTCATCCTCCACTCCTTTGCAGATGTCCTTCTTATGCAGGTCAGCTTCCACTGGCTACATGAGCTGAGACTGCAGCCACCTTGCTGTGTCAGCTTCACATATTCTTCAGTAGGCTTATATTTCCTTACATATGTGCAAGTTTAAGCATTGCATTATAGCCTCAAGCAGACACCAACCGTGCCTCTCCCTTATTTAAATTCATTTTACTTGCCAACACAGCACAAGGTTCTGTAAAGTATGGATATAACTGAGCCCCTGCTTTGTGGGGAGGTGCGTTATGAACTACATAGCCCTCATTGGCCTTAAAATCAAAAAATTTATGACACACACTGCCACTGCCTTTCTGAAAAAGGCAGTTTCTTTTATTTCATATTGGGTCGTTTAGGCAGCAAGCTCTAAACCAGAAACTTGCTTCTCTTTCATGTGTAGTCCATGATAAACACTTGTTCTGGACTTTTGAACAAGTGAGTTTTGCACCCCTTTGTGGAGGGAGCATAGTCCGCCTGGCTTATTGCCCGAGTGGATGTTTTCTCATTTTAGAGAAGATGGTACTGTGATCCCACTGCTCAGCAGGAGGCACAGGTCCACATCCCGGCTCTTGCACGATCCCCTGAATGATTGCAAAGATGCCTCTCTCCTCCCCAGGAATCTCCATGTCTGGAAAGTGGGGAGAGCCTTGCAGTGAAATGATGAAAGTGGTGCTATCTGATGGGGCATGCCTCTGCTCACAGAAAAACCTAGGCAGCTAAGTGAGTTGGGTATAAAGTGTAGATAGAGAAAGCCCAGTGAGTTTTCCTTTTTTAAGTGGTTCTCTACCGAGGATGCAAATTCTGAACCCATAAAAAGGCCAGTTATGATTACTTGTTTATAAAAATAATGCAGCTGATCTTAAAGAGGAGGTTTAGGGTGTGTTTTGTTACTCTTAGGAGGTCTGCACTAAATTAGTTTATTTCATTTTTTTACACTGGATAAGTTTCAGGCTGTTTTTTTAACAGGGCTGCTAATGTAACAATAGGATGTGACCGAACTGTTAGCAGCCTCAGGCACTGTCCAATGATTCACCAAAGCATTTCACTTGTACCACAGCTGATATTTGTGTGTCGTTCAGCATGCCAGACTGGAACATTCAATATTTGGGACTCAGATTCCTCCCAGACAGAAAGGCGCTTGGGAGGGGTTGCAGCCTATCTCTGGGCTCCTTCCTTAAAAAAAAAAAAAAAAGAGATCTGATTAAGTTAATTATGCTTTGGGGGAAAAAAAAGAACAGAAAAAGCAACTTATGAGATGTTGGGAAAAAGAAATAGAAACGTTTTCTGAGAAAATGGCTTGAAACAATGGATTCCTGCCATCTTAGCTGTCTCACCTTTCCTACTGGCTTGGCTGTGATTTATATTTCTATCAGTGAAACAGCGATCCTGATGTGAAACAGCTCTGCAAATAACCAGAGCAAAATCTATTCATGCCTTCACAATATTCCACCTCAATATTTCAGTGGAATGAAAAATAGAAGAAAAAGATTTTTTTTTTTAATTGACATTTGCTTTGGAAACTGGGCAACTGGGCGATCTCTTCTGGAATTGCCTTGGCAGATGTAGTAGCCCATGGACTGAATGCTCCAGGAAACGAGGGCAGGCTCTTTCCATAAAACAACACCCCGCATTCCAGCTCTCTCACCTAAGCAATTTTTTTTTTTTATGCCAAATACCTTTTCTGACAAGATTTACAGGGGTCTTAAAAAGTCTTATCAAAAATTAGATTGGAAACAGGTCTAATGGCCCTTCCCATCTGGTACAGAAGGGAGTTAACAGCATAACGATGTGAGAATGTTTAGCAGTTTATGTGATTGCACAAATATTTCTTTCATTCCTAGCAATGGGACCCAAAAAAAGGGCTTTATGAGATTGACAGATTACCCCATTCTACACTGTCAGTTGCTTATTTCACCTTCAATGATACACAGCTGCAACATGTTTGATGTGCCTGTGAGCCCAAATCAAAGCAGTGAACATCTCCTTAAATATTTCTCTAACAAAACCTGCTCAAGTAGACTAGATTATCTACAGAAGGAGTCCTACAGGAAGCACCTGCACTTGGGTATTTAGTTCAGCATTGTGTTACCTAATGCTGCTGACCTGTTCTGTGATCTTGAAAAAAAATGCTTTCTTTTTGTTTCCTCTCAGATCCCATCACTCTTTTGTCTCCTTATATGCTGAGCGCTTCATGGCAGTATCTGCCTGGTCCCCTTTGTTTGTAGGAGGCTCTGCGCGGCTCAGTCGAAGCCTATAAAGAGCAGTGTTGTATGAATGGTGCCTGTCACRTGGGCAGGACAGCGAAGAGGTCTGTCTCTTTTGCCCCCTTGTGTGTTGTGGCACAGTACCATTTATGGTGTTGTGCAAGTTGGTGACATGGGTAGAGAGATAAGACCTCACCTTTGGATGCTGCTGCAGTTCCTGGTTGCTGGCGCAGAAACGCAGCGATGCAGATGAATTTCCTGCTAAAGCCTGAACTAGATGCAATATAAAGCAGCTGAAAGGAAGATTTGTTCAATTCCAGCTTCAAATCAGACCTGAGGGTATTTTTGTTGGAAGAGGAACACCAGCATGGTCTCTTGTAAAGCTGAAGCTGCTGCTCTGAGATACGAGCTTGGGTAAGTGAAGTTAAGTCTGTTGGGAGCAGCAGAGTTATTGAAGCCTACCTTTCAATGACTGGATTGCAATGCTGTAACTCCCTTCCTGTGTCTCCCATACTTACTCTTACAATACCCTCCAGYCCACTTCAAATCCTCTACCTACATCTGGGCTGTCTACCAGAGGCTGGGCATGGTGCCTGGACTGCCAGACTGACTACCGCCTCTTTGATGCCTGAGAGGGAGCCCATCAGCTCCTGTTGCCCCAGTCCATGTGCCTGTAGCACGTGGACAAGAGCACTTTCCAACCGCAGAGTCTACTCTGGAGAGAGGTTTTGGACAGACACAATGTTTTGGGCAGACACAACATGCACTGAAGGCAGGCAGATCACCAGAAGAGAGAGGAGGGAATTTTATACAAAGATGGTCTCAGCTGTAAATGAAAGAAAAGCCTATGAAAAAAGGAAGACAGTTTTCTGTAGCTTGGATCAGCCTGAGCTGTTAAGACTCCCAGTCTGTATAACACKTCAGTCCTGGGGTACTTAGGCTTTTTGTGTGACCAAGCTACCTGGCTTTGGGCTGTTCTGTCTCGTGGGGCTTCTTGCAGTCACTGGACCGGAAACTTGGTTGCATGTAGTTTTTCTTTGCAAGTTTAATGGGGATAAAAACCATACGAAGGTAATGGAGATAAAAATCCTGTGACATCTGTTTTTACTTTAAAAAATTGCATAAAACCTGAAAACACACAAATTTGCCCAGCATTTGATGAGTGATGAGCAGTCTTTCCTCTGCTTGTGTGACAGCCTGAAGCTGCTAATGACTAGACAGGCTATAACTACAGCTAAGAGAAAGCCACAAGAAAATAGCACTTGATTAATAAAGCAAAGTGCCAACTTTCAGCCTCACTGGAGTCCCCAGACAGGTGGGCTATGACAACCCTGAGCCACCCCTATAGCTGTTGACCCCACCAGGCTGGCTCAACACGCAATGCTTAGTGATTCTGGAGCAGGCAGTCATCTGCCTCTCTTTCAAATCACTCTGCCACTACCAAACCCTCTTCCTACACCCTGAAGGTCCAGGTGGTACTCCAGACTGTCACCATGACAGCCAGGTTACCCCCAGGCTTGTAGCTGGTAGAATCAGGCAATCAAATGCAGGATGCTCCAGGTTTCTCTTCAGGTGCTGCAGACAGTAAAGCTTGGAAGGTCATGGAGGATGTACTAGCCAAAGCCTGCAACTGTGCTTGCGGCACCAGAGGAGAAAAAGAAAGGGGAGCACTGGAAATGTGCATGTGGGATGAATCCCACCAACCACCTCCTTCCATCCCATGTCCAACAGTGGCCAGCACTAGTGCTCCTGAGAAAGATGTCAGGGCTCGGAGGGGGCGAGTGTGGAGTAAGCCCATCTCTGTCCTTCACCCTCTGTCATGGGTATCCATTCCAGCTAAGCAGCTCAGTCAATGAGCAGCCAAAGACAGGCCCTGGAGCAGGATAACTCATACGCCTTCTGACACATGTGGTCATTATTCACAATGTTCCTGAGCCTTGCTGACTGCCTTCAAAATTATAGAAGTTGGCCTGATGGTACAGAGCTAACTTAAGTTAGACAGTACTCCCACCGTCCCTTGAGAGGGAAACTCACTGAACTCCCCATGCCAACTCTCAGAAGCCAGCAATAAGAATGGGAAGAAAAATTGCATAACTTACTGCTATTTGCAACAGCCCTGTGCCTTGTAGCTACCCAGGCCCCTTCTAAGTGCTACTAAGTTCATGGCTGGTGTTAAAATGTGTGTTATTCCACTGGAATTCCCCACCCTTTAACTTCTTYTCCTCCACTGCTTTTGTGATTATGAGGGAAAGGACAGGTGTTCCCAACTGTCCCCCGTGAGACTGTTAGCACACTCATATTGATGACTCCATTGCTCTTCTCCTTTCTGAGGCAATGCATCCCGGTATTTTCAGGGTCTTGCCAGTCAGGAGTTAGCCCACAGTCATTCTCATTGCGTTATCTTCCATGTGGTGGGTGAGCAGACCTGCAGCAGGGGCTGCACGTCTGCTGATATAAAGGTGTTGGGACCTCAGCAGTATGCTTTCCCAGGCCCTTTCACACCATGCCCACAGTGCCAGCCTCCTCTCCGAGCATTGCTATAGATCACTTAGAGCCCCATAAAGCCCACGAGKCAGAGAAGGGCTCCAGGCTGCCTGAATTTGTTTTCATCATCCTAGGCTTTCTTCTGCAATGGGGATCCCTCTTCRTTGAGCCACTGAGGGGTGTCTCCTTAAGTTTCCTCAAGCCTCTTCTTGTCCAGCAGGTATTTATATCACTTTTATCTCATTATACACCTTCCTTATCTCACTACACATCCTTCTTGTATTATTGTACATCTTCCTTTCTAGATCATTAAAGAAACCAGCATGTGGCAGCGAAGAAGGGCTGCTGACTGGTGAGGCAGCCTTGCCAGGGAGGAAAGTGGATAAATGGGTAAGCATTACTGTGTCTGGGTGAGAGCGTGTTAAGCTCCAKATCAGGGAAATCCAGGAGTCTTGTATAATGCAAGGGATCTCAAGATGCTAAAAATACAAACTTGCCAACAAACGCGACAGTACGGATTTGCAGCAGAGCCCAGACGATGGGTGGACAGAAATCCCAACAGCCGCAGACAGTCCCACCTGATCAAGTCCCCCAGCTGCTGCCTTTGACTTCAGGGCTTTACGAAGGGGATTTGAAAAACAGGGTATATCCCATTACTTCTTGCTGGAAAGCTCTTCTTGAGTCCACTGTCTCTTCTCTCCTAGGCCAGTCTAGCAGAGAAAAGCTTCTTCCTGACTTGTGGGCCTAAGTTAGCAGCTCTTTGGTTCTGTGTTGGGACTGAGCAGGTGGGATGGGAGAGCCTAAGAGAGGCTGTGTTAGAGCCCAGTACCCATTTAACTGTGGATAAAAGAAAACCCAGAAAATGGATGAGAAAATGAGGAGAGAGCCATCACACTCCATGGATAGAGAGCTGGTAGAGCCTCACTCCAAGACATCTGTTAAGGTCAGCTGGATTTAAGCACTTCCTTTCTTGGAAGTAAGCGTAAGCGGTTCTCTGAGTAAGATCTCAGAAGCAGGCTTGGGCAAGACCTGGCGGTACAAATGTTACTGCAGTCAGAAAGCAGTCTCCCTTTCCCTCGAGATACAAACTCGCTAACCTCTGTGGGATGGGGGGACAGCACTGGGAATGAAAGCAAAGATTGCACAACATACTATGTTAGAAACCAGGCTTGACTCCCAGCCAGCGTAAATTTGAACTAAGTGTTATACTGGGTCAGATCAAAAGTCCACCTAGTTCATCCTCCTGGCTTTGACAGCAACTAAAGCATAAAACCCGGGTCTCGACAGAGGGATCTTTTCCCTTGTAGGCCCTCTTAGCATCTGACAGCTAGCACTGCAGACATGTCCAGAGATGGCGCTTTGGCTAGACCATTGTATCTGAAAATGAGAGGCTTCTCATGGTCTGGTGCTTTGCTGGAGCCACTGAGATAGTTGTTTTCCACAATATTCTGCAGCAATGAGTTCCACGGAGTGGTCATGTACCGTGTGAAAGGAGGGACCATAACTGAGTGGATAGAGAGGCCAAGCGAATGTACACTGCTCAAAACGCCCCCCACCCACCCCTTTCTCAATGTATACAGAATTGAAGACTATGAATCTTTCAATCAGTGCTTATGAAGAAATCCTGCAGCTATACCATACAGAAAAAACTGAGGAAGTCCAAGTTTGAAATGGGTTGTTGGTCATTGCTGCATGAGGGCCACCTTTACGGGAATTCTGCCAAGTAATTTTAATTGTGATGCTGTGAAAATGTCGTGTAAATAATGTTTCTGTGATACATGTGTTGCAAGTTATTTCCAAGCCATAAAAGAGCTAGGAAAGAAGAAACTGAAACACAAAATGCTTTGTGACGCCGGAACACTCTTCTGGTGAGTATCAGTTTGCAAACCGCAATGTAAGTTTATGCCCACAATTCAGTTGACCTCCTGAAAGCAAAGGTAAACAGGAATAGAAGGGCAGGCGTCTGCGGTTCCCTCTTCTCTCCAGAGAAATTCATTCTCTATCAAGCTCTGCCCTATTTCACTGGCATTCTCTCAGCCCCTGAGCAACTGAAAACAAAAATACCACGAAATATCCTAACTTAGGTGTGCAGGGAAGGGGGCCTGTGAGACACGCTTGGCAGTTTTGAGAGCAACCGCACTGCTCCCAAATCTAACAAGGAAACCTGATGCCCACCCCAAAAACCACACAAACCAAACCAAAAGGATGGCTTAAGAAGGCAGCCTGTTCGGAAAGGCTGCACTGCCGCAGTGGGAAGTGTCTGAACCAAACTCTAGCTGGCCATGGCTGAGAAAAAAATCCATGTTATCTCCCTTCCCAAAACTTSCAATCAAATGTCGAACTCTTTGGTTTGGCAGAACTAACCCGTTTCTTTTCTTTAAATACGGTGTCTGGCCGAAGGAGAGCATCAAAACAAGCTGAGGAAGCATGAGGTGTATCCACTCCCCTGAGCGAKGCAAATTGCTGTGCTCAAGGGCTGCCACAGGCAAAGTTTGTCGCCTACACCATGTGGTAGGACCCCCAGGAGTAAGGATGTGGGCTTTTCTCCTCACCACAGTGGCTAGTGGTGTGAAATGCTGCTCTTGTAATCTCCTCTGGGAGCCATTTACCAGCCCCTTTTGGCAAACAGCAGTTATCTGCTGTGTAAGCTGTGACATACATTACTATCACAATTATACACCCGTGGTCCTTCATCTTGTTTAGTCTATTAGCACCGGGATGCGTAGAATCTGAGTAATGGCATTTTATGGGAAGAAAGACAAGTTCMAAGATTAAACTGCCCTCCAGGAGTAGATACTTAATAAAGAAAAGCAATCACCAAGAAGGTAAAGACAGAGACTGTCTCAGCCTCAGTGCCTGTTCCAGCTCAGCCTCTCCCATATATGGACCCTATTCTGCTCCTGTTGCACATTTGTGTCCGAGGAGCCAGGCTAGAGAAAGGGGAGTAGGGCTGCTCGTGTGTGCTAAGGACCGGCTGGAGAGCTGCAGACCTGCTTGCTCCCACGTGCCTGGGGTGTGGACAGGAGATGAAGGCCCCTGGACATCACCCTCTGCCTCTCAGGCTCCAGCAAGCAGGGATGCTGTTGGCCTGCTGCTGCCAGGCTCCCAGCCCTTGGAAGCTTCCCTGGGATGCTCTCTAGGCTGCAAAAGGAGAGGAAAAGGACAAGTGGAGGAGGGAAGCTTGGGGGTGCATGATTCCCATGGTGGCAGAGGCACTCTGTGACCCCAAATAGGCTATGGCATGGGATGGTAGAGTGAAGGGGATGTGCTCGTAGCTCAGCCAAACCAACAGGCAGACACTGCATGTAGAGAGCCACCGTCAGCTTCCTAAATCAAAGCTGTCAGCAGGTTTGGGCCACCCAGTGTAGCAAGGGAGATGTGCTCTTCAGCAGTACCTCCCTGCCATTTTGAACTCACTGTGTCCTGCAACATCAAGGCCACCGCAGAGCTRGGCTCTGGCACAAGACAGCACAGACCAGCTCTCCAGGAGCTGCAGTCTCAAATCTCACATCTGCTTTATGAAAGGAAGTGAGCCTGGCCACACTGCCTCCCAGAGAGAGCCCAGGGAAATTAGACAGGGAGAAGAAACACAGCAAGCACTGAAAATGGAGAGGCGAGTGGGGCTGGTGTGAGTCAGGGCTTTGGTAGAGCCCCTTCTCCCTCCTGGAGCAAGGGGGTGGGTGGGGAAGGGATGTGCTCTAGCCCCTGGCCCTGCAGCTGCCCGTTTTGTATTCCCAGCCGGCATGAGGGGTGGCAAAATGGGCTGCACTGACAAATCGTGGCCACTCATTAGCAGGGTCGCATCAGCCTCTGGCACAGTGGAGCCAGGAGCAAGCACACTGGAAGCCAGATGGTTGTAGAGGTGTCCGGCTGGCTTTGATCTGTGTGTACACACGCTCACATTCACATTTACATACCTCTCCACCCACACAGAAACTGAACTGGAATCAAGATAATTTGGAATAACAGAGTGGGATTTCCCAATGGCAGATCCGATCTGAGCTTCACCCTGTGGATGCTACTTGTATAAACCTCCCGTCCTTTCTGTCACCCTTTCCCACCGCCCCCCGCCCCCCTGCAGACGAACCTGCCTTGTAACACCTCTGAGGTGGCTCAGTGCAACATCCCGTTCTCCCACACGGGAATGCCAGMCTGGTTGGGTACTCCCGCGAGGCGTCACCTGCAGCACCTGATATTCAGAGGCCGGTGAGTGAGAGCCCAGCGAGCGCCTGGGAGGAACTGCCAGCTGCAGCCTCACTCCGTTAGCATGAGATGTGCCAAGAGGCTCGGAGCTGATCAGCCCAGGAGACAGCTTCCTGATGCAATTAAGATAGACATAAATTCAGAGACATCTTGCCAGTCTTCTGGGCCGTGTATTGCTAATTAAAAGTCAGCCTGTACATTTAGGATCAAGGACAGGGATGCATACTCTGGTGGTAGAGAACACTTCTGCATGTTCTTGTGGCACTGGTGTCTGGATCTGCAGAACATAGTTGTGGCTACCTGTGAGTGAGAGGTTTCCCTTGGACTCTTTTGGCTTATGTTGCATGCTTGCTCCAATTTAAAAGCTTAGAAAAATCAGAGAGGCAGGACTGTCCCACAGGTCAGGCGCTGGAATGGGGCTCAAGAGTTTTCAGTTTTGCACTTGAATCAGCTGGATTTGAAGCACGATGTTGGGAAAGCCACCTTACTTGTGCCTCTGTTCACATCATACAGGCCAGAGAGCGCAGAGCGAGCACTTTCTCCAGTGGGACCCTGCCTGAGCAATAAATCTTATAGTCAAGGATTGACTTCTATTCCAAGTACGCAGCACAGCGAGTCCCTAGTCTCTCTCACCCTGTATCACAGCTGTGATACAAATGGTCAATCATCAGAGGAATTTTTTTTTCCAACTGTGAATTAAATTTTAGCTGGGCATCATTTCCTCTGCAGCTGACAAGCATTTCTGTAGGAAGTTTTGTGAGCCCAGCAAGTGAATAGGGTTCGTGCCCTGACGGTAATTAAATGATAGATTCACTTTTGGGTTTAGGAGATAACATGTGCTCTAGGGTGGTCCATCGAATCCCGAAACAGCACCACACAACTGAAAAGACAGCTCAAACAAAGGATTTCACAATGAGGATTTTACAGTTAAGGCATTTGGGTTCGTTGTATATGGATTCAGTTCCCAGCCACAGATCTGCAGCATGAGCTGAGGCTCTCAGGTCCCTCAGCTGTAGAAAGGGAACAATACTCCATCCCCTCTTTACGGGAAGGTTGCAAACAAATGCAAAGCTATCTAACAGGCCGGTGGAGCCTCCAGCAGAAGGAGCCACAAGCACGTGGTGAGACCACATGCCTGACTATCTTGATGGTTGCCTGTGGGATCTCAAGAGACTAAAATTCCTTCTCCAAATCATTCAAACTCACAAACTTAAGGAAGCAGAAAACCCGAAGGCAAATAATCTGCTTGAAAATGGGACATGAGTTAATGGAGAGTTTTTATTGTGTAGAGTGAATATTCAGTGTGTATTCACTTATGTTTCCCTCTCCTACCTTCCCTTTTTATACTCTAAAGCAATTCAGAAACAAGCTAAAGATATGCTTCACACTAGCTGCTTCAGGTTTGGTATCAAGTAACTTTTTACCTCCTTCAGCTGTCGAAGGAAGCTGATTGCCGGGAATTGCCAAAAGAGCGGATTAGCATCTGCTGAATGTTGCCAGTTCCTAGGACTGACGGAAAGCCAGGCAGTGCCCTTGACGGCTCCCCCATCATTGTTCCCCTCCCAGCCATCTCTGATGGCCACCCAGCTGTTCTCCCACTCCAGCCCTCAGATTTACAGTCTGTCATGGCTCACAGCTGCGAGCAAGGCTTGGTTGGAAGGACTAGCCCTCGTTTCTGGGAGCTGCCACCTTGCCTTTCAAAAATTCTGGGTGTTCAGAAGAGTGAACAAAACTGCACAGTAAAGTCTTCAAGCGGATGGGTCCCAAAGCAGCGGATCTGCCCAAGCGTGCAAACAGCTGGATGCAAAGGCACCAAGAAACACAGAGTCGCTTCTTAGATATTTCAGAGGACTCTTAACTATTGTTTGGAAGGTCAGCACAGCCAGTTGTTTTGCAGCTGCTCCAAACATATGAGAAGAGGGGTGCAGTGAAGATTTGCTGCATCACCATTTGGCCAATGGGAGGAGGACACAATCCTTCAACAGCTCACTCCTCAGCCCTGGGACCATTCTCCAGAGTACTGGCTTTTAATGCTGGTTCTTCAACACTGAAAGATCAGACTATTGCCTGCCAATGGCTGGCAGCTTACAGGACTGATCTGAGACCTGCAATAGTGCACCACTGACTTGAAGGAAGGCTGATGGCTCTTAAAATGCCAGAAAATGGGTGCAAGATATATCAGCTTCCCTGAGGGATCTTCAGAAAACCATGAGAGCCCTATGAGCCTACAAGCTCCAGAAATGCCCTGCTCATGCAGCTTTTCAAACACGGCCAGTGTATTCATGCCCTTGTCACCCAGGTCTCTCCCTGTTTAGCTCCTGAAGGCTGGGAGATGTGGTGCCAGGCACTCAGCCTGGGACAACAACGCAGGGAGGAAGTACAGCCTGAGGACTCCACGCCACCATCACCCCATAGACCCACAATGTACTCTTCTGGCTTTGGAGCCTCTTCTCCCCAGCTGCCAGAGGCTTGCTCACCAGAGATGCTCTGGCATATTTATTTGCTTTGGTTTCAAATCCCCCCTCTCCAGCCCATGTTAATGCTCACACTGTTGTGCACTCAACCTGCTGCATCTACAGGCTGCTGGAGTAGTCCTCTCCCCCAGCCCTTCTTCTCAGTTTGCCATGTCTCTCTTTCTACCCCCATCTCTAAGCTCCTTTTTCTGGGACCAGACTCTTAGACTTACTGCCAAGCTCAGCATAGGGCTGGCAGTTCCCCCTTTCCCTCCCGCAGGGTTGTGCCAAGCTCTAGAGTCACCGCCTGGGGAAAGGGTGATCCTCTGTAGTCATTCCCCTCCCCTCCACCCAAATGCTGGGAGCTGCTTTAGCTCTTTCTGTGCTTTTATCCCTCACACCAAGAAAATTAACCACTAATGAGAACCATTTGGCTTGCAAGTTCTCACTGCTCCTTCATATCAAGGTCGCCTAAAACTACTCCGTTAGCTCAGAGACATGGAAAGTGCTGGTTGTATAGCTTCTGCTCCTCAGATCCAAAAACTTTGGGCTTCACAACCAGCCCAGACTGCTGTTTTCCCTCTGGTCCAGCCACTGAGGCTGCTGGCCATTTCTATGTAGAGATGCTGCAGTTGCCTGGGACTCTCCTGTACAGTTTCTCACACCAGCAGGCCTTTGCCAGCTCCTAAATTCATCAAGTTTCTCTTCCACTCCCTGGAGCTCCAGGGTGCATCTCCCATTTCTGAGCTTTCTCCCTTGAGCAGGGATTCCTAAAATTCCTTAAATTAAGTAGTCGGTTAAGTAATTGCAACAAATAATTTTTCTTCTCCACAGTTATGGTGTCTGTCATTCCTAAGGATCCCAGCACAAATCTCAAATGCACTGTGATACAAAAATGCAGCCATCTCTGGAGTAGTGTCTCCCAGATGGGACCCATGTGATGGCTAGCAATGCTCACGAGCATGCTGTTTTCTTCAGAGAGCCCAGGCTGTGTCCCCACACCACCGAGCAGCACAGAGGGATCATTAGTATCCTTTCAGAGCTGGGAGAAAGCTGGGGCTGCTTGGTCTGAGCTGAACAATTGTGTGACATGTACAGGATGATTTAGATGCTACAGTGCTGGAGTGGGAACCGCGCGTGAAGTCAGATGTTGCAATGAGCAAGACCACGAGAACTGGGCATGTTGCACAAACCATGGATAGCTCCAGGACTGAGGAGCCAGGAGTTGGGGAAGCTTGAAGCTCTGTCTAATGGGGACAAGGGCAGCTTGATGAGCAGCACCAAACACTGTTCTCTCAGAGGGGGCTGCATCAACACATTCCTTGGCACTTGGGCAGTGAACAGAGAAATTTCTTTTTCCTCCCAAGAATGTGTGCAGGGTGGGATCTTGGAGCCCGGCCTTTGAATAACTCCGGTGAGGAAAGGCTCGTCGCATTCCTCCTCTGCTCTGTGGGGCCAAAGGATGTGCAGGGTCCCCTCGGTGCAGGGCTGCTGTGTGTGAGGATGCTCTTCCAGTTGCTTCCCTCAGGAGCCAACACAAAGATGTGGCAGGATTCAGGATAAAGACCCTGTGCTCCTGTCATTCCCAGGAGTTACCGGGATCAGTATCAGGCCTGACAGATACTCCTGTGTGTGTCCGGGGCCTGAGGCCATTGCCTCAGAATCACACCAAAGGCCTTCAGAGAAGGATGCAGGCACAGATCGTTCCTTCAGTGCCTGGAAGCACTTCCATACTGCAGGGAGACCCCTCTGCGCAGCACGTGGACAGGTTTGACCCTGGATACAGCCAAAATGAGAAAAACTTCTAAGATCTTGTGCCGCCCCATCAGAGCCCTACCTCCCAACAGTTTAGAGCATCTTCTTCTCCAGCAGCCTCCCTGCAGCCAAAMCATTTGGCACCATTGACAACCAGGGCTTTTCCTTAATGGGTAATGACTGTCTTACCTCCCATGGGCCCTGTGAGGATTAATGAATTAACCGCTTTGGAAATGTACAACAAGGGACTAATAATAATATAGGAGTGGCACAAATATTTCACAATGAGCAGCCTGTCAGATTCAGCCTTGTCATTCTTTTCCGTGAACTGCACTCACTATGAAGTTGCGTTCTCCTTGCATTTGTTTGTTGATTTAATCGATGAAAAAATCCTGTCAGCTCTTTTTTTTTTTTTTTGGTGTTTTGGTTTGTCCTGTGACTTAACAGCAAATATTTGAAATTCAGTGTGTGTTAGTGAGAGTGGCTCCTCACAAATAGTGGGTGTTGCTGATCCCTGAGCAGATGAGCAAGTATGTTCTTTGAGAGGCAAATGACTGCAAAAATCATTCTGCCTATTTTGCGCAGGGGACTGAAATGTGATGCCTAAAACTATCTTGAGCAGTAAAATACAGTTTCTCATGGAAGTGAAATAGTATCGTACTCCCACAGGTCATCCAAAGGATTTGAACCTAGGCGCTATGYGCACCAAACAACAAACCTTCTCTGACTTCGGCTATGGAAACTGCCCGGTCATCTGGGTTCTCCAAGGGACTGGGCAGCACTGCAAATGCAATCCTTCCCAGGATCTTTATCTTCACCTGTTGCTTAACTTGAATTGTTGCTAGTGCATGGTGCTGTATGAGGGCTGCGTGTTATTAGACAACCCTGAGGCATTTTTGTGGCAGTGATAGCTGCATCTCCAGGGAAGCTGGGCACCTCATGGGATCTTGCAAAGGTCTAACGTTCAAACAACACCATATAGCTGTGTCCAGCTCAACGTGGTACTTTGTCCGCCTTCCCCACTGTGAAGCCATATGTTGCTGTGGCGACGCTGGGATGTCATCATTGTTTCCACAGCAATGCACTGTGATGTCATAAGGAGAGGATTAGGGTGACTTTGTGGCCAGATCAGGCAGAGCAACTGCTGTCTTCAATTACAGCAGCAGGGAACAGAGCGCATCCAGGGACATGGTCATTGCTTTCTCTGGCAGAACTCCTTCCCGTTCTTGCTCGCCTCCCCCCACCACTGCCACCTGTGTCCTGACGGGAAAGTCCCCACCCCAGAGCAAAGGCCAGCAGGTGACATCCCTTCTCTCGCTGACCCCAGCAGAGTTGCTGTAGGAGCGCTGCAGAGCCAAGCCCTGCCAACGGCGAGGAGCAGGCAGGGACTAGGTGCTGGTACCAATTAGCAGCCTGAACAGGGTTATTACAGGACAAGCTCTGTTTAACTTAACTGCTAACAGACTGGCTCTGTCAGTTGGAAGAAATCACAGGCAAACAGACTTAATGGGGGCCCACAGGAGTGGGGGCAGGGAACATGGTGGCTTCCTCTCCTCTTATGAGCAGTGTATTTTGTAAAATACAAATGTAATTGTCCTTTGAAACACATGTACAGCAGGATGGGGAGGAGGGCGGGAGACAGTGAGTGTCACTGATCAGCTCAAATCTATGGAGCGATCTGCATCCCAAAGAGCCCGGGTTGTGGCACATCTGTTTCATGGTCTCTTTTTGTCACCAGAGAACAATAGCAAGGCTTTCCCGCACTGCCAGGCGGCTCGGGCTGCTCCAACATCACCATCAACCAAACCTGCGCCCAGGGGAAAGCCTCTATACCTTCACCTCTCCTGCAAGCCTGGCACTGCCATGGGCTGTGCCCAGCACACCCCGCTCCTCCGGTGAGCCCCTGGGTCTGCTTTTGATCCCCTGGTGCCGTGCTGTCCGAGCTGTCTTCCAGCCTGGCCTCACGCCCCGCAGCAGCGCTGGCGGCTTGAAGCAGCCAAGCCCGACTCCAGCTCTGATTTGAGGCACGGCATGGTCTGACAGGGACTTGCAGTTCTCACGGAGAAGCTGCATGAGCAGAAAATGGATTGAAAACCCTACATGCAGCTGAAGCTACTGTCTGCAGATTTTGTCAACCCAGATGGGCTCTCTCCCGAATGCAAGGGGGGAAGAGCAGACAGAGCACCATATTCTCCTAAGTACAGGACTCTGGCTCATTCAGAGCACAGTCCACTGGCCATGGAGGTCCGTGGAGATTCCTGCAGAGGTCAGGTAGCTCTGGTGGGACCCCTGAATCCACAGGTCTTTTCTGGATTGGGAACACTGGCGATGTCTGTTTTTACGAAGGAAGGAATGCCACTGGCACGTTAAATGCGTGGTTGGGTGGGGTTCTGGAAAACTCACAGCAGTTAACATGACAGCATTGCTCACTGCATCAGGATTGTACTGGCCAAGATCTAGGAACTTTTTAAGGATGAAGAAGAGTGTCTGCCTTCCTAAATTGTGCATGTTGACCTCTGGGAAGCTGGACATGGAGGAGGAAAGCAAGTTACACATCTTGTATATGCAGACACTGCCTTTGAGTACTGGATCATAGCTAAATCTTGCCAGTCCCTCCTGCCCAGACTGGAGCAGCTTTTCAGTCTATGGTATCTCATGGCAGCATCAGGTGTGGAAAGGAAAGGTAAGGGGTGGGTGAGCAAGAAAGCCCTTTCCTGGTGGGAGGCAGCAGGGGCAGCCTGCCGGCAGGCTGTAAAACACAGTCAGCAGGAACCTTTGCCTGCTGCACTCTGAACTTGTCTCCACAAGAGGCCAGGGCTCCCAGCTTCTCCTCATTTCAACATTTAGCGGGAGCTGGGCACCCACTGCTTCCCACAGAGGGCAAGATGCCACCGATTAACTGCATGCTCACCCTAACTTAGGATAGAAAACTAAAATGCAGCATGCAGCCCTTCAAAGATTGATGACCCCTACCCTGTGCTACCGAATTTCTGCTTCTAAGCAGACACTTGACGTGGGTATTTTTTGTTCAGTGTCAGCTGGGTATTTCTTGTGGAAGATGACCCAAGAGACAGGGCTACTGTAGTGCATTAATTTAGTATAAAGATTAAGAATTTGCTATCGAATAAAATTATAGCCATGGAGAGAAAAGGGCTTTGGCAGAGCTGGAAGAAGGGCATAGCAGGGGCTGTGGCGCAGGAGCAAGGCACAGAGCAGACCTGGGGGGCCTGGGCTAGGCCAGTGGGGAGGCTGCAAGGCAGGAGCAAAGGCAACTGTAAAGCTGTGCAGTTCTGGATGGCACTGGCATTGCAAAACCATGGCTCATATACCAAACACATCTCCAGAAGCAAAGCGCTGGTTTCATTAACAGAGCACACATGACCTCCTCCTGAGCAGCATCCCTTTGCACGGTGTGGCCTTTTAAAATGTGCCAAAGGGATTGAGTACAAGCAGCACGCACATAATAAATGTGACACAACAGAACAACAATACCGCACTCCCAAAGAATGCTGGAAATGCCGCAGAATTCACTGAACATGCCCCAACTCCACCTTAACCTTTGTGCCAGGAACTATTATTTCTAATGTTAATAATGCCTGGTAATAAACAGTGGCATAAATAACATACCCCTGTAGACCAGGGGTAATGGGATTGGACTGAAGCAATGTAATCAGTAGCAGAGCTCAGCTTGGATTTCCAGGTTCTTTCTTTTTGACAGCACATACCACAGCTGGAAAAAAGAAGCCACCAAAGACAGGCAGGTACTGGGTAGGTGCATCCTCCTGCAGCCCTTCCTCAAGATGCTGGCGTTCAGAGCATCCTGGAAGAAAACAGGTGGCAAAAGACCCTGAGGAGTCACACAGGCTTTGCCCCTGCACCAGGGGTAGCACAACCTCATAGGGGCTGGGCCAGTGAAGTTTATTTGGCTAAGCAAATGCTGGTAACTGGTGCTGAGGTGGAGGGGGAGAGGGGGAGCTTTTCCCTGCGAACCTGCATGAATAATGCCCACATAGTAAAGCAGATGGAGCCCTTGGACAGGAAGGTGCTTTCATCCTGTTTTTTTCCATCCCTCTGTGATGTGCTGACTCCCCGCATCTCTTTCAGATACATCTCCCCTGTCTGGATGTGGGAGCCTGGAAGAGCTGCTGACTGAGATGGGATGGATCCAAATACCTCAGCACAGATATGATCTTTTAAACAAGCAACTGGTGTAACGCTGTGATACCGACGTGATACAGCACGGCCCTCCATGCAAAGAGCTTGGACTCCTCGCCATGGCAAAACCAGCCTCTGGACCAGGGCTTCCTCCCTTTGCCGGTGCCCCTACACACTCCTCTGGGAGTGGTCTGGGAGGGGGAGGAAGGGGTTAAAAAAGCCAATGTGGCCCTGACGACCCATCTGCCACCTCATCTCGTGTGACAGGAGTCATGCGATGGGGGGGGGCGGGAGGGCAGGGAGCAGCTCTCTTTCTCTCCTCTTTGCTGAACCTCTGATTATCATTTCTGTGCAGTCGAGGAGGTGGCATGCCATTGTGCATCAGCTGGGAGAGCCTACTGAAAGGGGGGCTTCTCCCTTCCTTAAAGGAGACGGCCCTTCCTAATCTTTCCCTGCGCCGAGGAATCGCTGTCCTCCCAGAGAGCCTTCCCCAGCAGGAAAGGACCCTCATATAGCTCCAGCCCACCCAAACATCCGAGCTCCAGCCCTGGGGGCACTGGGCTGATGCCTTGCCAGGGATGCCCCCCAGGAGGGAGCAGCGAGCCAGGGTGCCCTGTCCTTCTGCAGAGGCTGGCAACCAGGGGGGCCAATTAGCACCAATTGTAGTGGTGGGTTTTGTGCAATAGAGGCACTTGGCCATGAGGAACTGGTCCAAACTCCTCAYGTCATTTCACACAGGCAACAGCAATCAGATGGTAATAACCATGGGTCACTAGAAGGTGACCTCGAGGTGAAAGGCTCCATATCCCATTACTGGTTTACTGAGCTATCAGCCTAACACGTCTCTCCAGCGCTTTGAATCAGAAAATGGTATTGAAGCTCTTAGAGAAAGTCCCTGCTGGCTAGTGTTTAGCATTGTGCATTTCCCAGCAGACATGTGGGAACTGTAGTTAAAATCCTCCATGACTACCAAGCACTGGGACCTTACCATTAGTGCTGTGTGACTAGGCAGGAATTTATTGATTTCTTTCTTGAGCTGTGCATGCTCACAGCAGATACCAACTCTGATTTTTCTCCTGCTTTATTATATGTGTGTGTGTGTGTGCTCATCTAACTGCAGCCATTAAACTTCCTGTTAGTATCTACTGATATTCCATGGCGTGTGGAAAGGCCCTGAATGGGAAGTATCATTCCTGCTCTAATCTCTGTCACGTCTAAATAGATTGAATCCCACAGCACTAACAATCCAGCTGGCCCATTTATCCCACCCAGGCCCTATAATGCTACTTCAGATCCCTTGCAGCACCACTTCCAGCTGCTCTTTTTTATTCTCCATCTTCACAGAATCCAGGAGATCATTTCCTTTTCTCTGGCCATTTGTGCCATCTTCTTTTCCAGTTACAGCTGGAGGAGGGCTGGATGGGAAAGTCTAAGGGCCCTTGTTTCTGAAGCACTTCCCACCATGCAGTATGCGTTTTCCCAAGTTACATGATGTGCACACAGTTTCTTTGCCCTAATCACCTGCTGCCTTGTCACTGTGTGTCCACATCTCTGCCTTGTGTTACAATTTTAGCCCTCATTGTGGATTTAGGGTTTTCTTCGCTTTCTAGTCTAAGCCTTCTTCAGCAGATGAGTTACGTTGGCTCCTCTGGCGAGCACAGCTTCTCCATGGCACTAACAATAACACTGCTGCAACCACCAAGCCCTAAGAACTRTAAAGCAGATCAGGCTTGTAGGGAGGGACAATTTCTTTCGATCAAATGATATAATGAGAAAAAAAATGGGAAAACTTTCAGGCACAAAAGTCTCCTTTTCAGTTTTGAACAGCAAACTGCTGCTAGGCACTGGCTGAGAACAAATGGTTTGAGTCTAGTTTAGTTTTGGTAATCAACTGGACAGTTTGAGAAAAAGGTGGTTAGCACCTGTGAAAGGGTGAGGGATGAGAAGTAGTAAGGAATAAGCAGTACTGTGTCATAAAACAGTGTATTTAATGAGTCCATGAGTTTTACTTTCCAGAGGGACTGTGAATTCTAGCTCCCAGCTCATCCTTTGAAGGTATTTTATAAATCCCTGGGGATCAGATTGAGAAGTCAGTGGCTGAATGGCAATTTCTGTGGAGAAAGCCAGCTAGGTGTTTCTGTCCCTCCACCAGTTACCAACATGAGTTCATTTGGGGCTGTACTGCTTGCTCAGCAGCATACACAGTTTCCAGGAGGATGTTGGGTGCGGTGGGGAAACATACTGCACGCTGATGGCTGGGAAATGGGTTGTACATATAAATACCTATATATGTGTTCATCTGCAAGGAATGGTCCATGTCCAAACCCCAAATGGTAGCTGCTTCCCACACCAAAGGCACCTTTCAACCCTCCACCACTCCCTGCCACTCCTGGCTCTTCTACCACTGCTCCCAGAGGCATGACCTCTGGGGACAGTGAGGAGAGGGCAGCAATTTCTTTCTGCAGCATGGCAACCTAAGCAAAAGATGATCCTAAAGGATTGTAAAACCTGGGCGCACTGAGGTGTAGGCTATCATCACTCTCTGGGGTGGTCTGGCTACTTTTTGAAGAGTAGGAGGAGTAAGGAAGAGAAGTGGATTTAGGCAGCAGGAAATAGCAACCCTAGAGGGATTTTCTACATGGCTAGCAGATGCTCATGAGGCTCTTAGCCTTTGGTTTTTGCCTTTACGTTCTGACCGTCAGGGGAGTGTCCCTCCAAAATAACCCTGAGAGTGTTGAGGTGGCTCTGGGACCTGGTGTCCCATGTATTAAACATTTCTTTCCTGTGAGGAGGAGCCTCTAGGTATATCTACAACACTACACTGCCACAGGAGTTCACCAGGAGAGGATGTTACCTAAATGCTTTGCAAGTGTCCTGGCATAGGAGAGGGACAGTAATTTATATATTCAGCAATTTAATTCTGCTTTCTAGCAGACCTTCTTCTGCAGAGGGGGAGCATGGTCAGCCAGGAGAATGAGTACCRTGGAGCCAGGGATGGTACCATGATACATTTGAAGAGACATGGCTGCATGGGCAGCATGACACACATGGTGCTTCCCTGTGCAGTACGTGCTGTCAATCCAGGCTCCGTCACTCCCTGCTCTGGGCTTTCCAGGTGGTTTGAGGGTATGCAACGGAGAGTGTCAGAGCAGTCTCTTAAGCTTCCACTTTGCTGGGAGTCACCTGGGCTTCTCTAATGAGGGTTCCCAAGTGATTCAAGACCAAGACAGCATGAACTGGCAGAGAAGATTTTGAAGTTGCGGCAGGGTGCTGCATAGGGGGCTGTGACATAGGGGAGCACAGCTGGCTCCTGCAATTACAGATTCATAACTCATAATAATTTAGGTTAGAAGGCACATCTGGAGGTCATCTGGACCAAGCCTTTGCTCAAAGCATGGCCAATCTTTATATTAGAACCACCTTCAGAGCTAGATCAAGTTGCCCAGGGCTTTGTCCAGTTGAGCTCTGAAGATCTCCAGGGCTGGATGTTACACAATCTCTGGACAGCATGTTCCAGTGTTTGACCACCCTCATTGTGAAAAAATGTTTCCTAATATCTAATTATATTTTCTCTTGCTACAGCTTGTTCTGTTGCTTCTTGCTCTTCTGCTGTGCACTTGCAAAAAAGTCTCCATTTTTCTATATAATTTCTAATTAGGTATTTGAAGAGATTATGCCTGGGAACAGACAGGATCTTTTGGTCTTTTTCAGTGTGAAGAGGAGAATAGAGGAAGCAGTATCACATCCTGGCCTTGAAATCTTTTCATGCTGCTCAGAGATGCACCTGCCACTGGGATCAGAATAAGCCAAATGATTATTCTACAAGCCAATAAAAATTGTCCTCAGGAAACAGGTATGATCTGACCTAGCCTGGAGGATCAATTTACTGAATTAACTCTTGGACAATCCAGTGGTCTGTTGCTGGTCTGTTCATAAGAGGAGAAGGAAAGGTAGAGAGCAGAGGCAGCTCTGGGGAAGTCAGTGATGCCGAATAGGAGGAGGTGACAGGGAAAAGGATCAGAAGTCACTGGCCTTTAAACACCGCTCTTCTGATCAGGTTTTCTTGTGCTGGATGTGCAGTCTCTCCACGCTCAGGGGTGCCATCACACGCAAGCTGAATGGTTTCCCTCCTGCAGAGCATGACGGATTTTTTGCCTAGTGATGGCTGAATGTTTTATGCTGCTGCTCACCCAGCGGCTCTGCAGATTCCCAGGGTACCTCTGAAAAGGCTGAGAGAAGGGGCCAAAGTGTCTTGTCATGGCTGGGAGCTTGGAGAAGCAATATAGGATGGGGCAAGCTTGTCAAAGTTAGAAACAATATTGTGGGTAGTATGTGCCTTTTTATAACAGTGACTTTCCTCCAGCCATAACAATTCCACAAGCAATCAGAAGTGAAGAAGGCAGCCCAAGAGGGACCGTGATCCTTCCAAGCAGCCCAGGAGATCTGTGCTATGTAGTTAAGGGCTGGCATTACCCCTACAATGCAAGGGGGCTGACTCCTTAACTGGTGTAAATCAGCACAGCTTTGCTGGAGGCACTGGAACTGTGCTGGTTTGTCCTAACTGATGAAGAGGCCCGTGACATCCACACTGAGACTGCATGACATAGTCTATGTGCATGCAAAAGGTATCCTAGGAGTTTGGGGCAATATGGATTACTCCAAGGAATCTATAGCTGGGAAGTGGAGGAAGAGAACCCACCTGGGTAGATACAGGTCTTGTATGTCCTGCCTAAAAATCAGTAGCTATGGCTGAACACAGTAGACCTCACTGCCTTGGGAGAACAGCAGCTATCTGAACTCTAGCTAGGATAGAGAGCCAAACAATGGCATGTGGATGGGGAGAAAAGGTATCCTGTTTTTTTGGAAGGCTTTTCTTGTGGGATCACGGCCTATCTGTTATTAGGGAGGAAGAAAAGCTACAATGGGAAAATAACACAGTGTCCAGCAAGACTTGAATTCATCCCACTTCATACAAGATGGGGGGCTCATAAGGCCTTGGCTTTCCTTTATAGTCAGTGGAGAGAGATGAACATCCATAGAAACATCCAGGCCACCCAAGGTCTGTCTTGCTTTTTGTAGAGGTCTGTGTTTGTCCTGTGGCTACAGGGAGGGTAAAAGGTGCTTACCAGAACTCTGCACCTAAGGCATGGTATTCCGATAAGATCCCATGGGAGGAGTGCTCCCTGGTAGAGGTGAACTGTCATGGCAACGCCTGAGTTTTGCAGGAAGACCAGGGCTCCATCCTTCATGCCAGAGTGAAGGAGACCAGATGGTAATGAAAGGATCATGACTGTAAAATTAGCATGGAATGGATACTCCTGACATACTGTGGTGGAGTGTTGGCAAGATCTCCAGGAAAAATTGGAATGGAAAGAAAAGTTAGAGAAAAGGACCAAGAGAATAAGCAGAAGACTAGAGCACAGCGCTGGTAAACGTTTGGACTAGAACAATGGCTGGAACATGGGTGGACCATAAAAGGATTTAGGCCAAGCTCTGACTTGCAAACAAAATTCATGTTTGGATTTGACCCTGCTGATTGTCATGGGTGTTGCTGAGTTTACAGTTTTCCTCACTGGGGAAGGAACACGTAGGGACGAGAGCAGCGGGGTCAGGGGTGCCTTTGCACTTCTCACTTGGCAGATTTTCCTCTCTGTGGACTTTTCTTAGCCTCTGGGAAAGTCCATTGTTGCTACAGCCTCATTTACAATAATTTTCCTCCTAATTCTCGTTCATGCTCAGGAGGATGCAAAATTTGCAGTTGGTCAGAGGACTTTGACAGTAGAGTTCATCAAAGATAATTAAAGCCTGGAATCGCCTACGTGTTTATTTTTATTTTATTGAAATATGTTGCTTATATTGGGATGCATCCAGGTGTATATATCAGGAACAGTTTCTATTGCTTTTCTTCATTTTAGCGGCACCAGTTCTAGTTTCCTCTCAGATTCTCCCATTTGCTGCAAAAGATGTTAGGAGATAAAATTCCTTTCTTTTATATGCCATTTTGTCTCTCATAGTACCAACACTATTCATGGTGTAGCTGTGGCAGCAAGGGTGCTAACAGTCCTGGAGACAGGCCAGTTACCTACATCTCCGTGAGCTGAAGAAATCATTTTGGGAAGAGACCCAGAGCTCCTTGGGGAGGCAGCAGCAGAACAGAGTCACAGCAGAGATATTTTCTGTTCATAGTGGGTCAAACACAGGTCTGAATTCCCCTCTTTTAAGTCTTCCATGGGTCTGTCCCCTCTAACTGGCAGATGCTGTTCCCCTATGTAGGGCCAGTGTTACCAGTATCTGCACTACCAGTATCCTCCTGTGGCACCATTGCCTCAAGGGCTTTCAGGTGGTCCATGAATGACAGCTCTTTCCCTCCGGTGGCCACAGGCTTCAACACTTTCGGAGCAAAAGGACTGGAATAACCTCTCCCGCCACAATGAAAATGAAATGCAAGAGCCCCCCACCTCCTCCCTACAGGCAAAGTCCTGTTCTATTAACTGGGATGGCAGGGAGGGGGGCTGTAAAGCAGGGGAGAAACATATCTTTGTGTCTGCTTGACAACTTTGTAAAAGGCAATGTTACCATGGCAATGGGTGGTCTTTAGTGAGAAAGGGAGTGAGCTGTAGTGTCAGGGTGAGGAGAAGGGGGGAGCGATGCTAAAGGGAGGCAGCTTGAAAGTCTAGTGGGAAGGGAGAGAAGGGACTGCAGAGCAGAGGAGGGCAGTGATGGTCAGAGAACCACATTTGGCAAAGGACAAGTAGCTGTGACAACAAGCCTGATGTCTAGCATGGCTGGCCCACAACATGGGGTCTCTCCTGAGCTGCTACAAGATGGGCACCTCTGGACTGAGCCCGCATCTTTCCACCGAGACTATCACCCACAGCAATGAGGGCACTGCAATTAGCCCCCGAGGCCTCCGGCTGGACTGAAAGCCCCCCCTGGAAGTGCCCATTCTGCTCTCCCCCAAACCCACCCCCCAAGTCTTTCAGTGTTTCAGAAGAAGCCCTGTTGCCCACCCCAAGACGACCACACAGTGTGGCCACCAGAGAGCGGTCAGCTGGCAGCAGGAACCTGTTGCCTGGGTCGGAGCCAGAGAGATACTCCAGCCCCATAGAGAAATACCACTGAAAGCCGAGTACCGCATGGGAAAGGTCTCCTCCCCATCTTTCATCGGATGCTGATGAGAGAGGAGTTTCTTTGGTCTCGTGTTTTTTGCAAGGGGAGGGGCTGAGTGGCCGGAGCTGTGCATGCCTGAAACAGTCAGACGATTGTACGGTAGGTGGGGAGGAGAGGGAACAAAGAGCCAGGGCTGACAGCACAGCACTGGCAACGATCGCAGGGGAAAACTCAGGCTTCTCCCCTCCGCTGCCTCTGCAGCGTGAGGTGGGCAATGCCCCTTCCAGGCAACCGCTTGCCCCAGTGCCTTGGCCCTCGGTGGGCAGCTCTGCAGCCCCGCAGGTTGGACAGCCACGGGCAACCCCTGCGGCTTCGGGTTAGGAAGAGCCCTGGGGGCCCTGGGGCTCTGACCCAGGCCAGCGAGGGTGACGATGAGCCGGGCATGCAGGTGAGGCAGGCCGTGGTCCCCTTCCCAAGGGGGCAGCGCCGAGCCCTGCCTCCCTCCCCGGCGGGCCTATCCCTGTGCCCCGCCGGCTCCCGACCCTGGCAGGGCCTGCGGATGGAGGGGTCACGGCCGCGGGTGGGGGGTCTCCCACGCAGGCCCGTGGGCTCTCCCGCCGCTGCTCACCCCCAGCCGGCCTCGCACGGAGCCCCTGCTGCCGGCAGGTGGCAGGGCAGCCCCGCGCCTCGCCCCGGCCCGGCCCGGCCCAGGCCCAGGCCCCGGCCCGGCCTGGCCCCGCGGGGCGGCGGCTCTCCCCCAGGCCGCCTCAGCGCCGTGTGGCACGGCCTCGGAGCCCGGCTGGGAGTTTCCTCGGGCGGGGAAGTGACCCTTTTCTTTCCACCTCCCGGCAAAGCACAGGGGCGCTGCCGCCTTCCCCCCGCAGCCAGAGCCACCCGCCTCCGCCGGCCGCCAGGCCCCTGGCAGTAGTGGGACTGGAGCCGCTCGTCCCTTGTCCACAACCGCCGTAGGGTGTGATGGGCATTTTTATTATTATTAATGGCAGTACGTTCACACTGAGGTTAGATTACGCCCCATTGTGCGAGGCTCCACACAAACGCGGTCAGAGACAGTCTGTACTCTGGGGAACAGGCAGTCCAAACAGAAAAAGGCAGCAGAAAGGGCGGGCAGGAAAGAAACGCAGCTCAGGGAGAGGAAGCGTTTTTTTCCCTGGTTCATCCAACAGGCCAGTGGCAGAAAACAGGCTCTCTAGGTTGCTACGGGCCCCCTCATCCTTTGGACCGCGCGGTCCTCTTGTGTAAGTGGAATAAATAACCTGTGGCTGGCTGGTTTTTGGTGGTTCAGCATTTGTAAATGCTGACCGTTTACCCCTTGGTTAAAGCTAAACCTGCCTTCTCTTTCCCCAGCTGTTTAACATAGATACAGGGAGCTGGGAGCCTACGCCAGCATGCTGGGTGCTGTGAAGGTAATTATTAATCGTCAGGGCTCCTGGCCAGTCCCGCTCCCTGCCCTGCTAGTATCAAGAGATTGCTGCCGGGGGACCGTTGCCCACCCTGCCTGCTGAGGCTCGCCCTCCCCAGCCCAGCCGAGGACTAGCTCTGCTCAGGCCAGGGTAGGCAGCCCTGCAGGCTGCAGCTCATGAGGTTGCCTGCCAGGAGGAGAGAAGGACCACTCCAAGCAGCTGAACTTTTCACTCCAGCTTACAGCCGGGTTTCCAGAGATGCTTCTAGACAGGGGAGGGGATGGGAAGCAAGATTTGTAGCGGGACCAGCCTGGTCTTTTTGAATTCAGCTGCAGAGTTAGTTAACAAAGTTGCAGGTTCTCAGTCTCTTTTTCTCTTTCTTTGCCAACTCTTTTTTTTTTTTTTTTTTTTTCCCTTCCTCAATATAAATACCCTGGGGCGGTTTCTTTTCTTTTTGGTATGAATGTGATGATCTTTCGAGGCTGTGATTGGCTCTGCAGCTTGTCATCGGGGACACACCTCCTGGCGTGGGGCCACCGCCTCCCCCTCTTGTGAAAGCTTCCCCTTGTAACAAGTGAGCGTAATTACATCAGTTACTCACTAGAGCACAGACCTGCTTTAAATTTTGGCCTCTTGGAGCCAGCAAGAAGCTGAAGGACTGGAAAATGCAGAGTTTCAAAGGCCTGTAACACTGTGGACCATACAAGTCACGCTGCGCTCTTCCCTCCCAGGAATTAAGGCTCCCAGTCACATGCGAGGAGGAATGAATATCCGTACTAGTTGTGGAAATGGCTACCTCTTAGCAGAACAGAGCTGCCACACCAGAGGAGGATTTCCACTTTGCCAAAGCCTGGCCCACTGAAAAAAATACACATCAGGTCCCTTTTGAATTGAGCTTTGGTGTAAATGAACCAGAAAAGGCCACACTTCCAGGGGCACCAAAAAGGAAGACAGCTCAGAGTGAGAGCTGCCGGGGCTGTGGATGATCCCTGGAAAAGAGCAGAGCAGCTAAACAAAGGCATCTGTGTGTCAAAAGAAAATGCATTTCACCGAGCAGCAAGGGCCTACAAGACAGAGCCAGACCTATTGGGGGAAGAGAGTCCCTAAAGAGCAGTGCTCATCGCAGTGCCAGGTGGATATTGCAGCAGCAGCGTGACGCATTTCTGACAGGTCGGGATAGGAACTTGCAGTGCTTCTGTGGACTTGTTCCAGAAAGGGCTGAGTGCTGGGGCGGGAGCATCCTTGCTGTGCTCCAAAGGCCCAGATCCTCCACCGGGGTAAATCGGTGTAGCACATAGGAAGCCAGTGCTCTTGCAGCCGAAAGCCTGCTCCATGCTGGYGTGGCAGAGTTTGGCTGATAAAGAGGAAAGTTTCTGCACAAGAAAGAAAGGAAGCAGTGCTCTGACTGAAGGAGAGGGCTCATGTCTTATCCCAAGCATTTCGTCCTTGTAGGGATGTGACCCTGATGTATGGCACAGATGCTGCTTGGTGAGCTGGAAGGGTGCAAATGAGGTGTAGGAGAATGCAAACCATCGATCTGGCTAGGAGAGCTGAGTCCTCATGTACAGACATTTACAGGGTGTCAGAACTGCTATTCTGACATGGGACGAACCCAGGCCTTTTCAAACATGTCTTGCAAAAATTATACGAGACACCTTCCCCCTGTCTGCGCCAGCTATTCTCTAGCACGCAGGTGTTTGCTCAGAACACGCAGCTGAGCAGATCCAGCCCAAGTTCTGGATCACCCAGAGCAAAACTTGAAGTGGCTCTCACATTGCTTGGCTAGCGGATTGAATATGGTTGTAGCCTCTTTTCCCCATCTGTCTCCTTCAACTCTCTGCCCTCCCCCAAAATAAAAATAACCTTCTGCTTTCTATTCTGCTTCAGAGAAACTTTTTCCTGGAAATGTCATGAAAACTGATGTGCCCCTATGAAAAATGTGGGTTTTGATGATTCGACATTTTCCCATGGAAGAAAAAGCTCCTTTGTTTCTCTGACCAGCTCTCAGCAAATGGCTCAATGGCATGCGGTCCGTGTTTCCTCCCAGGGCCCTGTTCCTGGAGCTGCTGAGAAGATTCCTAGGTCATGGCCCATTCAGTAGGTGGCAGGTGTCGTTGGATCAGACAGTCTGAATACAAGCAAAGAGCTCTCATTTGTTCGTACAGACCTGAAAACATGAAAAATAGTTTTGGTGCTTTCTGTGGTATCAGGTGTTCTCTGATTGTATGATCTTCAGTGAGACCTGTGTTCTGCCTGATTTTGGGGAGAGCTCTCAATACAACGAGCTCTGCCCTGTCACTGAGCCGAGATTGCCGGAAGGAAGGAGCAATGTRTCACAGGAGCCAAGGAGGAGGAACGAAAAGGGACAACAGGCTTCCAGTTCTGGAGGATGAATACTGCCACTAGTGGCTTGGGGTTTGGGTACCCGAAACTGAGGGTATCCTCACTGAGATGTAGAGCTGCAGGGTGCCTGGCATCTCTGCAAGAGAGGCCTTCCCTGCCCCATCTATGCCAAGGGCCGGGGAACCGGGACAGAGCAGGCAGTTTTTAAGATATGAAGCTGGATTTCTGGCAACGGAGGAGCAGGCAGAACAGAGGGAGGTTGTGGTGCTGGGACAGGTGCATCGGCAGGCCACGAGCCACTTCCATGATCCCAGATGTCATATCAGCCTTTGTGCTGACCTCCGCGCCGGGGTGAGAGTGTCAGCTCCCAGCTTTGCTCTGCGGAATCCCAAAGCACATTTGCCCGTTTCCCTTGCCTGTATACAACTGCCAACCCACCTTTCTTATATGCCCTTTTCAGGTGGATCAAGCTTTTATCCTTACTGTTATTATGATCCCTAACATTCCCTGCAAGCAAAGTGTTGGCAAGCAATGAAATTCCTTACCTAGAGACTGAAATGCAGGGATCGCAGGAACAAAATAATAATGCTAGTCATAATAATAAATAACAGCCCCATTTGCTTTAATCCGCAGCTCACAAAACAACAGCCCAGTCCAAATTCTCATCTGCTGTGGAGATATGGAGTGTGATTTACTCTGTCAGCTATGGAGAACAGACACACCACAAGACAGTTATCTCTGGCCATAAACAAACTGGAGTGGCTTTGCCTTTTAACGGGCTCCCTTCTCCTCTCCTGTGGAGTGCTACTTTCCGCCTTACGTAACCCTCTGGGCAACTCCACTGACCTATTTTGTTTTAATAAACTTGAGCAGTTTGAGTTATGCACCCTCCACTTTTCAGACGCCGTTGCCACTCCACAGGGCTCCCTTTCTTGCCCTGCTCTGCAAGGTTGCATAGGTAGTATCTTGGGAGAAGCTAAATAAACAGCTTCCAAGTTCCGACACAGCCCGTATGTGCCAAGCTTCCTTCTGAATGTTAGCCTTGGAGGTGAGAAGGAAAAACTGAGTTGACTAGGAAAACGCATAACCTTTCAGAAACAGTTTTTTATTACCTTCCTTATCACCCCTTTAAGGTCATAAAGATTATACCAAAGAAGCTATTAAGTTTTCCAGGATTGCAAAATATTTTATCAATGATAGAGATGAAGCATGCCGTTCCACTTTTCATTTTTTTGCTTTAAATTTCCTTTTATGTTTGGGGATTTGATCTTAATCTTCCCTCCGTACCTTTCTGTTTCCGTTCTGCTTGGAGGCAGTCAGACATGGTTAATGGTTTCTTCTAGCCAGAAGCCTACACTGAGTTGCAAACAGAAGACCTCTCAGGCATTAAAACAAATTAAGAGAGTGAACATGGAAACTAAAAATGTGGGCACCATGGCTCCTTAACAGACTGAGCTTCTGGCTTCCCTCTGTCATGGTTCCTGAGATGAATATAAACTTCTGGAGAGCAATGACTGAGAGCAGTGGTTTTCCATACTGCTTCATCTGCTTGAGTTAATTTAGGAGCTAGGATATATTCTTCCACTGAAAATCATCTATGGAAAATCATCTATGACACCAGAATGTTTCTAGTGGTTAAATACTGGGGTCTGGGCTGAAATGGCTGCATGTTGGTGTCTCCACCAGGTTATCCTAGGGAGGAAATTGGGAGCAGGAGGTGCAGGAGGCCATCTGCGATTCCCTTCCCCACACGCTGCAGTGGAACAGCAGATTAGCGTCCTGCTCATAATGTGTCTCCTGCAAATCCCACACTGGAGAAGGATATCCAGAGCTTTGGAGGAACGCTGAAAAGAGGCTCATGAGAGGCCCAATTCTTCACACTGAACTGGAAAAGTGTTACGAGTGGACTGCAAAGCTCTACTGAATATCAAGTTAATCCAAGATTTACATGCCATAAGCCTCCAGAAATTGGGCTGTGGTGGGCTTTAGCTAAAGCAGTGTTAGCTAACCTTTTAAGAAACCCTGTTTTTCCTTCCTGTGCAGTCTTTCTGATAGGCCTTGTTTTCCTGAAGGAACAGATCCTCAGCTGGCATAACACAGATTCATCTCACTGAAGCCAGTGAAGCTGGAGGTTAGGAGGATCTGACCCCAAAGCAATTCCTCTTAATGGTGACATGTTTGTGGCCACCAGGCAAGATGATGGACTGAACACTGGTGATGGCAGAGTAGCAGACAGGCTACTGGCACAAAGATCCTCCATTCGCCTCGCCCATGGCATTTACTATAAAGAGAGGCAGAAGCAGGAAGGTGAGACACTTCAGTGAGGTTGGCATGAAGAAGAGAGGAGTCTTACTCAAGCTGAGTTAGAGTGGGAAAACTTTTATCAGGGAAGTGCCAAGTATAAATCACTAACAGAGACTCCTTGGTCGAGATGATTCAGAAAGAGGACAGTAGCAATCTAATTAATGCCAAGTGGCAATAAAACAGAATAGTATTGCAACCTTTTAGGACAGCATGTGTCAACCTTTTCCACTGTCCCGCAGGGAAAGGCTGCCCCTTTCCCGCAGGATTAGACCTCCTGCCTGGGGGGGGCAGAGGGGCTGGAGTGAAGGATCTTCAACTATTGTTTCCAGTGCCTTGCCAGTCTGAGCAGGCATCTCAGCATCGATTTATGCTCTGCTCATATTTTCCAGGTTCTTTCTCCAGTCATGCAACAGCACGGAAAGACTTCCCCGGTGATTGTTATGGGAAAAACAGGGGTGGGTGGAGGAGGATAAAAGGAATGGGGGGACGTTCCTGTTCTGACAGCACTGTCCATCTTGGGGGGATCGTAATTCCCAGCTGGAAACTTTGTCTCTGGGGCAGTGATTTGTGATGCTGAAGCCACCCACAGTCTCCTAGTGGCAGCTTAAAGTAGTCTGGTCACTGGGAAGGGGAGGCCCATACTATTCTCAACATCCATCACAGACAACATGCAATATCAATGACAGACCTTTAATAATTTTAAAAAATTTAAGTTAAATACATTTTCTCTCTTTTGAAATAGAGCTATTTAAAATCAAATGCGGAACAATGGCCATCTGTATTGAAGCTTAGTATATTTGATAAAAAGCTTCTTTTTGTCTTGTTTTGTTTTAAATATCCAATTACACACACTTCCTGCCAAAACATTTCAGAAAGTTGAACCAAACCACTGCCTAAGCACCTGGAACCAAAGCTTGGTAAGTGCTAAATCCACTTTTGAGAGCAATTGCTCTTCCGTGAGTAGAAGATGACTATTTTTTCCATTTCAGTTTATTCAACGACTTAGATTCAATGACTTGCTCATTCAAAGTTGAGAAACTGAATGAGGTTTGGAAAAAGCAGACAAGCTTGTTTTTCTCCTCTGATGTATGAGGAAAATGAGGATGAGAGGACAAGATCCAGCAGATCTACAATGTTGGGGTATATGGTGTCCTGGAACAACCTGTTTAACCCACTAGCCACTGATACAACTTCCTTTGTTTAATATTACTTTTTCTTTTCTATTTTGCAATAAAGGTGGTTTATTCAAGTAATAACTAAGAGTTTAATAAAACTGTTTTTAGACATTTTTAGTGGATTCAGATTTCATTCTAAATGCGCCTGGTATGAATCAATTCTAAAGAAAAACAGCCATCCTATAACAAATTAAAAATGCATAATTCACCATTTTCCAGCATAGAAAAATGTAATAATCAAGGCCTAATAAAAACATGCAAAGCTATAAGTAAATATGTGTAGATAAAACTGTCTGCTGGTAACAGCAAGTGCCAAAGTTAGTAGACAGGCCGTATGTGGTTTTAAGTCAACAGTCTTCCTGGTTACAGCCTGATGAGTATCAACCTTTATTTAGGGAAAATAATTWAAAAGGATAAATGGAAAAGAAGTTTTGATTTAATATTTAAAATTAAGCTCTCCTGCTTGCTAATTTAAATGTGTGATTTAATCTGTTCACTGAGGCTCAAATCTATCCGTTTTAGTCCAGTTTCCCTGTAGTTACCGCATGGGTGGAGTTCTATGCATCTGAAGTTTCAGTTTCAGGCTGTTCTCTGTGAAGCTGAAGCCAAACCTCCCTGAACTCAGTGAGATTTTCCCCACCAGTTTGCCAGGAGTCTGGAGCAAGCTTTCAGTGGTCCGGACTGGTGACTGTTCAGTCGCTGAAAACCAACGCCTAGTGCAATTCCTCGCAGGTAGCTTCTGTCACTGCCTGACGTGTGTCACTAACAAGTATGCTTGTAGCATTCTTAGCAGAGGAGCGAAGAAACAAGATGCTCTGATGATAACACGTGCTAGCAGTTTGTAGTGTCCCTGCCTATGCTGTACCTCTCTTTCAACCTCTGCCTGTTTACCAGATCTTTCCTAGCTCAAAATTTGCTTTGGACAATGTCAGCAAAGCCCTTATCAGTACCCATGCAGAGGCAAAAAGCAACAGCCGTGAAGCAGGTGAACCCAAATAGAAGTCATGATTTGAAAAGCAAAGGCAGAGCGAGCACATCCAGTCTGAGGCTGGAGGAGAATGCTGTGAAAACAGTGGAATCATCTCCTTGAAGAAGAAGTAGAACTAAATGAGATAACAACATATTGCAATACAGCTGGAAGTGCCAGTCACTTGCTAGGAGTTTTTTTTCTGCTTCCCCGTCTTTCATTTCTGTTCTGTTCTGTTCTGTTCTGTTCTGTTCCGTTCCGTTCCGTTCCGTTCCATTCCATTCCATTCCGTTCCGTTCCATTCCGTTCTATTCTATTCTATTCTATTCTATTCTATTCTATTCTATTCTATTCTATTCTATTCCATCCCAAACCATCCCATCCCATCCCATTCCACCCCATCCTATTCATCTGGGACCTTAAAGCTCCATTTATGTTGAGCTCTATGGGAAGACCAAATGAATTAACCTCTTCCTGCCTCCAGAAGCGTGCAGCCAAGCCGGCACAGATCTGTGCTGTGCAGGGATTGCCGAGCCAACTCTGCGCGCAGCTGCAGAGTCTCACTCCTTGTGTGAACTCATTCAGACCTCGGTGTGTACCACAGAGCACTGTGCCACCCAGGCATCTGCTAAGTGTGAGGCACAAGGCAAGTGGTAGCGACAGGCTGACTTGCAGTGTGCAATGCGATGATGAGGCAAAAGCAGGCTGCAGGCAGAGCAACTTTGTGCTATGTCACGTACATTCTCAGCTGTTTTCGTGTGCAGACAGTTCCCCTAGTGCAAGGTACACACTGCATGTTTGCATCTCTACCTGTCTGCTGATCAGCCCATCCGTCTCATGAATCAGCTTCTCCATCAGGAAGAGGCCTCTGGAGAGACATGTGCCAGCTATTTAATAAATTTATTGCAGTGTATTTACTCTGTTTGTTTAACTAGTAATGGCAGAGTTCATGGGTAACTCCATTAGGGAAAACATCTTCCTATGTCCCATGGCAAACATACGCACACAATTGTCCAGTTGGGCTCCAAAATGACCCCTACTTGTCATCTCTGAATCAATTTCTGTTTTCCAGCCCTCCCCACCAGTTTACAGTTCCTGTTCTTGAGCTCCTTCCTCTGGCTGTAGATGCCTATCAGCATAACTGGAATTCATGGCACGACCTTTGATTCCTTCTGTCCTCATGCCAGACTCCAGCAGGTCTCTGTTATCAGGTACTAAAGCCTATTATAACGTGAAGTGCATGCACAAATTTACCCAGGCAGGTACGCTGGCATCCTTGCCTGATAGTTCCTCCCTCCCAGAGGAGCACGGGCATCTCTCAGCCTCCTTAGGGCCGCCAAGGCCTCTCTTTACATAAGGAAAATATGTTGGCACAAAAGGCAAACGGTTACACATGCTTCTGCTATTTTCTCTTTCAGAGCGTAAATGCTTGTTCATATCCCATGATGTCATCTTTTGACACTACACACTGGTGTTGTGTCAGGCAAAGATGGCGTTCTCATCCACTGTCTGCCTGAGCCTGCAGGAACCGTCTGCCCCCAGAGCCCAAAGATTTGTCCTCATTATCCTCCTTCTAACTCAAGGGCGAAACACTTCCCCAGGTGGAGGCACAGACGAGGGACATGACTTGCCCAGCATCACCCTGTGAAGGCCATGGCAGAGCCGGGGAGAGAAGCCAGGCCTCAAGAGTCCTGGTGCTATCGTTCTGCAATACCATAGCTGATTTCATGACATTCCAAGCAACCTTGTCTCCTGTGCAGACATCACAGTCATTCAGCAGCGCAGCCGCCTGGGCCCTTGTGCGCCGCAGGGTACATCCCTCCTTGGCTAGACCTGCAGCAGAGCTCCAAGAACTGAAGTACAGGGAGGTGAGGGGCTGGCTGACCTCCTCCTGTCCTGAGTAGTTTGTCAAAGGTTGGGTCACATCACAGGCCSTAGTCTCTCCAGAGCTGGCCCTGGACAGCATGTAACCAGAGAAAATCTAGCAGAAACAGCAGGACTACCCCAGCTCACCATGGTCACGTGTATATAGCAAGACGTCTCTTTACTAGTAGCAGATGGGATGCAGGGAGTGCTCCCAGCCTGCGTGCTTCCCGAGACGCCTCCTGGGACTATGTGAGCCACAAAATTCATTCTCATTTCCTCCGAGACCCTCACACAGTGCCCCGAGCTGGCTTCTCACGCTGCATTCCTCTTGTGCGAGGGCCCGGCTCACCCGTCAGCCGCCTTGGCCTGCCATCAGGCTTCAGTCGCTCTGCATGAAAACTGTCCCATCTGGTTGTTCTGGATATGCCGTGCAAAATCTCCCTGCCTCTGCCTGGCCTCGCGCACGCTGGCTGTGGCACGTATTTCAGATTTGGGCACTCTAGCTGCAGGCAAACTCTGTTCTCCTTCAGCGGCGTGCTGGGTTTGTTGGAGGGTATTAGGAAATGTTCCCGTGGTGGGTGGAAGCACGTAGTGCATCTGAGGCGGTTGCTGTGGCTGTGGGGGACAGCTCTGGCCTGGCCCACGTGGTCTCTCCTGCCCGGCTGATCCTCTGTGCTGTTTGCAGCAGTGCTGCCATGAACACCGCCCACCCACGCTGGCCTCGCACGAGCGAGCCAGTGGCCAAACTGGAGTGCCTCAGCTGATCCAAGGGAATTTTAATTGAACCACCTTCGCCCACTGTGAGCGGGTGCCAGTTTGTCAAGCCTTGGTGATGTTAGCTGGTGCCAGGGAGTGCAGTGGACTCACAAGCATGTCCTCTCTGTGAGACTGCAGAAATGCTTCCCGCTAAATGACCACACGTATGCCTTTGCAATCATTAAATGTAGGAAGTGCCTTTTGCGTGTATGATAATACACCATTACAGTTATCCTGGAAGCCTCTTCCCCCTTGCTCCAATGTCTCTCAGCTCATCACACAGCAAAAGTTTTGCATGTGAGACGAGCGGGATGGGGCCAAGAGTAGGCTTAGCAAATCCGTCTCCAGCCCACCAAGGGAGAAGCAAGTTCTGATGCCATGTCCATAGTCGTATGGAGCTCTCTGTTAAATGTCCTCCCAGACAGACTCCATGGTATGGGGTAAGAGACAAATTGGGTATTAATCAGCTCTTAGGCAACTTTGAACAGTGMAGATTAAAACCAAACACCTAGAAGGGAAGAGTCTTAAGTTCCTCCGTGACGTGCTTGGCCCTGGAATGGGCAGGCAGCTGCATATGGAGCTAGCTTCAACTTGAGGTCTCCAGATACAGTCCTGCAAAAAGTACATTAAACAATCCTCTGCAGTAGCACAATGAGGCCACCTTATGTGCTTGCTGCTTGTTCTCACACTGGTAGTGTGTGCTGTTCTCACACGCAGCTTCACACTCCCTGGTTATACATTAGCAACGACACATTCTTTAGCTCAAGTTTGAGTTGGACGTAGATTGAAGCCCAATACTACAAAGTACGGTTGGGGAGAAAGAAAACATCACTCAGGGTCAAATATTTTCTGGTCTCGGGTTAGTAGGCAGAACATGTGACAAACCACTAAGTACCGTTATTGATGAGTATTTATTGGGTACCAGTAGTGCAAGAGGAGATGAGGTCCTTGGGTCTAAAGGCCTGAGACAAAGATACCAAACAGGCACTCTCAGTGCATGAGATTTTCCCCAAGGTGGAGGGCACTTCTGGAGATGTGGGGTGGCATGGTGTGCCTTTGCTGAGGGGATTAGGTTCTAGGGGTCCCAAGGATGAAGTGTTTYTTGTGGAGGAGCCAGAAGCTTAGCAGAGCAGGAAAGGCATAGGCAGAACAGTAAAGGGCTGCTTTGGTGTGGGCTCAACAGAGGTGATGAATTGGGGATTGAATAAGCAAGGTCCTACACTTCCATCATTGGTTGGATGGTCGCATCCAGAGGGTAGTGGTCAATGGCTCAATGTCTGGATGGAGATCGGTGACAAGTGGTGTCCCGCAGGGGTCTGTATTGGGACCAGTGCTGTTTAATATCTTCATCAATGACATAGACACTGGGATCGAGTGCACCCTCAGCAAGTTTGCAGACCACACCAAGCTGAGTTGTGCAGTTGACACGCCTGAGGGACRGGATGCCATCCAGAAAGACCTGGACAAGCTTGAGAAGTGGGTCCTCATGAGGTTCAACAAGGCCAAGTGCAACGTCATGCACCTGGGTCGGGGCAACCCCCAGTATCAATACAGGCTGAGGGATGAAGGGATTGAGAGCAGCCCTGCCAAGAAGGACTTGGGGGTACTGGTGGATGAAAAGCTGGACATGAGCCGACAATGTGTGCTCACAGCCCAGAAGGCCAACCGTATCTGGGCTGCATCAAAAGAAGCGCGGCCWGCAGATCGAGGGAGGTGATTCTGCCCCTCTACTCTGCTCTGGTGAGATCCCACCTGCAGTATTGTGTCCAGCTCTGGAGCCCTCACCACAAGAAAGACATGGACATGTTGGAGTGGGTCCAGAGGAGGGCCACGAAAATGATTGGGAGATGGAACGCCTCTCCTATGAAGAAAGGCTGAGAGAGTTGGGGTTGTTCAGCCTGGAGAAGAGAAGGTTTCAGGGAGACCTTATTGCAGCCTTTGAGCATTTAAAGGGGGCTTATAAGAAAGATGGGGACAAACTTCTTAGCAGGGCGTGTTGCGACAGGACAAGGGGTAATGGTTTTAAACTAAGAGAGGATAGATTTAGACTAGATATAAGGAAGAAATTCTTTATAATGAGCGTGGTGAAACACTGGAACAGGTTGCCCAGAGAGGTGGTAGATTCCCCATCCCTGGAAACATTCAACGTCAGGTTGGACGGGGCTCTGAGCAACCTGATCTAGTTGAAGGTGTCCCTGCCCATGGCAGGGGGGTTGGACTTAGATGACCTTTAAAGGTCCCTTCCAACCCAAACTATTCTATGATTCTATCTTCTGGCCACACCCTCCAAATCTCTGATGTACCCAGAAAGCACTGATCGTTCAAAAAGCCTGTGCTTCTCTCTACCATGGTCACAGGGGCCAAACTGCCAGTGCATGTAGCACACTTGACTGGAGACAGGGAAGCTGGGACATTGTCTACGATAACCAGCTGTTCATACCAGCCATTCCTGCTCCAAATGGAGAGTGCCACAATTGCGTGTTTGCAGACTGGCCTTTTGTCCAGCCCCTCTCTTTCCCTGCATAATCCACCCGACTGGAACACATTGCAGGGTATCATGCTGCTTGGAGAGAGGGCTTCAGCATGTGCCAGCTTTGGACAACCTTCCACAACTCCCATGTCACCTTTCACTCGGGATCTAGCCATCACATGCATCCTGATAAAAAGCATGTTTAGCTCAGCTGGACCTGGGTTGAATGACATCCCGAACAAATGATTCCCTATCCGTGTGCAAAACCATCTTTTCTCTGAGGAAAAAATTAGGAGTAACATCAACGCAATCAGATGCCAAGATTAATGCAAACCCATCACTAAGGAAATTTCATTTTTAATAATTCAAAATTACATAAGGAAAAKGCAAGTAGGGAAGAGAGGAGCAAGTAAAGCCAAAATAGATCAAAGCAGAGAGCTCCAGCTGTCTCACCAGCTGCCTTTGGCCACTGACAGCTCAATCTAATTATTAACATAGGGGCACAGGGTGGATGATGGCAGATCACACTGCCTCCCTTATTGCCTTGCATGATCACAGTGGCAGTTTTGCTAAAGCATGGGAGGACAGGTTGATGGAGAATATTTGCTGTTACCCTCCCCTCCCCTTTTCGTCTCATGCTTTGTGGAGTAGCCATGCTGTGGTCTTAGGCCTGATACATATAGCCTTCCTGCAGCCTTCCTTTAAGAGGATGCTTGGCCCGGGGAGGGAGGTGAAGGCAGAACTGGCCACTAAAAGGGTTTTGCTGACAGATCCTTTGGGTATTCATCAGAGATCTCTTTTGCTTCCATTTGCTTCTTATTTCATAAAAACTTTGTATTCTCCTGGATCAGTAACATGTGGAAGGAAGGACAGGAGGAGAGTCAGAGCTGTACAGGAGGCTGTAGTAGCCCACTGAAAATTACAGACTAGAAAAAAGGTATGGACTCATCCTTGGCCTCTGCTTTTTTGATTGCATGTGTATAACAAGGGCCATGGCACTTCCAGCACACCACTTGGTTTGCTGCCATCCCAGGGAGGACTGCGGGGATGAGCCTGCTCAGGAGACAGCAGCTGGTAGACTTTGTCCAAGGAGAGTCTCTCAAGGAGAGCTGGAGCTTCAGCTGAACCCCAGCCTGTTTCAGACAGTGAAGCTGAAGTGGTCTCAGATGTAACAGAAGTTAAGAGATTTGCCAAAGGTCACAGAAAAACTGCGGCAGAAACAGGACCAAATGTAGGACCTTCACTGCAGGGCCACCCATGTCATGGGAGAGACAATAGCTGAGCAATTATTTCTACAGAGGAGATGCCAAACTTTGATGCTTAAAGAGCCCTTATGAGACATCCCCTTACAGAGTCTCTTGGCCAGCACTGGAAAGCCAGGGCAGGACAAGAACACAACAGTTGTCTCATTTATCAAATCACACAGTGACTGCACAGGCCAAGTCTTGTCCTGACTCACTCAGGTAGGTTGGTGCAAATGTTGCTTGGGTAAAATCAGTGTTTCAGCTACCAGAAGTGAACATCTTGGCCTAACAGACTGACAGGGAAAGGATGCACATTTGGACAAACCTAATAACTGTGCTGTGGTGACAGTTCCTTTAGATTGTCTTGTAGGTACAAGTGGCTCATGTTCCGAGAGCTGAATATGGCCCTTGTTCTTCTGAAATCCACTTCTCCCAAACCTCCATTGCTAGCTCCCCTGTACAAACCTCAGTGCTAAATTACTCAACCACGGTAGGATGCTGACATGCACGATTTTGCTGATGAACAAACAGCAGTTTTTCCCAATGCTTCCATACAGTTGTTCTGCCAGTGGGAGGTATGATTTCAGGAACGTTAACATGAATAAACAACGTCCTATGACATCTACATTTATTGGGCCTGCTTCCCTCCCTCATCTCCAAATTTCTGACATGACCTTTGATAAAAGAATGGCTTGCTGGAATGACACTAGATTGCTAGGAGCTCTTGTGAGACAACCCCTTATCAAAGGCTGAGCACAGCCGTGACCAGTGTGGAGTGCCAGACCAAATTTACCCAGGCTGCTATGTTGGCATGCATCCCTAAATTCTCAACTTCATGGACTTTTATCTTCCCCTGTGAAATGAGGGCATCACGGACTCTCCTCTTAGCTGCCACTAGCCTGTTTGACACCACAGAAATATGCCCAAGTGCGAACATGCTCACCTTCCCAACCCATACACAGAGCTCCCCTCCCCAAAAATCTCAGGGAAGATATGTTTGAAATATGTGTTTCCCAAGTGCAGCTCTGTTTACTTGATAGTGATTGTTCAAGGAGGTGTTTTTGGCCTCTCCTCTCCCATTCTTCAGTTCTCAGACTAACAAGGGCTGTATTCTTGTCACGGTGTTTATCGGGCAATGAAGGAGAAGCAGCAATGGCTTCCTGGTGCCAGCTGGCACTGTGCCATGTGATTGTTGTCAAATGGGGATGTAATAATCGTAATAATATGTTTCTCGCTCAATTCAAACCTCTCCTGAGATGCTCTTTTTATTTGAGGGGAGGAGGAGGAAGGATCTATGACTCTCTACATGACTCAGTCTGCCACTCCAGCTGGGCCTCTTTATTCTTCCAACCTTGCCTGTGGCAAACCAGGTGCCTCTGGAAAGGCTGTAGCTAACTTCTCCCTGATGCGCTCTTCGGCTGTCGGGAGAAGGCCCCCAAAATGGTCTCTGAGCACCAGAAGGGCTGCCGGACCCCCGATCCACCTCCCGTCGCTCTCCGTGCCGTCTGGTGTCTGGGCTGTGGACGGCTCCGAGCCTGCAAAAAGGCGCTGGAGCACCAGGACAGCGTGTACGAGAGGAGAGGGGTGGCTCAGCCCCAAGTCTTCCCCTCTAACTTTCCTGCCTGTCTGGCCATTAGGAAGTAGAAGGGAACTCAGTCATTAATAACCCTTGCAGTTTTTTGGCCTCAGCGCTGAGCCTGTCCATGAAAGACCAATTATAATTGTGCTGTGGCCAGAAATCTCAGCTAAATGGCCAACGTCCTCAGATTCTAAGAAATTCTGTGGAAGAATTTCTTTGTGGAGAGAGAGGATGAGAAAAGAGAGGATTTTCTTGGACACATGGCAGTCTGCGAGCAGGGCCAGGATTTCATACAAAGCAGCTCGCTGTGGCTGGCTCCCTGTGCAGAGAGCCAGCAGGAGGCCCGCGTGTCACTTCAGACCTAACGTGTCTGGCTTTCCCCACCGGGGATGAATTTCACCCTCCAGCCATCTCCACAGGACCCCACCGCTGCTCTGCTCCTTCCACCGCACACCTCTCGGGAGTGGGTCCCTTGGGAGAGGATGGGCAGAGCCTGGACTGACGCCAAGACCCTGGAGCAGGGATGCTCCTCGCCTCCTTTCTCACTGCCTGAGTCATTGGGTCCCCATGGGGGAATCCTGTCCTAAGGGCAAGTCTGCACTGTGTGTTTGTACCCATTTAACCCATAACAGAAATTAATGCATTTCATGAATGCACGGGTGTTCTCAGCACACCAAGATCTAAAATCTACATTTCCAGAGCAAAAGTGTTGACTAAAATAATTACAAAATATATTAAAATAATGGAGAAAAAAAAAAAAGAAAGTGAAATCTCTGCATCAAGGGATTTACCCCTGACCACCTGATGAGTTTGTAGAACAATGCAGGGAGAGAACGTGTGAAAAAGACTTTATGGCAGCTGAAGGTTTAAAGCATGTAACTGCTCTCCAGGAGTTAATCCCAGGTACAAGAGCACTTTACAAATGCACACTAGGAGTTTGACTTCATTCAGGCGCCGATGCAGAAAGAAAGCAATCTCCTGTCACAGTGCATGTCACATTTCTGYTTGCCATGGAGTGGCGGGTTAGGAGGAAACATCCTGTGTATTTAGTGACTCAGGGAATGGATAGGGATGTGTTCTGCTGGGGCACTGCAGTACTGCCAGCATTTCCTTACCCAACAGTCACATACGGAAATATGAGGGTTTTGGCAGATGTTTAGACTTTTTTTCCCTACCCATTCACTGAGGTATGTACCACCAAAAGCTGGGAATGGCCAGAGGCACACATCTGATGCAGCCACCCTGGTTTAGAAGTGCAGTAATGACAGAAAAGGGCTGAACCTCGTGGCATAAACCCTCCTGGGAAAGTGTGTGTGGAGACGTGTCAGCCTTGGCTAGTCTCTGAGGGGGCAGTAACTACCCCTTGTCAGTTTTGACAAGGTACTTTTGACTCCTTGTCAGGAGATTAAGAATAGGAACCTAGTAAGTGGTTCCAAAATGTCAGTGTTATTCCAGGCACAGAAATAGTTGGAAAAGAAATGTTGCTTTCTCTGTTGCTAGAAGTGCCTCCCGTGCTAGCCGTGTACCATTCACAGTACTAAAAGGTAAAGAGTGACCACCTGAAGTCTGGTGGGACCTGAAAAATTGAAGTGCAAAGTTAAAAATACAAGACACATGGCTTCAAACATGCTCAGGACTCACCGAGAGTCCTGCACCCTGCAGTTCCCACTGAGACAAGATCTTTGGGAGAATCTGGCCTTTTTGTCCATGAGTCATCACTAATAACATTTCCTGGATAAGCAGGTGTGTTGCTAAATTATGAGAGTAGATCCCAGACAGAGAAACTCACCTTTATAATAGTTATATTGAAATAACTTTGGTAGTGTTGAAAATTGCTGTGTTGATGGCTCTGGAGCAAGAAACTTCTTTGTCTGTAAAGGCAGTACAGGAACAGGATGTGTGTTACAGTCTGCTCCACCTGCTTGCCTCAGATTTTGTCCTTCACTGTCTGTATCTAAGAAACACCTTTTAGTCCCTATCGTAATTGGTCTCCTATTCACTGAGAACATGGAGGAGGACATCAACCCCCGTGAACTCCTGTCGGTTGGAGAAGAAACCCTTCAGACCTCTTCATACCCTACTGGGACAGGTAAAGAGAAAAGACCAGATTCCTGGAGGGAAATCTATTAATACTGGAGCAAAAGGCTGGGGCTGGGTGTTGAGAGACAGTCTAGAAGGCTTAACAAAGCTGTTTCTTCTAGCTCTGCCTGATTGCTGCCTTGCTTAGTGTGAGTGTAGACATTGGGATCTTTCCACGCCTCTCATATGGGCTCCTTCAGTCTCTGCCTCAGGCATTTGTACCCGAATAAAAATAATCTCCACAAGCTTCACACTCTTGGCCACAGTCCATGCTGGTGCCCACTCCTCTGTGTTGATGGTCTGGATTATTTGTGGTTGGCCAGAGTGAAGCTGCTCTCTCCAAGCCCAACAGCAAAGCACCAAAATCACAGAGTCATGGCAACCCTGAGAACACAACTCAAACTCTAATCCCATTATAATGGCTCAATGTACTTTGCTCAAACTTTTAATAAGGTAACATGTACCTGAATAACTAGATTTCCTTCTCATGATCATGATCCTGCTCTTGGCGATGACTGGAGAACTATGATAACATAATCTGATTTGAATGGCCTGTGCAGGCACCACCTGGCAGCTATTGATATCAAGTTAGGAGAATGAAGATGAATGGTCCAGAGGAATATTCAATTATGTTGTTTCCTTTCCCAATAATAATAACCTGATGAGTAACAAAGTTACTTTCCCTTTTTTGCTGTCACCATCTCCGTTTCCAGGGATTTTTATTTAGTTATTTTCATTTTTCTATTCAGCACCCATCTGGAGATGGATGGGCATCCCTCTGTTTCTGGAAGCCACCACTGCTGAATCAGAATCAGCTGGCTGTGTTGGAATATGGTGGTTATACCCAGAGTGAAACCTGTGCGCTGCAGAGCCTGGCTTCCCAAGGCTTGTGAGCAGGAGTACTGAGAGACAAGCTCTCAACAGCCTACCTTGTTGTTGTGCATCTGCAAACTGCTCTCCACCGCCAGCAAAGAGCTTCAGTGCAGAGTTAAGGGAAGAGCTTTCTCCTTATAAGCAAAATCGAGATCTTTCTTATTCCACCCTCTGTAACTAGACTGGATGTTTAGGAAATGCTGGAGTTCACTGATATGTCCAAGGCAGAGTGAGAAGGCATAAAGGAGCTTTACCTAGAGATCCTGGGAACCACACTTGCTTTACTCAACATCTGTTTGAAAGGCTCTAGAGCACTCCCTGATTGGTAAAGTTGATCTAAAGGTTATGAAGAGATGTTAAAGAATGGTCTCCATTGTCCATGCACTGACAGACCATTCTCCATAGCCTGGATTTCTCTCTCATGGACTCAGACAGTGCCTTGGGGCCTATGCTGAATTTTCTGACTTGGGTCCAAACATATGCTCAGCTTGACTGGGACTCCCCTCCCAATCCTGAAACTTCACCTCTGCTCTCCTGAATTCTCTTTATCCATCAGCATCCCAAGGAGGATGCTGAGGTAGTTATAGTGCACCTCTGCTTTGGGGGCAAGAGCATTTGCTTTCTCCATGTCATCATGCAAGACTGCACAACTTTGGGAAGTGACAAGTATCAGGTTCATTCAAAGTCCTTTAAGCATTTTGTAGGTCTTTTGGTAGCTTTCTACTGATATAAGCTGGAATATATCCATCCTCTCTGATCTGTGAAAGAATTCACTAACAAATGGTGACTCACTATCCAAAATCTTTCACTGGACCTCAATCTCTTCTCCAGAAGCAGTTTATGCCATTCTCTTCCCAGCATGTGAGACATCTGGTGTTTCTTGCTCCTGTAAATGTTCTAGTGAACTGGTTTTTCATTAGCATTAGACAAAGTGGGGTTTGAACACCAATATTACTCTCCTTTCCCAATCTCATCCCATTTCTATTTTTCCCTCCCACTGGCTTCTGAGCAAGCATTTTTAAATGTGTAGTTCCTAGGCAATTGCATTGTGGACTGACTGTCTGATCTCCATACCTGCCAGCAATAGTAAACCAGCTCTCAGCACTAAAGATAAGACAAGTAAACTGAAAATTTGAGTGAACCTGGTCCAAGAGCTCATGGAAATGAATGGAAAAGCTCCCAATGATTTCCATAGCCTTGTAGCAAGCTTCTGCTTGAACACAGAACAAAATCAAACGAAATCACTCTGGAGCAGGAGGGACTCACACACTTACATCGAAATGAGACAAGCAGGGAAGAACAGAGGATGTTGGGAGAGAGAAGTGGGCAAAAAGAGGAGAAAGAAGTTGTCTTTAGTGGACAACAGTCTGAGAGCTGGGCTCATTTAAAACCATAAGGGCCAACAGACTACAGAACAGACTGGGGGAACTATCTGCCTTTGGCCTTATTGRAAAGGGATGATAGAGAGAAATACAAACAGTTTAGCAATCATCAATATAGTCTTTCTGGTTCCACCAACATCTCACCTAAGGCAACACGTTTTGCTTCCTAAATTATGACAATACTCAGCAGACATGGGAGTTATTATTAGACATTTTTTAGGGAAAAAATACAGAAACTCAAAGTGTAATTTTTTTTTGCCAAGCACTGCACAAGCATACATGAAGAGAGACAGCCCCTGGACTTGGGAATCTGTAAACCAAAGGGAAGTACAGGAAGTACAATTCTTCTCATTGCTACGGAAGTCCAGGCATGGWGGAAGACATGCACGTGATTGCAGAGCGTTAATGACAAACCTCAGAGTTGAAGCCATGTATGGTGCTCTCCATTACTGTTGCTTAACCGTAAGATCTGCTTGTCTCCTTGAATTTTCCTGATTGGACCTGACTCTTCAATAGGCACACCCTGAAAGTGATGACAGTTATTGTTTATACATTTAATTTTCTACACCTAATGCTGGCCCCAGTAAAATGCAGTGTAAGAGCTGAGTCATCGTCTTGAGGGGTACAAAAGATCAGTGCTTCCATCTCACTCTGTGCACAGATTTCTAGAGAAGATAGCACATGGATGATGAAATCAGTGCCAGCAGATGTAAGGAAAGCTCCATTGAGACTCCAGTTCTGGCTCCAGCATTGTCCGCATGCCAAACTTTATGCAGCTTGAACACTGTGGAGAAATGCCATCAAGGCCATTTCTCATTATCTGTCTCCTCAGACGGAGTGTGGTCATTAGGCACAGCCAACAAAGGTTTTAGCTTTGATCAGGCACTGAGGAAGGAGACTGTYTGGTCACAGTCACAGCGGGTCAGCCCACCTCACTGGCTGTTTATGAAAGCCATTTTCAGAATCACAGATGGAAAATGCATTACGAGATCTGACTGTTACAGCCACAAGGACCACAATGGCTGATCTCGTCACATCACTTGCAAAACCCAACATGCAGAGCTCTGCCTGGCCAGCTGGCAGGCCAGACGCTTTGTTCTTCCCCACTACTTATCAAAACCGATACATTCTGGTAAACTAGACCATGTACTTTAGCAATCATCCCAGACTGGATGTAAAGAGTCCAAGCGATGACAAATTCACCACTTCCCTCAGGAAATGCTTTCAGTTATTCCTTTCCTCAAATCTTAAAAAAAATCCTTGCATCTTACTTCCAGTTTGAATTTTATGGGTTCCATCTTCTGGACTGGACTTTATTAGAGTTTTGTTTGTGGGGTAATAGGCCTTCCTGCTCTTGAACGCATTTTTCCTTAGTAGATCATTAAAACAACATAGTGTCCCTAACTTTCTTCTGATAAACTATATGGCATCCTGAAGAGTTTCTCAYGTTAGAGAGTATCTTAAAGATTGTATATCATTGCTGTAGCTCATTTCTGAGCCTTTCCCAGTCATTCTGCTTCCCTCTTGAATATGGTCATCTGGTAGGTGTTTTGTCAATAMTATGCCAGTGGGAAAATCATGTTCTTTCTGCTACTCCATATCTCCTTAATTAGCTACCAGAAGCAATAAGTGAGGCTTTCTTGCTCTGCCTGGAGCCAGCTTCCAGTGAACTATCTGCGTAACTCATCAGAGCTCCGCAGAGTCACCACTKTCCAGAATACAACCTCGTAAGTATCTAAAGCTTCTCTATATGGACTACTCTCTGCCATATTCACCTAGGACAGACCTTATAACACGCATCACCTGATGGTTGCCTGATTATGAACAGCAGAGATTGCTTTGTATCACTGATCTGGCCTTACTGCCATTTTACTTTTCCAGTTTTCTACCAGATACTCTCCAGCATATGGAGCACGGTAATGTCCTCCTAGCATTCTGCTGTCTTCCAGAATAGCGAATAGCCCACATTCCAGTCCACTTCCTTCCCCCGCCTCACCCACATTCAGACAAACCTGTTATTTTTCACTGTTTGTGAGCCAACCAGGTTTTAATACATTTTCTTCCTTTATTTTTTTTCCCAGTCTGCATTGTGCTAGTATCCTGGTCAGTGTGCCAACTTTGGGAAACTCTAATCTGCATTATTACTTCTTTATTTATATTAAAGTAGTGACTGGAGGCTCCAGAGGAGTTGTGCACTGTACCTAAGCATACAACAAGACTGTCCATGGCACTGAGCAACTATAACCTGAGCAGAATCTAGGGAGAAGATAAGCAGAAGCTAGGAAAAAGGATTTCACAATAGCTTTGTTTTGCAGATGGGGCACAATGACATGGAGAAGTTTAGAATAAGGATGTGTGTGACTCTGGCTTAGCTGTCAAAAACCAAACTTTCCCAGTAACTGAGTAGCAGGAAACACCCTCACTCAACTTTTTGACCTCACTATTGCCTGACATTCAGGTTTGATTTACAAGTATCTTGCCTTTCTGTTCCCTTTTCTCTACCCTTTGCCATCATTGCTCTAATTCGCAGCCAGTTGGTCTCATCTCAAGTGCACACTTAACTGCGATGCCTTAGCCATGATAACTTATTCCACAATAGCACATGTCCTCCTGGATGATATAATTTTGGCCAAGGGCTCTGTTCCTCACTTTTAGATTATTTCCTSCCACTGAGACATGAAACTGCTCTTTTCTGGCTCTATACCTCCCTTTCAGAACTGTGAAGCCTCCTATCTTGTGAGACACCTCCCAGAGGCCTCCAGATTATGCAAAAATGTGAATTCTCCACACCATCAGAATTTTGTGTCAGGTGTCCTGTGTAATGTCTTTTTATTGTAGTGAGCACAAAAATCTGCTCCCATGAGAAGACAGATGCAGAATCCCAACCTCTGCCTATGCACCTGCTCCTTTAAAGAGTCCTGGGGCAAGCCAGCTCTTCCACAGCTGGCTAGCAGATGGGGAAAGGTGAGAACAGACAAGCTGCTGTTCAGGGTTTCTGTGACAGAGTAGTAGGATTGCATTAAGCTCCTCTTAACACATTATGCAGAATCCTAAGTCTTTAGCTGAACCAGGACTACAATCCTCTTATGCGTCTTTGCTGAAATTCCGTGAGTTGCATGCACGCACGCACACACACCAGCACAGAGGAGCCTTCAGGAGCGGCTTACCCCTTGCAGGTGACAAACGACACCAGGCAAGTTTGTGCTGGAAAGCCCGCAAGCCATCCGTCACCCACAGACGAGAGACGGCTTTTGGCTCCCCCAAGCTTAAGGCATGTTGTGATTGCCTCCTTTTTATTTACGGGTAACGGAATTGCTTGTTAAGATTGGCTTGTCCTTTCTTGCTGGGGATTTTTGTGTGTGTTTGTTTTCTGTTTCCAGCATATTCATGTGGAGTCTTTACCTCCCTTGACCTCCAGCAACAAGGCAACTCGTGTTTGGGTTTGACAGTCTGTGAGAGATGTTTGCAATGAGTGAAGCTCAYGTCCGTGCAGGAGACCAGGACAAAGTTGGGGTGCTGCAGCTAGGGTGGACATGACTGCCAGTACTGCATGTGTGTGCGAGTGAGAGAGAGCCTCCCCCACTTGGAAATGGGGTTTCCCAGACCTTGTTCCCAATGCAATTGCAACGAGCACGGGTTTATATCAGCCATCAGGGTTCTCCTCCTTCATTGCAGTACTTTGATATCATAAGTATTAATTGGTTATTTAGGTTGGGGTTTTCAAAATTTACTTTGGATTTTCAGTGCCCACCCTTCTAGGGACGGGACTTTCAACACTGGCCAGAAAAAAACAATTCAGACCTGTTTAAAGTGTCTTACATTGAGGTCCCAAGCCACATGGCCAAAAAAATCTATGGAAAGAAACATGGGTCCTCTCCTTGGGAGCYGACATTCTCTGCTACCCTGAGACCCCAAGGGTGGGATTAGCTGGAGTCCCAGGTCTGATGCTGGACCAAGGCGTACACAAGCAATGCAAGAGCTGAAGATGATGAACTAGAGAAAATGAACCTTTGGCTCTTGCTGCTTGCCAACATGGGTAGCTTTTTAATTTCTTTTGGCTTTTCTGCTCTCTTGTCCTCCTGTCTCCCTACCTGTCCTCCCCTCCATACAAGCTCTGGTCAGTGTCTGCCCCCAGGCTGCTGTGAAGAGCCTCATGTAGCAACTGAAACTGCAGAAGAAGCTGGCTTGCGAGCCAGCTGGCTAGGGAAGGGTCAGATAAGTGGCATCTTGAGAGCCAAATGCAGTCCTGAGGGTTTCTGAGGTTGGCCTCCAAGGCCTCTCAGTGGCTGCCCATGGCGCCAGGCCTGCAGGCATGTGTCCTGGTGCTCAGCAGGGTCCCCTGCTCAAGCCCTGCCAGCCAAGGGGACCCCGGGGCCCATGGGGATGGTGGCATTGCCAGTGCCYGGGGCCATGGGCAAGCAGTGGCTGTCTCCGTGCAGAGGCTGTCCCCTCCAGGGCTACGTCAGATCCCACTTGCTGGGACTATGTGGAGGCTCAGTGGCAATTATGGGYGGGTTGTCCTGTGGGATGCCGTAACCCAGGGAATTGCAGCTCTGCTGGCGCTGAGGCATCCTTGGTACATCAAAGCTTTTGTTTCATCTTGCCAGCCATGGGATATTTTGAGTCTCTCTGGATAACTTTGAGATTGTGTCAGTGTCTCTGGATTTTTATCAACAATAAGCATGCTTAAAAAAAAATAGCTCGTTGTGCCAAAAGCGGTGTGGTGCACTCATCATGGTATTTACAGTAAACATCTCCAGACAGGATTATACAGAGCATTTTTAACATTTGTGTCTCCTTCACACAATCCATTTTGTTTCTTCGCTCTGCAGAAGCAGAAGGCTGGCCACTCCTCCGGCAGAGCACACACTTCCCCGTCATGGGGGCTAAACATCAGCCCCATCCTCCTGTGCTATTACCTGAGTCTCAGGCAGACAGACAGTCCTACGCAAAGCAGGCTTTCACGGAGAGACTGCAGAGCTGCCACTCTCCCCAGAGCTGCTGCTGAACTGTAAGTATCTCCAAGGCCTGCAGAAATATTCCACCCTTGCATTACCTTCAGCAGGGCTGAACGGTACACGAGCACAATTCCGTACGTTCTGAGGACTGCATGGAGCCTGGGTGTGTGAAGCCTCACCTTAATATCTCATTCCCTTAAAGACTTAAGGTGTCTACTATGCCCCTTGCATGTATCTGTGGTGGGTTTCGCAATCTTGTCTGCACTGCCCTGTCTTTCCATTTGTGGCCTCGCCAGCTGCTGACAGTGGTGAGAGGCCGATTGCAGCACTGCCTGGCTGCAGGCCAGCGCAGGCAGTGTTTGTGCCTGCRGCTCCGCCTGACAGCATCCCTTCCCGTGTCAGTCCACACTGCCTCACGTGCAGCTCTGCTGCTGCCACTCTGTCCAGATCTAGAACATCTCCACCGTTCTTCCAGCCCTGTGCCTTTTACAGCTGTGTCATCTGGCCTCCTGCCCGAGCTGCAGGGGACCTCTCAGCTGGTCCAGAGCTTTTCCAACCCTGGTTCCACCAGTACATCCTTCAGCTGTCCTCAGTCTGCAGAAGTCAATCTGACTCTGGACTTATGCTGCTGTGCAGAGGTGTTGTTAGTCAATGTTTTTTGGAATCTCAATGGAGATAGGGTTAAAAACCCCATGTTTGTGTCGGTGTTGACTCATGTTTTAGGAACAGATATTCACTGAAGTATGAAGGCTCATTCCTGACTTATTTCAAACATAATATCTATAATCCCTAGGCCTCTGCTGTCACGTTTTATACTTACTGTCCTGTCTGGTCCAAATAGCACTATGCAGGGAAAGCTTTGTTCTGTCAGAGGACTGCTTAGTAGCTAGATGTCTACAGTGCCCTCCAACAAAGCAATGCTCATGAGCACTTGAGGACAGTGCTTTTAGGAAAGAAGTGCTCCACTGAAAGAAATCCCACCTGAAGCTGACCCTAAACGTAATGATACAAGTGAGACTCTATACTGGTTGCAAGAAAGGGGAAGAAACTCTTATGGCTCCTGTAGTACTGCATTACGATGCCCCCCTTTTCCTTCAGGAAACTGAAACCTGAAGAATGGTGGTTTTCTGAAGATTACCTGCTGAGTTGGTGTCACAGCCCAGCTATCAGCTCAAGGTCCAAAGCCACATTCCCTGTCTCATAGACATCGTGCTTTACATGGACATTGCAATCCTGGCATTGTACCAGTTCTAATTTTTACTTAAAGAACAAATCAATTGGAGCTAAACTACCCATCCCTGTTTGAAGCCGGGCCAAGTCACAACTGAACACCGTTTATGAAATAGTAACTGGAGCTCTGGAAACTGAACTACTATATTTATTCAGCCTGAGGTGAAGTCTGTCACCAGATAATTGCAAAGGGGAATGAACTTACTCCAGTAAGGTCAGTTTTACCGTTTCATCCCTTGCAAGCTCAGTTCATAGTTCCTGTTTGTTAACTGCAACTGAGCTGCACACAGAGGCTTTATGCTGGGGGATCTCTCTGAGAGGTAGGATGAAACAGTGCCTGTCCCAAAGAATTTGCAGGAGAGGCTGTTTGTCTCATGCAGGTTAGTAGCAGGGCTTTTTGTTTTAGCAAAACAATTTCCTATACTCACTGTGCTTCTATTAGGAAACACTCGGATTAGGGTGTTTTCTAGGGGATGTGAGTCTGAACCAGAGGAGAAAGAGGAATCCTTTTGTGGGGGAAAGAGCAGGGAAGCAAAGAAAGGTTTGGGCAGAGTGGAGATGTGGCATGGTTTGGCAATGAAGGGCTGCTGAGGCAGAGGGGAGTGAAAGGGGCTGACACCCAAGAACAATGCAATATGGCAAATAAAAAGTCAAGATCAAGCATGCTGGAGCAGTGTCTCTGGCAAAGAGGGCTTGTTGTGCTGTTGGCTGCATGCAGCTGTGATCTGCACACTGTCTGTCCCAAATCTACCAGCAGTTTCTCCTGAACTGGAACCATCTACAGAGAAGCTGCCAAAACCACTTTCCTGGACACTCAGCAGAGATGCTGGTTGAGCTCCCATTAGAGAATTGGCCTGGCTTCTGGGAATAGAGCCACCCAGTCACACCCCTTTCATGCTCGCTGCTCTTGGAGTAGCCAGACTATTGTTTGTAGGGCCTGAACTGCAGAGATGCATGCATGGAACTGAAACAAAATTCCCACACCCAAAGAGCTGGGCAGCAAGTCTTCAGGCCCTCAAACTTCCTGGGAGTGGGAGGTCATCACCAAGCATGTGTGTGTGGATGGTCCTACTCGCAAAGGCTTCAAACAACCCACTGCCTGGCACACTGAACTGCAGCAGTGCCAGGATGCTGCTAATAGTCTTGGAGCATTGCTTTAAATTTGGTTTGCCGTACCACATCAGATCTGTCACCTGCAGGATATGAATCCCTCCATGTCATGCCCATTTCTGCACTTAGTACCCCACTCTTTCAAAGGTTTTATATTCCCATACATCACAGCTAAATCAGAAACATAAATATTCACAGATCAGGTGGACAGATGCTGTCCATTCTGGTCATAGCAGACATCTGAATCAGTGTAATGGCTCCATAGCTCTGTCATCCGTTCTGAGTCGAAATGTGATTATTATCAGTTCCTCCAGAGAAATCCTGCAAGATACTCTGCAGTGGTTGGTTCTGGACTAACCAAGCTCGGGGGCAAATTCCTTCTCAGCCCCATGGCCTTGAGACCAGTTTATCAGAAGCAAGAAGACACATTTTTCTTTTGGAAGTCTGACATGTTTTAAATAGTTACTATTCCAACAGAACATTTGGAGACCATTATAAATACTACACTCCTCTTAAAAAAAATCTTGATTAGTTTTTGCTCCCCATAGCACCCTCAGGCAGTGAGTTCAAGCTAATCTGATAAGATGACAGTAAGGTCACGTGCAGCGTTCTGGGATATCTTCTTGCTGTTGGGTTGTAGAACTGGGAGTTCAGGATATCTCTTCTCTGTAGCTTGTTCAACATTTCTATGACAGCTCCTTCCGTCTGTCTTCCCTCCAAGTCAAACATTAGTCACTGCTCTGGGAGGTTAGTCCCAGAGGCCAGTTCCTCTGGGTGGGGGCATTAAAGCAGGGCTATATACAACCAGTGTGCCAGAGAAATCCATCCTCTCCTTCCTCCTACTTCTCTCAGCTCTCCATGACCATCACTTCTGCATGGTTCAACAGGATGGCAGAGCTCCCAAAAGGAGTCAAGGTGATGGAGGAGTTCCTAGACAACTGCAGATGAACTGCTCCAGCCTTTTTTGACAAAGAAGCTCTTGCAGAACTTGGAGGAAGGCAAAGGGAGGAATTTTAAAGCCAACCTCCTATTGGGAACCCAAAAGTAGTGAGCAGCTGCACCATCCAGCCTGTCTTGGTGCAGCTCCTCGCTCCATTCCCTCAGGGATGCCAGGATAGCCCCAGTGTGCATGAAGGCAATGTGCCACTGGAAGCCTCCATTGTGTGACACAGTGCTGACAAGCTCTGGACCCACAATGATTCAGTAGGGGTCCAGTTTAGCCTTATCCAGCTCTCTGATGGTAGCCATTGCGCTAAGCAGCAGGACTCCTGGAGCTGCAAGGCAGGACTGATGGCAGCACATATTCTCCTGGACAAAAAGATCAATGCTGGCTYTCAGGAAACCTCAGCGTGTGCTGAAATGGAAGTGGAAATGGTGCCTTTTCATTAGCGCACAGGAGTACTGGCATGTGCCTGCTTCTGTGCCAGCAGGTATTAATGCCCATCAGAGCATGCCAACCAGCAGGCACTGTCTAATCCTGCTGTTGTATAATGAATAAGATTATTGAATGGGGGAACTGAAGGTCAGAGAACGAGAATGAAGCTGTCTGGAGCAGCGTTGCTGTGCTCTGCTGAGATCCTGGGGGACAGTCCCCTCTGGTGCCCTCCTCACTCTTGCTCCTGGGGCCTGACCAGTGCTCTTCTCTAGATCTAGATGCCTGTGTTCAAGGGGGAGGCTATGAAGACCCCAGTTGGAATAGAAGAAGCAAGACCAATTGCAGCTCCAAATACTTCTGCCCACTTGTGCTATATCTGGACACAGCTGGATATCAGAGTCCCATCAGTTTCAGGCCATTACTGAAAGCTAAGGCTGGTACCTGACAAAATAGTTGGAGGCTTTCCAAGGGATGAACCTTCCTCCCCTTCAGTCTGTTAGGGGCCTCGCAGTGTGACTGCACCATGGAAGAGAGTTGGCAGCACCCAAGAAGGAAAGAATATCTCTGATATCGTAGTGCTGTAGCATTGCAGGCATGGAAAATGGAAGTGTCGGCATGTCCAGATTACCCACAGGTGAAAGATACAGGAATTGAAGGGAAAGTGGAAATGCAGGAGGAGGGTTTAAAGGAGGCAATAAGCCCAAGTGATTTCCTTGGTTCAGCTCTTCATTATAAGCAAAAGCTTCCGTCCCCAGCTCTCATCTCTCTTTTCCATTGTATGAAGAACTGAGGACTCTGAAGATAAGGATCATTCAATTCACAGAAGGAAGAAAGGGGTTGCTGCGTTACTCTGTACAGCCTCGGGGAAGAGTTGGATGCTTAAGACTTTTGGACTCCGAAGGGAACTGTCTTCCAGGAGCTTTCAACTGAAAGGACTGATCTGTGGTCTGAGGCATTCGGGGAGCAGGAAAATAGGATTCTCAGGATTGTATGAGATCCACAGAGAGCTGAATATCTAATTAATTTCTCCAAATGCAGAAGAATTCTCTATCATCTGCCTTTTATTTTTTAAATTATCCAGAAATAATGAGGGAACCTCAAAAGCTTGAGGCTAATGCACAACAGCCCCGTTAATCATTTATTAGTGCTTGGTTGGTGCCTGTAATGTGTGCGTGGAGATGGCTCTGATGAGCTCTGAACTTCTGGTTCCCATCTGGAACCTCTTGCTGGGCCCAGACTTTGTTCAGACTTTGTTTACTGTCAATTGGCCATCTGGCCTGTCACCAGGAAATACATCAGTACAGGTATCGATCTGTGCAATTGATTTTGTGTCACTTTCTCCTCTGGGAGCCTGTTCACATGAGAATAACTCAGAAAATACCAAGTTCAGAATGTCACTGTGGACCCCCACAAGGGTCCTCTGCCATGAGGACCTCTCCTCCCTGCCGGTGAAACTCTCTGTAAAGAGTTCAAATACTGGTATCTGTTGGTACATTGACCAGCCAGGACTGAGAGGGTTAGAGTCCTGGGAGGTACAAACTCATTTAATGTTGTTTAGGTGAAATGATACATTTCTGTTGAGCAGACATGCCTGGTAAGCATCATGAGGGTGTCTTGTAAGAGCCAGCCTGGGGTCCTTGGGCAACATTCGCTCAGCTTGGCTTTTGGAAGCAGAAGGGACTTGAAAGAAGTAGTCTGGTCCCTAGACAGGCTGGGTGGTGCCTCTGCGCATGTCTCCTGGGTTCCCATGGGAAGGCTGGCATTCAAACCTCTCCCCTGGAGCAGGTCATCTCCAGATGTCTGGGATGCCCCCATCACCACCACTCCCTTGGGAGCTCTGCCATCCCACTGGCCCTGGGGAGGTGTTCTTTTCAGGGAGGGAGCTGGAAGGAGGGAAGCAAGGATGGGACTTTTTTGGAATCTGCAGGCAAAGATCCTGAGCTGATTTTAGTTCGTAAATCCAATGCTGATGTGTGGTGCTTGCCCCAGTGAGACACAGGGAGCGAGAGGCTCTCTCTGATGTGAACAGCTGGGGTCGTTAGCTGATCTGGGAGTGGCACTCACCTGGGTACCGCGCTGAACACCCGTAGTCTACCTCCTCTCAGAGCCACTGCTTCCATCATATGGGTTTGTCCATTCAGCAGTGCCTCGGGTCCATTCAGGCCACAAGGTGAAGCCCCATGGTATATGAAGCTCAGCATCCCAAAATATGCCCTTGGCCCTGAGTGGAGGTGAATATAAAGTAAGAGCTGTACAAAACTGATACAGGAAGAAAAGACTTCTCAATTTTAAATGATCACTGAGAAAAAAACCAAAACATTTTCTAGGACAATTGTCCTAAGATTTAAACGAACTGTTTGGCCTTCCATGTCCACTATTCCTGAAAGTAAGACACGTCTGATGGACAAAAAAAGCAGCACAGTCCTATAGCCATTCCTGCTTGCATTCAATCAGTGACACAACCCATTACCCCATGCCATAATCCGCTGTACACTAGGCCCTAACAGAGGTGTCTTGAATATCTTACCGTGTGGCCATGGACCATGACCTTTCTTCAGTTCAGACTAGATTTCCTTTAAGAAAAGAATGTACTAGAGGGATTACAAAGTGAGCCAAGGGATGAGGTAAAAATAATAGGAGGAGCATTTTCAGGAAGAATAAAAACAAACAGCGGCATTAGAGAGATATTTATTTATGGGCTTACAGAAAGAATGGGTGGAAATCTGTTAACAGACCAATTTTCTGTCTCTATTGTCTTCTGCTGTAGCCATCCTAAATTTTGCTAGTCCCTTTTCTCCACTGGGTATGAACTGGAAGACTTGCTAACAAGTGAAACCAAACTGTTCCATCCTCCTCACCTCAAATTTGGCTCCAAAACCCAGAGTTAGGCAGCTGGAATGCGTTTTCAATAGCTCTGAGGACATCTGACGCTATTCAACCAGATGCACTGAGCTTCTGAAAAGGGCTGCTCCACACATATTTTGGAACCTACATTCAGGCACCAACATTTGAAAGGCTGGGCTGCACTAAGCAGCTCTCCTGCTGCTGCACTATAAGGGAGGGAATAGGACAGAATCCAGCTCTCAGCTACTCAAAAGCAGCCACTTTAGCCCTAGTATTCACAGTCAGCACCTGCATTTGGCAGTAGGTTGATCTTCAGGCATTTTTTGGACTATAGCCTTAATTTAAAGGCTCTCGGACTTGCAGTCCTGCCCTGAGCTCCCCATCAGCCATGCCAACGTGCAAAGGAGACTGAGGGGAGCTGATCCCATAGTTATATTGGGCAGTACTTAGTTCTTTGTCTGCACCTCCCTTTTTTATCTTCTCAGCTTTTCAGACAAATGGCCTGCACACTCCAAGGGAAAGCAGGCTGATGGGGAGTACCTCTGTCCCTGCCAGCTCTGTCAAAGCACACAGACCTTGCCACAGATGTTAGCAAAGGTTCCTTGCTGCTCACCTGGAGGTCATCGCATTGGAAAGGCTCTGGAGATAAATCTCCACTGCACATTCATAACTCGCATGTGGTCTTCCAAGATTGCTCCCCTTCTTGCTTCTCTCTTCCCAAAGACAGTGCTTTTCTCTCCTACATCCAGCCCAGTGGCGGCAGGCAGGGGCTGCAGCCACAGAAGTGCAAGCCAGGCTATCATCTAGTTTGATCAAAAACACTGAAGCCCAGGTGCAGGGAGGGAGAAAAATTCCCATTTACTGCTGGGAGTCTCAATCTCAGGACTCATATGCGAATAATAAAACTAGACAAATTAGATCCTAATTGATATCAGGCATATTCAATGGTCCTTGCAGCTGATGGATGTTTTCCCACTGAATTCATTGCCTTGTGGATTAGGACCCATGGACAGAGGGTGCAAACAGAAACCAGAGCTGTAAAGTCTGACAGTGAGCCCCCCGGGGGAAAGAGCTGTCTTGCAGTACCATGTGTGAGGAGAAGGCACTCCTTCAAGAGGAGGGGGGTAAGGGAGATGCTGGAGCTGATCCTCTGTCCTCTGCAGTGGGGTGGGGGGACAGAACATGAGATCTGGGGGATTTGGGGCAATTCCCACCGAGCAGGAGACGGCTCTGCAATGAGCTCCATTTCTTCCAGGGTCTGAACAAGTTCATAAAAAGAAGATTGCAAGCTTGAGGGGCTGAGGGGCAATGGCTCTGTAATCTGCAGAGAGCAGGCAGGTTGTAGGACTCGCCCCTGTTTTCTAGGCATCAGTTTCAAGTGGAAAAGGCTTTGGTGTCAGATCCTGGCTGCTCTTTAAGGGCACTGCTTGAAACTCAAAAAGACCTTTTTTTTCCCCCTCCCTCCCCATCTTTCCCACTTTCTTCCCAAACTCCCGCCCTCTCCTCCTGCTCCCCCCTGACAGGCGACCAGCCCAGCTGGGGCCCGTGCGTGCCGTGCCAGGGGTCAGAGAGGCTGGTATGAGCTGGCTGTCGCATGGGCGAAACAGCACGTATGCACCGCCGCGCTGTCCCTTGTGCCTCCGGTTGCACAGCAACCCGGGACACACGCTCGGGTCCCAGCCAGCTGCTGGGGCCAGCCCTGCCGACACCTGGTCCTCAGAGCCCCTCCAAAAGCTGGAGGGTGGCGAGCATCCCTGATGGCAAGGAGAGACTCAGCTGACGGTGCCCGACGTGAGGCTCRGGGAGCGCACAGCAAATGCTCCAAGTTCTTGGCAGGCCAAAACAGGGGCTGCTGGGTTTATTTATTTATTTTTGGTGGGGAGAAGGGGTATAGGAGAGAGAAGGTTATGATTTAAATATCTATCCTGTTGCCAACCAAAAATGTCAGCGGGGTGTTAAATTACCATTGACTTTGCAGGCCAGCATTTGGCCCCCCCCTCACTCCTCTAACTCAGCTCTCCCTGCGGTGTCTCTCACTCAGCCGTCAGGGCTGCTATAAAGGGAAAGCAAGCCTCACCGGCCGACACTGGAGACGTTTTATTCCCCCCTTCCCCGACCGGCTGGCCTCCAATAGCAGGGGAGGACGGGGCGCCGTGCTCCCCCCAGCCCTCCCTCCTGCCAGACCTGCTGGCCGCCTGAATGCTCCTTTTGATTCAAAGTTAATAGCCTGCCCTTTGCAAAACCGGCTTGCTTCCCAGCAGGCCCCGCGAATGGGTGCTCCAGGCAGGTGGTGGAGGGTGCCAAGAGTGGTTTTATGTGCTCTGGCTTTCTCCTAACTGTAGCCTGGTTTTGGATACTTTTCCCTGCCATGCCCCCTTAGCATTTGGCCAATGCCAGATGTTTTCACTTTCAGACTATTTCATGACTTTCAAGGCTTTTAATCTCTTCCTCCCTCCCTTCACAGACATTCAATTTGAGGTATCTGCTCAGCTACGCTCTTCACAGGTTGAAACGAGATGAAAAGTCCTCTGACACTGCCTGGTGTTGCCTTTCATGGAGCTCTCCAGCAGGGCTCTTTCCAACAGTTGCAGGGCACACAGGGGCCGTGTAAGGTAGGGTGTGGGCTCAGATGTCACCCTTGACTGATCTTGAGCTACCGATGGGGTACAGAGATGAAGTACCCGGCTGGGATCATGTTGCCAAGGGCTTAGCTGCAGGGAGGGGAAGGTGTTGTTGAAGGGGTCTCCTGGCACTAGCACATGTAGGGGAGTGGAAAAGGTGAGGTGAAGGGACCCTAAGAAAAAGGGAACGAAGGAGGGCAAGAAAGCCATAAGAACTTACACAGAGGTAGCTCACTTCCCCACACCCAGGGGAGGCCAGCTGAGATCAAGAGCCCCAGATCTTGTGCTGCAGTCAAGCTAGCTTTGGAAACCACTCTGGGCAGCACTTAATCCTGTGAATAGGCCCATTTGTCGTACTGGATTTGAAAGCAAAGCTCTGTGTACTGTGTGTTAGAAGTCAGGGGGCACACTGGGAAAAGGATGGGCACCCTGCAAAATCAGGGGCTATACATTAGCAAGGTCTGTGCCAAAGGAAAAAAAAGTTAATGGAAAGCAGCGTGACCCTGCAATGACTTGGCTTGCTAAGCCTGCGGGCTCTGTTTGATTTTGCTTCTGATTAATAATATCAACCACTTTGCTAATGTCTCTTAAAGGAAGTGACCTGCATGGGTAAGCCGTATAGCAGGACCTCATGAGTGTGGGGTCAGCAGGGCTGACCGTGGACTGAAGCAGGGAGGGTGTTCTGGACCCCGGGCGCTGCCTGGGAGCTGAGGCGGTGGCGAAAAGACACCCAGGAATCTGCAAATTAGAGCGTGTGGAGTACATGAGGAGACGCAATTTGTTCCGTGCCTCCTCCAATCACTGTATCAGGGAGTTCCAGTTATTCCAGCCCAAAATCACCACTTTGTTGAGTCGAGACACCGGCAACAGCAGATTATCGTCAAACTTTCATCACCCGGGGCTGAGCMTGAGCGTGAGAAATTTCAGCCCAGGGGGAAAAAAAACCAACTCCAAATGGTTTCAGAAGGTTGCAGAAGCCAATGAAAAGAAGTGCTTAAAATAAAAGTGCCACCTCAACTATTAAAGCAGCCAACGTGTAAGTGCACCCTGGCAAGGAGGAGAGAAATTGCATAGTCTGATGTGGTCAGTGCAGGATTCCAAAAAGGCGTTCGACTAAGTACACCATCAAATGGAGACTTATCCTTGTTCCAGCAGGATATTGAATCAGGGCACTGTGAATCAAAAAGCCATTGGGTTGCCTATTGATTTAAAGGACCTTTTTCTGTCAGCAGCTCTTCTCCTTACAGTTTGCAGCCACAAGAGTGAAGCAGGCTGGATTGTACGCTGTCTCTCCTGTGAGGAGGTAGAGGTGACTTTATGCCCCCCTTGCAGTATCATTGGTGCTTTCCTGCCCCCCTTCCTGGATGGAGGGATGACACAGGGGTCTGATCAACACTACTGTGAGACAAAGTGGTCCCAAGTATACAGGACCTTATAGCTCTTTACAGGCAGCCCAGCGTAGATCTTGCCATGCTTGTACTTCCCTGGCTCCAGCTTACCCTTTCATGCTGCACATTCAGAACATACTGCACATCAGTGCATATTGCAAAAGGCCAATTCATGGCAGCCCCTTCTACTCCATCTCTAGGATTGCTCACTCCCAGCTTCCTACAGCCTTATTGCACAAGCAAGATATGGCGGTCAGGGCAGGAACTGTGCTGGTTTTAAGCCTCAAGCTGGTATGTCTACTCATTACTCTCTGGTATTTCTAACATCCCTGCTGCCTCTTTCTGTTTTGTTTTCCCAGGAGTAGAAAACAATTTCTCTTCCCTTCATCAAATAATATGCTTCCAATTCCTCTAAATGGTTTGCAACTTTTGTCTCTCCTTTAATCACCATCCTCCTCTGTGGCATGGTTGGCTCCCTCCATCATGCCTGATCCTGCCTTGCCTGTTGGTATCTGCATAATCTGCATGGAAAGCTCCTTGGGGAAAGAGGCCCGTCTTGCTTGCTGTTTGTCTAGCACCAAGTACACCTCTCGTGCTGTATAAATAATTAACAGGCATCTGTCAAATGCAGACGAGAGCACACCTGCTCCTGAAGCCTCTAGCTGCTGCTGCTTCCATGACAGCGTTCTCAGCTTCCCACGGAGGAGTCATCCCGGGATGTGTGAGGAGGTGTGGTAGAGGGATAGCTGGCTGTGGTACAACCATCGCTTTGGGGAAACTACCCTGCAGGGGATGGGCTGTAAGGCTGAGTCACGGTTGCAGGGAAAAAGTTGAACTCCCCTTGCTGCCTCACTGTGTAACTGGTCCAAGATCTTTAGTGGTTGCTCTTTATTACTTTGCTGCATCAGACTAAGGAAAAATGCTAGCTTTGATGAGTTGCCAAGTCCTCGCTGAATTATAATGACTACTAGAAACACCAGCAAGAGTGATTTTAGAAAGAACAGAAACAGATATATTTGCATATTAGATCCTCAGCAATTTTAACTGGCACCGACTGGGGCCTTCAGCCATAAAGGACCACATTGCAGTGGAAAGAGACTGGTTCTGCTTACAGAGGGTGCCTGTGCCCTGTAAACCATAGGGCTGTGCTCTGGGGAGGCAGACAGATTTAAGGGATAGCTGGGAGCAGGCTGTGGGCCCCTGGTTTCATGGAGCTGTCATGGCCCCCCCTGTGGAGGGATGCTTGCTGGCTGTGATGTGGGGGGAGCAGAAGTGAGACTCCCCCAGTGCTCGCAGTCTGCAGGGGCACGTGCCTCCCTCCCAGACCCTGCTCAGACACTGAACCACAACGCTGCATGCTAAGGGTCAAGACTGGCCCTTTCCAGCTTCCAGTGTGTGCCTCAAAGACAAGCCAAGGCAAGTCTCATGACTTTGGGATGCTGCACGTGGCAAGGCTAATGTTGGAAGGCTGGGTATTCGCCTCTGTGCACAGCAAAAAAAACCCAAAAAAAACCAACCCAACACAAAACCCGAACCCCAGACATCTTTCCCTGCCAAGAACCATGTTTTTCTTACACGATGCTGTGCAGGGGGGTGGCTACTCTGAGAGCTAACCCAGAGTCAGCTGCACAACCTAATAAGAAGCCATTTGCTACCGCAGCAGGAAATCTGTGTGCAGCCTGAGCCTGTGTCTAATGACAGCTGGATGGCAGGTTGGCACAGGAACGTGACTGATCCAGTTGCGTGAGAGGCTGAGCATCCTCACAGGATCAATCTCTTCCTGCAGAGCAAGGTACTTGATAAGTGCCAGGAATATCATGGACTGATGTTTTGGAAATGGATTGTCTCAGCGGAGACCCCATTATGTTGATGTAGCTGCAAGAAACGTCTCATTTAGCATCATGCTATGAAAGCCAGGAGGGTTTTATATGAACCACAAGCAAGAGACACATCTCAGAAGGTAATATGATGTAAGAACTTCCCACGGTGTTTGTGCAGGACTGTGGCAAAGTTTCATAGGGCACTTGGATCAGGATGGAACATGTTTTAACTTTGTTGCTATTCCGGGGCCCAGCACTACAAGAGTAATCCAGATGCTCAGTGTTTCCAGTACASGCAAAGAAAGTATTCCTGAGCTTCTTACTGCTCTCAGTACTGTCAACCCAACATGTTCCTTTTGCTAATGTGTGTCTGCGCAGCAGCCAAAAGAAAAGCAAAATACAGTTGAGGGGAGGGAGTGGGGAGAAATGTTATGAAATAAAAGATCAGAGGATCAAGAGCACTTTTGAGGCTCAAACATGCCACACACAAGCTCTGGGCCTGTGGTCAGCCGGAAAACATCAGTTTAAAATTCCACAATAGCCCTGGTATTTAATCCTTCTAATGCAAATTCCCCCCACCCCAGTCCTAGATCGGCACTACTACTGTGGTGGCACAACCCGAGCCTTTAAGCCCTTTTGAAGTATGCAAGAGTCCCTGTTTCTCAGCAGGAGGGCTGGGAAGCTATGTCAACAATGTCAAAAATGTTCCTGTGATTACTGTACCTTTCTGAGCAGAAACCAGGAGAGAAAGCAATTAATGCCTCCTAATCTGGCTCATAAATAAAACTTGTTCTCCATGGAAGCGTCATCTCTGTAGCCCCTAATTAGGATGGCTCTCTGTCACCTCCGAGCCTGCAATAGTGGGAGGAAGGACACCCATTATCTCCCTCTGCCCAACACAAGGGTTAGATGTACACTTCTGCAAGTGAAGCCACATTTCTGAATGCAGTTGCAAGCAGTACTGCATGCCTCTGTGGTATTCTCCACGGTTCGGTTCCCAAAGCAGCCAGATATTGCAGGACCTGGGCATCGGGGTCCTGGCCAACCCCTGTGCTGAGCAGCTCTCATCCAAGACGTACAAAGGGTGAGGCAAGGGGAAGGAGCCAGAAGGCACAGGTGTTGACATACGATGGTGATGAGAACTGTAGACCACTCCAAGTCAGACAGAGGGAGAGGCACAATGTGTATTGGCAGATAGTCCAGCCTTATCAACGGTTGAAGTGCATGCCAAGTATTTCCACCAGCCTCCCTGTATAAGCAGAGTGACTTCCTATCAGCATCAGGAGTGAGACCTTGGAAAGCCAGGAGCAATGCTTACAGACCAGTTCTCAGAGGGCRTCCAAGAGTGTCTGCATTGCACGGTCACTCCAGGTCTTTGACACGCAGGTGCTTTGTCCTTCGGTATCCCGGGGGTCTTCCCTGTGGGCTGCAAGAGGAGCTGTCTGCTCCAGAGCAGAGGGGAAGTCTCTGCTTTTGGATGAGGCATCTCTACTAGAGACCAGACTGAGCTGGATCAGAGCTCAGATTTTGTCTCACAGCCCTGCATGAGAAGTTTACATGTAAAGACTACCCATGTGCATAGGCAGGGAAAYGTGTGGGTGAACTGGCTGAGAGGAGACAACAAATGCACCATACAGGAGAGGCAAGGGAAACACAAAAATGGTTGTGTCTTTTGAAAGCATGGATGGGCTGGGCGTAGCTTGTGGGGCCACGGCGGGGGGTAGATAAATACCTCAAGAGAGGACAAGTAGGGAGGTAATGGGATGAACCTGGGACAGCAGAAAGGATGGTGGTGGTGGCAGGTGTATGAGGGAGAAACAGCTGAGTGCAGCCCAGGAAAGCTGATCTTGCCTTTGCAAGGTCCATGCGTGTGGGAGATTTTCAGGTAGAAAGGGCCAAAGGAAGGAATGGGGAGGCTGGAGAGGAGCCAGACATGGTTACTCTGGTGCCAGTGGAGGTGGTGGTCCCCAGCATCTCCTGTGGGAGGTCCGAGAATCTGCGGGACGGGCCTCACAGCTCCAAGTGACAGACTGTGGGTGACGAAGAAGCGTATCTGCACCTTTTTGCTCAACAATAACACCAAAATTAGCCACTAAGGTGTAACCCAGGTCCCAGCCCCATGTCTGAGACCTGAGCCCACCCCTTGCTCCCCATCTCCAGCACCTGCACACATGTCTGGGAGACAGCCCAGAAGGGAGAGGAGCACTGGAGACATTGCTTTCTCAGCACCAAAATGGTATTGCCAAGCTATTTCCACGGGTGTACACCACCCTTGCCGAGCTCAATGCACCTTGCAGGGAGAAGCACGGCTTTACTGGGAGCTGCTGTCCACAAGGACCCGGTCGCCCCTTGCCCTCCCAGTGAAGCCATGTTGAGGAGCTGTGGGACCCACCTGTGGCCAAGGACACCCGCTGCCAGGGCAGAGTGCCCCTGCAGTGCTTTAGATGAGCCTGCAGGAAGCATTGTACCTGTTTKACTTCAGTAACATAAAAATCCTACCCCTAAGTGACGGATCCTGCTCCACCCTGCGAGGTGCCAAGTTGCCGATGGCCTTGTTCTCCCTGGGCGGAGTGGGGGGTGATATAGGAATTTGTGATTCAGGAATTTGTGATATAGCATTTTTCCCCCCTGTTGACTGTGCAAGACTGCGATGAAACCAGGCTTGGCACTACCGTCCCCATCAGCAATTCTGCTAAGAGGAATTTGAGTTTTTATGGTCACTGATAAGATTAAACTCTGTTGCAGCTGGCCGAGGCAGACTCGGCTTCAGGCTGCATAAAGGCACTGCTGCGAGGACAGAGTGAAGGTAGTTTGGTTGCTCTCCTTGGGAATTCCCACACTTGCAAATGTTTGGATTTTATCTCGGCTGCAGTCTTAACTCCACGCTTGCTGGTGTGCAAAAGACCTAGACCCGTGGATAAAAAGGACAGGAGTCGCTTGGGGTGGGTTTCTCCCTGCTTTCTCACTGAGCTGTGCTGAGAGCCAAAGTACCCCTGCACATCTCCTGCAGGACAGGTGCTGAGGGACAATGTCAGGCGCAGCTCCTCTTCCTCCTCTGGAGATGGTCCTCCTCCAACGGGCCTTAGTGAGGGCAGCAGTGAGAAGACGATCAGCACCCCATGATCTGCAGGTCTCCTCCTTATGCAGCTCGGGGAAGCTCTCAAGGGTCTCCACTCAAGAAGTCTTCTGGGACTAAATGGCAGTCTCCTGGTCTTCCCTCCATTATGTGCCTGCAACATTGATTAATGCCCCCACATCCAGAGCTGTAGAAATCATTATTCCCTAGCAAATCCAAACGAGACCTTCAGCTCCTACCTTGAAACCTTCGTCCCATGTTGAGTCAGCAGCCAGCAGGAGCCTAAGGACTTGTTGGTGCTCTTTCCTTTTCTCTGCCAGCCCACTGCGGCACCCCACGGAGGTGGGGGAGGCCATCTTTGCTTGCCTCTGGCTCCTCTTCCTACCTGGAGGGTCATGCTCCCACCCCAGGGCCTGGCACCAAGAAGCCCCGGGGACCTGGGGAGGGCAGCGCTGATGAAGAAGAGTCAGGGGGATTGCTGGCAGCTCTTCCCTGCTGTTTGTTTCCTCTGCTGGTGGGTAGAGGTGTTCCTGGGCCCACATTATGGGGCCATACTCCATAACCGACCCTAATATTATAAACTTCTAAAAAATTACTATTTATCAAATGAACCATGGCTCTAGGCATCAGCTCTCAGGTATGCCCAATATATTTTCTTATATCCTAAATCCTAGTTTTTCTTCTCCCTTCAATTTGCTATGAAGTCTAAATGCTAATGCAATGAGTGGCCTCTGGCAGATGCACCCTGAGACACAGAGGGCCGATTCACTTCAACTTTGGTGGGAAATACCTTCCTTGACCTCACAGCCCACCCATGGAGCAGATATTATTTTGCTTGAAAATTTAGGAGAAGGTAACATTGTGACTTCGTGTTGTGAGATACCCTGTTCTGAGTCATGCCTTTGACACAGGTCATGGCCTGGTTGAAGTGGGACAGAGGGAAATGAGAAGTGCTGTGTCAAACTAGTACAGCTCTCTAAGAGCTYGGCTATTTCCTTGCACGAGGACACTGGATGTGCAGGAACCAAATTGGGCGAGCTGAGGTCCCCCCTGCCCTTTCCGCTTGTGCCAGGGAGGTAAGGTATCCAGGGACAGGTGGGCAGCACTGTTTCCATTTTAAGAGAATTATTCATAACAAGCCCAGCCTGCTGCTGCTTTCCCTTGCTGAGATGCCATCCTGGTCCTGCGAGTCATCCGTAGGGCACGTCCACTTCCACCACAGCACCTCGTGAAATAAGGCAGTGCTGTTAATCAGGTGTACAGACACCAAGATCAAGGAGGTTGTCTTAGCCATTGCAGGTTGAGGCTCAATTGACTTGCCCCAGGTATCATGGCGAGGCAATAGCGTAACAAGGTGATAACAGAGGCTTGCCTGTGCCTGGGGCTGTACTCCCTGGTCCTCCCTCCCTGCAGCTGTGGTGATACCTTCAAGGGGGTGCGGGGTGAACGGAGAACCTGGGTGCTGCATCCTCCTGGGATAGCCACAGGGCAGTCCCTGCGGAGAGCACTTCGGAGAGTCAGCAGCAGCAGGTGCAATAAATGAAAGGAATAAATGAAATGAAATATTGGCAGAGCAAGGTGTAAGAGCAGCTGCTGTCAAATAAACAGGGTAGGTTTCAGAAGACCTTGTTCCCGGCCTCCTGGGGTCTAGTCCCACTTATGTAGGTGACAACAGGGACACAATCCCACGGCATTTGAATGTCACATAATTTTAAGTGGGTGTTCTTGGAAACAATGTGCAAAGCAGCGCCATGGCTGTGATCTGCACTTTGCCACGTAGGTCCGTAGGTCCAGGCTACAAAGCAGTCGCCATCCCGATATGGGAGTACTCTCAGCCCAACCTGGGTATTTAGCCATTACACAGAGCAATTCACATCACTCCAAGTGCTGGTGCTGACGTTGGGAGCTGCAGCTCCTGGAGATGGGGTCACGCTACAATCTGTGGGGCTTCAGCGATGTCATATTTCAGCAGGGCTGCTACCAGCAGAGGTCCTGAAATACCAGTTTTAATTAAAAGCTGTATTTTCTATTATGCTGCACAGCTCATACATGCTGACTACTGCTCTTTCACCTCGCTGGGGCTAAGCCCACACTCTTTAAAATATGTCATGTGTCAGTCAGACAGAGCCTGTGGGGGCTACGGTACTTACAAGCCAGAGCYGTGTTCAATCAGAATAATGTGTAGGAAACAAATGGAAGAGGACAGAGGGACGGTGGGGGCAGTGGGGGGAGGTTCTGGACGGAAACAAAGAGAAAAAGGAGATCTTGGAGGCAAGTGAGTGAAAGGAAAGAAAAAAAAAGGAGGTAGGCAAATATCTGTGGTAAAGAAACAGCAGATGCCTTTCCTGGGATCAGTATATTTTAGGCACTGACTATGCCCAGAGTTTTCCTTCTGTCTCTTGTGAGCATCAGTCCACGTAGAAACGCCCAAGGGAGAGAAAGAAAGAACTGTTACGTTTGTTGTGGATGGAAAAAACAGTTGTATAAAAGTTTATAAATCTTTCAAGGACTACTGAGCCCAACTGTCCTTCCAATCTAGACCTTCTGCCTGATACAGCAACTCACACCAGCCTTTCTGACTGGGAGAAGTTCCCAGTTTTTTTCTAAACGTTTTGCGACCACTGCTCTCCATCTGGAGCCCTCTCTTCCCAATGCAAGGCTGACCCTTCTTCGCAGCCTGTGCATGACCACCGCATTTCCTCCAGGGGCCCCCCAACTCCCTCCCGTGCATTGCCACCATGGTCACTCAGGCAGGCACATTGCAGCAGCCAGCAAAGCTCTCTGGAGCATGGCCCAAGTCTAACTGGAGCTGAAAGCTSGTGACTGAGACATGACGGTCCCTTTCTCGCTCTGCCAAATCCAGTCTCCTGGCCACACAGGTCTGGTCTCCCTCTGCCTCACTGGAAGGACATGAAAGGCTGCTAAAAGAGTGCCTCCAAGGGRTTCTCACAGCCGTGGTGGCTTGCAAGCAATATGTTCCCTCTGGCCCTCCTGATGTTCACCAGCCCAGGGACTGCCAGTCTTCCCAGCAAGTTCAGCTGGTGGTTCCCTGTCCTGAGGTCGGCAACCGTGGGCTGGAAGAGATTGGAGCCATTCACATAACRCACGAGTGCCCTGCAAGAGGGGTGGCTGTGACCCCAGGAAGGAGGTGTAGTGTGGGGGAGAAGGCCACAAGCTCAGTTTAGCATCTTGCCCTCCCACTGATGAGGGAAGGAGAAGGTAGGGCTGTGCCGCCTTATCTCCCATCACCTGTAGATGGCTCTTTCATACTCCCATAAGGCTGGAGCAAAGCTGCCTCAGTCCAGCACTCCTAAAAAGCTGCCAGTGATACAGCTACAGTGGCCTCCAAGAAGGAGGAAAGGAGAGGAAAATGACCCTCCTGTAACCTCCAAAACTATGTTTGGCTCACATAGAAGCAGAAAGGAAAGCTTAAATCCTGTGCCTGCCCTTTCCTCTGACTTCCCACGCCTAAAATGAGTAGTTGCTCGGCCTTCCCGTGATGACGTCACGGAAGCAGAGCTGTTAGAAATGACCTCACGCTCTTGCCCTCCCGCCTGACAGGGGTACGGGGCTGCTGGGACACATGACTGAGGGGCTTCAGTAACACAAGATGGGAGCTATTCATCCCAGCTATATTAAGAACATTTCACAGGCTCCGGCCTCTTGGTTTAGTTCGCTCSCTGGGATCTGGTGTCAGCAGTTTTGAAAACACTCCTCTCTCCAATAGCAGTGGAAATTTGTAGGCTCCCTGTGAGACCGACCCAGGACCCACAGGAGTGCCCGGAGTGCCAGAACAGGCTAAACATAGCCCTACTAATTTTGGAGAGGTTAGGTGATCAGATAAGGCGAGACGGGGGCAGGAGGAGAGGGAGAGAGTCAGCGAAGCTGGTAATGTTAGGCAGGGAATTAGTGGGAAGGGATGGTTAAAGGGTCTCACCAGTGGGCTCCAAAAAGGAGCAGAGCTATTCAACGTTGGTAGCTGGCTGCAGAAACCCGCTTCTCCTGCAGTGTTCCCAACACAGCTTCATAAGCCAGCTCCCAATGCATGCAGAGCWTGTCCGCCTCTCGTATCAAATAACCAGGCAGGATCCTGCGGTTTAGGTAAATGACCCAGTCAATGTAGTGGACTAAATGATCTTTGCCATTGAGAGCAAAGATGCACACTCAGTTCGCAAGTGACTGGGAAAAGTTTTAGGATATTTGCACTCAACACCTACTTGCAACTGTGCTTCTGCTGGAGTTCGTACGATACCCCACAGCTCTGCTGGTGCAGTGTTCCTCAACTGAGGAAGGACAAAGTCATCTGTTTTAGCTTAACCTACTGCTAAAACTGGTTTGCACTGAAAACTTTGCACTGAAACAGATGAGGGAGAGCTCACACGGAGTAACCATCAGCCAGCAGACAGTGACTGGCAGCTGGGCTGGGTAATATCTTTGCCGGCTCYGTTTAGGACCACAAAAGGATGTTTGCCTCAGCCCTGAACAAATCAGTCACTGAAATAGCCTAAATCAGCTCTGGAGGCTCAGACATATGGTCTGTCATTGGAGACTGCCGTGTGTCAGCTGGGCCAGAGGAATGGATTCTGTGCGTGAGCACCTCACAAATATGAGGTGAAGGGGTGCAGGTTTCACCTCTGCCACTGAATGCATTTAACTCCTCAGCTGCTGTGGGTGAGGAGCCTGGCCATGGCTAGGTACTGTGGCTCAGGCCGTTTCTTGGAGCTCGTGAAGCCATTACAATCGGTTGCACCTCTGAGCCCCACAATTAAAGCGAAAGAGCAAGTGAGGAAATGGAAAAAGCAAATCATCTTGATCAGGTGGACACTGCTCCCTTTTTAATCCCAAGCTCACTCATTCAGTGGCTGGGGAGGCAATATTTCTGCTGACAGAAATAGCTGTGAGGTCGTCTAAGGCATGGAGGGTCTTCCCACCCAGATCAGCTGCAAATTCACAGCTTTGCATGTAGTTCCCTGAGCTTGCTCCTGGGACAAGAGCAATTTCCCAGCAGTATCTGCTGGGAGAGGAGAGGTTTGTAAGCTGCCTGGCTTCTAACTGGCTYAAGTGCCAACTGAGTTCATGCTCTGGGCATGTCAGGGAGCAGCTTTCTTCAAACAAAGGGGGAAGGCGGGGGGAGAGGGAAGCCCTCCTGAAGAGCTTCCACTCTGCAAAGAGCTCCCGAATGGCCTCCCGCTTTCAAATGATTTGGGCATTCGGCATGAGGACAAGTAAGCCCTGACAGAGCTCTGCGACGGGGTCAGGCGCATGCTTTAGAGACAAAAATAAGTATTGGCTTCATTTCCATGTTCCCTTATCACTAAACCCCTGGCTTCAGCCTGGCATTGGCCTCTGAACGGCTCCCTGTGCCAAGACTCTGGACTTAAGTAAGAAATAATGTTTAAGAGCTGGGCAATAAGGTTACTGTGTCTCACTAAGCCACCACAGATGGCATAAAACCTTGAAAGCCCCTCTGAAATGCTCCCTAAGGGTTACTTTACCCACACCTGCTTATTCTCCACCTCCTGCCATGGCAATCTCCCTAGCTCAGCTGGTTGCAGGGTGGAGAAGTGCAATGCCATACACTGGTGACTAGGTCTTGGTGGCTGCTAGCACAAAGCGCACAATTCCTATTGCGTTAATCTGCAATTATTGTGCAATTGGGAGCCTGTATTCGTGTAGCTGGGGGTCATGTCACTTTGCAGTTAACCGGTGAATTAATGTTAAGGAAGTAACGAGAAGAGGAGTCTGCCCTTGTACGCAGTTCCCATGCTAACCACATCATCATATGGTGGTGTTAGACACTATACCCGAGCTGTATTATTGCTAGGTTCCTTCTGAGAAGAACACTATTTTCTTGTGAAAGGTAGCAGGAAAGACCACTAAGTGAAACCATGTGTTCAGATCCCCTGGAAATGATGAGTTGTGCATCTAAGTCCCCTTTTTGTGATTTTTCTAAATCTACTCTTCAATAAGTGGATACAGTTTAAAAGTAATTTTGGGATGTTCAGTAGCAAAGAGCTATCTTTCATGCAGCCAAGAAGGCAAAGCTCCAGTGATCTGGACCCGCAGTCAGCTGACACTTCCCATGTAGTGATTGTCTTACTACTTGTAAAGGTTTCTGTCTGAGCAGCCAGAACAGAATGTTACTTTGACTCCTGTTCTTCAAACTGTGACTCACTTATGGATCCATATCACCCCATCTCACTCATCAGGGCTACAGAAGTAAAGGTTAGAAGCATGAAAGCTTTAAAGGCTCAGCCCCCAATTTAGAGTGAGATGATGCGTTTATCTCTGATGCAGAACTGGATGTTCCCCGGATGACTCCTCTACGTAAAGCTCCAGTAACAGAGGTCTCAACTCTAGCCAGACTTTCCAAGTGTGTCCTGCCAAAGCTCTTCCCTGCTCTTCCAGTGCTGGAGAAAGGTGTGGACCTGGGGTTAGGAAGGCCGCCAAGCCTTTTTGTGGTAGCCTTAGCTAGATAATATATTCATGCAAAATTAATTACAAAATCATTTTTTTCTGGCTCCAAGGAGGGCATGGTGCAAGCTTAGTGCCTTCAGAGAGACAGTTGAACTCCAGAAGTGAGTTAGGCTGAATCTTTTTATTCAAATGGTTGCTTCTCTCAAAGAACCTCCTATCCAAAGGGAGGCTATTACCATCCCTCATTTTCAGGTGCACAGATTTTGCAGCCTGGAATTTAAAGGAGACTCTCAGAGACGAGGACACCTGCTTCTAATCCCATGTTCCCGTAAGTCTCTTCCCTAAGGTTACACCCCTGCGCTTCCTATGGTTTGCTTTTAAATATGCCCCGGGGTAAAGCTTTCCATTCCTCTGCTACATATAAGCACACAACCATTTTATGCCAAGTCTTCCCCTGTGGCTGGCAGCAGTGGTGAAGTTCAGGTGCAGAACAGCACCAAACAGATGAGTTTATCTCAACAATTCTGGCTGGCAGAAGTTAGCTGCGGGAAGAGCAGGCACATTGTTCAGCAGGAAGAGCAGGCACATTGTTCAGCACTTAAGCACAGCTGCATCTCTGTACTCAGGTGTCTATGCTCAGGGGTGTGCAAACATTCACATATCTGCAAGCCTTCCTCCTTTTTTTTGGTGTGAACGAGTTTTTGGCACATGGGGAGGCCTGCGCCTGGGAGTTTAAACATGACAGCAGAACCTCGCCTGTGCTCATCTCAGCTAATGATGAAGAATCAGCTTTGATTAAAGCTCTTCTTAACATTTGAGAGCACATTTTCCTGGATATATTAAACTGTGGTCAAACATCATCCACATGCTTTGCAATGGCCTCATCAGAAAGAAGGCAGAAATGATGAAAGTTTTGAGCTAGAGTGAGGGTGTGTCAGGCCTTTGGATCTGGGTGTGTAAACAAGGGCACAACAGATTTTGCGAGTATAAACTCTGCAGACCTATAAGACTAAACTCCTGTGACATATTTATGTTTCCTCATACACAAATCACATTGACTCTCACACTCCCCTATCACGCGGAGTCACCGGACTTCAAACGGAGCGGAGGAGGCAGCTGGATTCACTAAACAACATCTTGGGCACTATGAACGTGTGCCAGATAATAAGGGGAGAATCGCAATTAAAATGTCAAACTGTATCACATTTCCATAACAAAGTCAGAGAGGATTTCCCTCTCTGTGCCTTTCCTTTYTGTTTAACTTGTTTAGGGAGCTGAGGCTGCTCTTCCCATGCTGTGGTTTTCAACCCCTGCAAGACATACGAGGTATATTGTTCTTGCAATATTTGCTTCCTTCATGACATAATTTGTTGAACACTTGAGTAAAACTGTGTAACAGAAGGAGCCAAAGTTGTCTCAGAGGAAACTGTTTAAAACCTCCTGCTCAGCGCAACGCCTGCTTACAGAGGTCTGCTCTTTGCTCTCTGCTAATAATACCTCCACTTTTTTCTCCTCTGGATCTTGGAGGGCTTTCTGAATGTGCTACACTCTTACAAGGTATATAAGGGTGATTTGTGTATGAAGCAAATAAGGGAAATTTTAATGTGAAATTAAGTGAGCATAGGCTCACTCTCAAGATTATTGCAAAGGTTCTCTTCGACCTTTAAACCCTGACTCCAGGCAAAAGCTTGAAGCTGTGCTAAGGTTGTCCAAGACTCAGATAAAAATGGAAACTATGGGGAGCCTCAGGTGTTTGGCAACTATAAGAACTGCTTTAGACCTAAAAGCGTCGCTCTTCTGCCCACCTGGAAATCATGTGGTAACTTGCCAAAGAGGGAAGAACTAGATGCTAAAACAGGAAAGCAAAATTTCAACATAGACCAAATATAATCTACTTGGGGAAAAAATGCTTCCCAGGCAGATTTTACTGCAAATACTTAATTGAGTGACCATTTGTACAATGTCTCAAGGCTATTAGTGCTATGAGCATTATCAACTGTTGTTTAGTGGTTGGTGTTACATTTGACATGCAACTGGGAACAAAGATGGAGGTTGCTTCCCATAGCAGCTGGCTCTTGTCCCCTTGAAGAATACCTCAAGCTCTGAGCCAGCCCTTCCTGACCTCCATAAACACATCCCTTGCTTTTATATACTGCAGTAAAGGAGGCCTCCCTCTGTTTTGCCTGGCTGTGGCTGCCCTGGCCTTGCACAGGCACATCCAGCAGCTGGGTGTAAGTTTGAACTCTGGGATTCCTGCGGCAGCACCATCTGTGAAGGAAAGGGTGTGGAAACAGATGCTACCGGGTAATGTCTGAAGCCACCGAAGCTACCTCCCAGCTAGGAAGCCCCAGACAGATAGCAGCCCATGTTCCCAGACATCCTGAGGGCCATGGACCTGCTGAAGAGGGAGTCATCGAAGAGGATTTGGTGCAGTGTTTCTTCCTCATGCAGCAAAACTGGAAGGAGGCTCCAGATCTTTTTGTGGCAGAGGACTGTGGAAGCCCTCCATGGTAACATGTACCAGCACCCACTCACTCCTCCTTCTGTGGCCCCTCTGGAATCCTTCCCCCACCTGCCACTGAGGGAACAAAACACCAAAGGAGAACGGCCTGTTGAAGAAGAGGAGCAAGATCTCTCCRTGTCACTTGCACGGGTATCCTGTTGCAGAGAGACCTTTGTGGCATCTTGTGAGCTCAGCTATTCAGCCAAAAGGGAGAGGAAGTGGTTAAAATGGATGTGAGCATCTCTGTCCTGCTTTCATTCCAGTGCTGCAATAGACTTACTTGAAAGATCAATAGGCTCTGTGTAAAATAAACTTTAACAGGCAACTCTGCTCCATTCCCACCGTCACTGTCACTGGTTTCCTCTCCATCTTCCCTGCACACACTATCTCTCCATCCTGCCCCATCTGCTCTGATTTTCTGCTTTTCTCTAAAGCAATTCAGGATCACCCACAATATTTTTATGGGGTTTCTCCACAGAGTTCAGCCATCACTTTACAGGTACCTTTTTTGCAAGGGCCATTTGTTTATGGAAAGTGTGACCTCACCGTGTCTCCCAAACGTCCCCACAACTACCTGTAAATAGTTTGTGACTGTAACATAACAGYTTGCATTTGCACCCACTGCCTCCTCCAGCCCTTAGCATCAGATTTGTTTGTGCCGAGGTGATGGAGCCCCTTCCCTCAGTCGGTGTGTGTTCCCACGCTCATGTTCGACCAGGCACCAATGACCTGCACAGCTCTGGCAGCCTAGGAGTCAGCTGGCGTGACAGGACATGCTTCTTCAGCAGATCCAGAAGCCCAGACCAARCTTTTCCTTTCCTCCTGTGCCCAGCTGTGAGGCCCCCAGCCCTTCCAGCTGAAACTACACCTTCCTCCTTTCAAAGCCAGGTCACACTGAAATCTCCTGCCCAGCTTTTGCCGGTAGCTGCATCTCCCTGCAGCGCTCTYGGCCAGGACATCTGTTATATTGTGTCCTGCAGTATCTCATGAGTCATCTCCATCCTCCCGCATAATTGCAGGCACAAAAATGCTGGGTTGTGAATTGGCTGGTTTGGGCCTGTGAGCATGATAGAGATATGCGTCACCCCCCTCCCACGGGAAGTCCCTGTAACATTCAACAGAAAAACRTAACCCTGCCCGTGCCTGGCAATTGCTGGGGCAGGTGGCATCTGCTGGGGCTGTTGCTCCTTTCGCTAACCTTGGCCATTTTACAGTTCCCTTGTGTTCCACCCATCTGTTAGCTGCCTCCACCTTTCGGTTGCCTGCGGTCAAGTACCGTGATTGTCACCGTTTTGAAGCAGACATCTTCTTTCCAAAACGTGTTCAGGTCTGAGCACGGCAAGGAGCGGAGGGAAAGAATCCAGCACCAGGCAGCCCCAAATCAAGCACCAGTGACCCCCTCCCTGCCCAGTCCAGCAGCAGGTTTATTTCCAACTCCAGCAAAGATTTTAGTGTGATGCACAGCACAAAYATGTCCGAAGGTGTCGTGCCTGTGCTCCCCACAGGTTTCTCTGCTGAGGGTTAGGAAAAGGAAAGGCCCAGGCTGCATTTCTGGACTTTATGTTCTATTCACCTTTCTCCACGTCCCGTGCTTCATCCCTGCCCTCAGAACAGAAAGGCAATTCCTGTTGCACATCTTCCCACAGCAGTGCTCCACGTGCTTGTCCCTCCCTGCTGATAAAGAAAGAGCCGCCATCGCAAGTCCTCACGTGTGGAGTCTACCCAATTTTGTCATAATATTTCCTCATGGAGCCCAGAGCCATATGTGTAGGGTGGCCAGTGAAACCGTTGTGGGTTTTTTATCATTTTGTTAGTATACCAGACAGGGATAAGGGGCCACAACTGCTGGCTTATCTTAACTATCCGGCATGTGGGTGATCCCACAGAACCACTGCATCCCAGCCAGGTACAGCAGCCAAAGCTGCCATTTCAACCTTTGCTATATACAGGCTATTTGGGTTTTGTGAGAAGGCTGGGGTTTTTTTCACCAGTCTTGTGTATACTGGGTTTCTTTTTGAAAAAGTGGAAGGGGAGGCAAAGAGAGCAGCTAGTGCTCGAAAGTGTTGTTTTCCTCAGCAGTTCTCTTTGGCCGTGTGAGGGTTTCTGTTCTGAGGGGACCCCCGCTGTTTGTCCCCACTGCTGCCCCAGACATCCTCCGGGCAAAGCGGGAGCGTAACACAATCCCCAGCCTGGCAGCCTGAGCTGTTAATTTGMAGATGGAGAGCCAAGGCACACAGATTTCTGTGCAACCCTCCCTCCCAAGTGCCCTTTCTGAAACTGGGACTAAGCAACGTCTTTACCAAGTCACACAGAGAACCAGTGGCAGAGGTGGTGGCTCTACCCCAACCTCCTGCATCCTGCTGCAGCTCTAAGGAGGGTGCTGGTCCCTCCGCATCCTAATGGGATCCCCAAGCCGCCAAGCTTCCCTCTGTCCTGAATGCACTTGTCCTCTTGCAGGTGGAGTCTGTTTGCAGCCAGCACACCAAGGCTGGCTCTGTGCAAGCTCAGTGTTCAAGGTCACTCAGGGAGCCCGGGGGGAGGAGGGAACCGGACCCCGGCCGCCCTAGTGCCAGTTTAGCACTGCTGCCACTGCATGGGTGAAATATTTCCCACCATCTGCGCTGCCTTCCTAGAAACAGGGAAGTCACTCTTGGCCCCTCTCTGTCTGCCAGGCACTGATTTTTTTTCCTGGTCTCATTTCTCATAGAGTCAATACAGAGAAGCACAGCTCTGAGTCCCTCCTGGACTGTGCACCGGTATCCTGGGAGACCTCGGCGTGGTTCTGGAAAGAGGCTATTGCCTTGTATTTGTATTTATGCCTCCGAGAGAGGGCCAGGGGATCTCTGCCGGAGGTGAAGCTCCAGAGCTGCTCCTGCTCATCACTCCTCTGGGACAAGCCCTGGGGAGTGGGGACCAGAAGCAGCGCCACCAGTCCGGCATCCCTAATGTGGGGCTTCCCCCGGAGGGCCCTTATCCTCTGCCGGATCATCCTGCGGTGTCAGCCCCAGTTACCAGACAGAGGTAGGCTGATGCCTGCCGGGGCACTGGTGCTCTCCAGACCCGGCAGAGCCTCACCTTCGTGCCTGGCAAGGCTGGGCTGGCAGGAATGGCATCTCCACAGCTGCTGCAGACCCACGGCACCTTGGCTGCACATCTTCCCAGAGGGTGTTAGGCCAGGCCTGCCCAAACTGCCTCATGTGTCTGGTTGCACTTAAACTCCAAACCTGAAATCTCCACCATGCAGTTCTGTGCAGGTACTCAAAATGCCTCCTTTTAGGAAAAAAAAAAAAAAAAGAAAAGGAGAGAAGCAGAGAGAAAGAATATCCCTCTTGTTTACTTCATTCTTCAGCAGGTAACCTTGTGATTCTGTGCTATTTTGGTGCCGACATTCCTGAGAGCTTACCGTAATGAGAAGCAAACACCACAAACTAAAATAACAGCGTGAACCTAAGCGCAAGCCCTGGATTCCCACCTAGAGATTGACTCATCTCCGAGGGCTGCTGGGTCTGCATTCAACGTGACCAGTGGGGAATTAGCAGGGCACTTGCGAGGAAGGGAAGGATGAGCAGGGTCCAAATGGTCCAAAAGACTGCGATCYCCACGCAGCGGTCCCCCTCAGGTCTGTTGCAAAGCAAGGCTTTGTGCTGCCTCTGGAAGCATGATCTCACCCTGCAGTTTTTAAATCTTTGATACTCTTATGTCCGGTGCATTGTGTTGCCTTTGGTCACATGCTGCAGCAATCACTTCAGTTACACGGTCGATGCCATTCAGCAGCAGGGTATGAACGCGCTGAGTGTCGTGCAGATACTGAGCAAACACACAGGGGAACGACAGGCGAGTGAGCATGTGATACAGAGATATAACCCRCCAGCAGGCCCAGGAGACCTCGTATTCCACCTGATGTGAGCAGCAGTTTTCACCCAGCCTCCCCGCTACCTGCCCCAGGGCCCCGACAGCATGTGCTAATAGACTTTGCTGCCCTCGCAGATCTATGGGTAGGGTCAGCCGGCTGGATTGCTAAACCCTCTCGAAAACTGGATGGAAACCTGTGCACAGTCTCTTAGACTGAATTGCACCGGTGTCTGGCTGTTGCTTTGGAAGAGGGCAGCCACTGCACAAGATTTTCTGTTATAAAAAACAACCCTTTTTTTTTTTTTTCCAAAGCCCTGCCGCAGTTTTATGGAAAGGAAGACGCATTTCTCCTCTTGTGAAACTTCATGACATTGGACGGGGTACAAAACAGAGGCAGACTTTCTCTTTAATGGCCACCCTGGAGAAGGCTGTGCAGCGCCCAGCCCATCGCCCAGCCGCCTCCTGCGGGTCCCGTTATATAACACAACCCGAGCCGCCGCAGGACCCCGACTGAATTCACCTGATTAAATTATTAGCTTCATGTCCTGGCAAACATCTCACGAGGCTGCCTTGCGAGCTTGATAAATCTAACGCTGGGTTTCGGGTGTCAGAGCAACAGGCGAGCGTAGCCCAGCTTAGAGCGTTTGCTTCTAAACCGGAAGAGCTCTAAGCCTGCGGGAGCGCGAAAGCCACACGATGCTGTTGCCTGTCCGACAGTGCTACTGCAGCCAGCCTGATGAAATGTCACCCGTCCCCAGGGGCTGCTGGGACCCTTTTTCCTGCACACCCGTCTTCTTGCACATTAAGGATGTAGGGAGAAAGGCTGAGGTGCAAGGCRGAAGCTGTCATGGAGGTGTGCGGAGAGCTCCCTGCTGTGCTATTACCTTCCGACCACATCCATGGGTGCCCTGGAGAGTGCACGCTGCTGGCTGCAGGCTGCCCGCTGTGCTCTGGCCAGGATGCTGGCTCCCTGGCATGGTCCTCCTGGCCAGCACAGTGTCCCTTTTCTCTGCTGAGGACAGAGGTACAGGGCTGCGTGGCAGGAGGACTCCTCACTCGGCTCACGACTTCTGCCGGGACTGCATTCCCCAGAGTACAGTGGACATTAGAAAATATCTCAAATTAGAAACTGGCTTTTGGATGTGTGGAGCATGTGGCAAGCTCCATCCTATGTCTGCTTAACCTTTGGGAAAGGCAGCCTCAGCGCACTAGCCCCCGGCACCCTCTGGCTCTCCTCGGGCACCAGCACCAGGTTAACCTGGGAAACTTCTTGATGCAAGACACAGAGCCACTTCTCTGCTAGCTTGGCCTCCACCTCTCTGCAGACACTATCTATCTTGCTGCCTTTGATACCTCATGGATGCTTTGGAGAAGCTCCCAGGGAATCTGCAGGAGCGGAGCACTCATGCTGGCCTTCCCATCGAGGAAAGGATCAGGCAATGGCACACAGGAATTGACGGGAGCATCCCAAGGAAAAGCGTTTCTTAACTCAGAGGCTCCCCCTGTGAAGCATGCTCCTGAGGACAGCCCTGGGAAGTGGCTAAGAGGAACTGAGCAGTCTTCATGCGATTGCCCAGCTGCCCCTGCTACTCTGCTGGATGACCCAGCACTGCTGGTGGGAGCATTAGGTCTAGAAGAGGCCATAAACCAGCAAACCAGAATTGCTAGAAAGCGGGGGGAAAATCAGGGCTAGGCGGACTTTGCAAAGATCACTTTGACCTCTGTGTGTGGCTGAGGATGGATTCATGTCTACAAAGTTCAGCTGATGCAAAATAACCTGTAGAAAGAAGCATCATAGTCTAATAAAAATGGTGTTGATCTCCCATGAGTGTGAGAAGGCTGCGGTGTGGCTGGATATATCCTGGTACCTTTTCTGACCAAGAGATACCTGGAGGTTTGCCTGTGATGAGCTTTGTATTCATTTCACTTGCTCTAAGTGTGCTCAACGGGGACAGATCTGCTGTTTTGCAAAAGGTTTTCTGGCTCCCAAGCAGCCCAATGGCTGAGTATACAAGGCAGTAAATGTTACAAGCACTGCTTATGCTACACCCTGGTACACTGCCAGAATCCCACACAGATCAACCTGACCCAGCTGGAGAAATCATTGAGAAATAAAAGAGAGAGGGAGAGAGGGAGAGCAAGTGAGAAGAAATCCCCAAATCCCCAGAAACACTATGTTAAACCCTCCCACCTGATGTGCAAAGCAAAAGCCACCCCAGACCAAATATAAACCAAGGCTGCACAGCCAAAACAACCAGACTGCAGAAGGTCAGACAATCTGAAACGTGCATATCGCAGCAGGGCAGACGTGCCTGCAGCCAGCTCGCGGAGAGGAGGAGGAATGATGTCTCCCTGCACGGACTCATTGGGGATCCTCTCAAACTTGGTCGTCTTGGAAAGCACAGGGATGACTAGTCTGGAGGAAGCCCATAGTCGACTAAGCTGTTGGCTGGCATCCCCCTGCCTGGCAGCAGCCAGCCCAGATGCTTCACTAGCTCTGTTCCTCCCTGCCCACACTTGGATGTCACTGCAATTTGTAGGATGAGTGACAGGAGTAAGGGAAGGGCATCTTTGTGGACCCCAGAAGACTTACACCTGAGGCAGAAGGACTAAAGTACTAAAGAACTTTAGAGTTTACGTTGAGTTCTTACTCGCATAACACGTCTGATCCCTTTTAATCTTACTAAGCTAATAGTAAATCCTGCTATAGCAAATGCCCCAGCACTGCCAAAAGTGTTTTCTCTTACTCTTATTAAAGTGTTGTTGTTTACTAGGTTTTTCCCGCAAGTCCTAGGACAAAGGTGTCCCTTTCCCACGCTAGCAGGAAGAAAGGTAAGTGTAATTCTAATGAAGAAGTTGAACAATTCTTCCCAGAGTGGCTGAACTTGCCACATGTTCCTGCTCTGCAAAGATGGCCTTGCTTGTCATGGTGCTGGTGAAAGGGTTGAAGGTGTTAACATCATCTGAAGTGTCTGCATGGGTAGTAAGCTGGAGAGTTTAACAGTCACCACTGGACCCAGCTTCAGCTCAGACCTCAGTGGGACTGTCCTTCTAAAGATGTGGCCTCCCATCAATGCTACTCAATAAACAGCAACCATTCTCACCCCAAGCCTCCCTTGTAGCCCCTTGATGCTCCTCCCATTGAAAGTGCCATGGGGTATAGTTATTTCAGGCCAGCTGGTGACACTGTCTTTCAAACACCCTTCAGGCTGTAAGGAGTCTACCTTTCTCCAACCCCACTTCTGGCAACCTCTCTCCTACACAAGGCATCTTCATCTGTGTATGTTAATGGTACCCTTGGAACCATGACACCATCACCTCCAGGTGCTCCATCAGTTCTGTGCTCCCTACCTGTGTTGTGGATGGGAGTTCACAAGCCTTGCAGCAGCCAGAAATTGCTCTCTCTTCAGGCACAGTTTTATCTTTCTTATGTTTTTGGATTCCAGTACCATCCTGAAAGACTTCAGCTGCCTGTCCAAAAGGGAGGATTAAAGCTGGAGCTCATAATTTGAACGCCATTCTTTGCCAACCCAGCTGAATTTCTCAGCTGTTCTTCACCAGATAATGCACAGCCCTTTAACTTCATGCAGAGATGTTTAGCCTATGGTGTTTACAGTCATATGTTATACTTACCATGACAACACTGAAGGGAGTGTCCCTCATATAATGATAACCCCTCCATGTCTTCTCAGAAACACTGAGGTTTTCCACCTTGTGTTCCTGGACAAATTCCTGCCCAGAGCTTGTGTACTTACACTGTACCACAGTAGAAACACATGGGACCATAGTAGCTGGATTTTAAAAAAACATCCCTCAGATACAGGACACACAGCCTGTGTTCTTCTGTCTTGGCAGGAACCTTATGGCTGCCCAGGAGAAAGCAGGCAGGCTCATTAAGGAGTTTTGCAGCTTCTCAGAGGGGATATTACACAGCTGTCCTACAGGTCCCTGACACAGAAGCCTCTTTCCTCCCGCTTCCCCAAATCCCTCTCTCTCCCGCATTCACACAAGCCTTGATACAAGATGGATCTTTGTCTTCTCACACCATGATCATAAATTTCAAGTTATGGACACTTGTGAGGAACTTTATGATGGGCTTTTGGTGAGTCTATATCCACCAGCTGCTTGAATCCATCACCGTATAGACTGTATAGCTCTTAAAGCAACTGAGAAAATTCCTGCTAACTTTGCTAATTCGCCTTGGASGCTGTGTTTGTGTGGGATGGTGGACTGAGGTACCAGGGATTCGGACATCTCCTGGGATGTCAGTGTGCTGAGCTCCTGAAGCACACCGACAAACCCRACACCGGGTGTTTGGGTGATCAGCTCACAACGACCTATTGTCGACTTCCACAATATTTCCCATTTGTAGGTGCTGAAATCAGGTGCTTGCTCAAGGATCACTTATTTTATTTAAAGGTGGTGGGGGGGGGGGGTGTGTGAAAGGGAGAAGGCTGCTCTAGCTCAAATGGCAGCTGGTGAAGACTGAAACCTCAAGGCAAATGGTTTGGGGGTGGGTGGCTTATAACGTATTATTTCAAAGACAGAAAAACTCAGAACAGAAATGAAACAAGACCTCAAACATGCCCCAGGTGATAATCCAAGGGGAAGTGAATAGAAGTGTAAGAGTTGATAAGAAGTGAGTTTACCCACATTGGTACAATGTGTAGCAGGTAGGGCCCTGCACTTGGTTTGGGACTGCAGTTACTACAGTAACAATAATGTGAAGGAAGGAAAAATAGGTGTGCCACGATATAAAGAAAAGGTGTGAGTAGTGGCAGCTCACTAGCAGCAGTGCCTTAGCCAACAGGAACTCTTCCAAAGGGATGGCTTAACTCCATGCCTTTACTTTATGCTCTGCAAATATTTGCCTTTGAAAATGACAATATTTGTGGGTACTTGCAATTTTCTTTGACAGCTGCTACCAGCAGCTTTCCATAGCAAAACAAACCGAGGAAATGTAATTTCCTGAGGAAATTTCCATGAAAATGTAGCAGGTAAAACCTGGCTAATGTTACCAGAAATGTTGCCTTTTGCACCATTAAAATGTCTTGCTTCAGTGAAATTCATTTCCACCTGGGCAGACTGACTTCCTTTTTCATGCTCAAATTATGGCAAGGAAAAAAAAAAAAAAAGCCCAAACAAAAAAAACAGAGAAAGATTCTGCTTTATGAAAATACCACCCAAAAATACAATTGTCCTCATTCATACCCCAGAAGGGCAGCAATGAGAACGGGCTTCCCTCCCCCAACAACCACATAGACCTCAGGAGTGGGGAGGAAAACCTGCCAGGAGAAGAAAGTTGCGATACACACTCTCTCCTTTATTCGAAAGGATAAAGGGGAAGCTGGGACACTGCTAGCTTTTGCTGGTTGAAAAGTGCCAAGAACTTTCCAGGAGCCTTACAACTGGCAACTACAACCAAAATGTTCACAATGACATTTGGAGATCATTAGAGTAATAGAAAGAAGACCGTAGTGAATGATGATCTAGCTAATGGGCTTCATCTACTGAATAAATAGAAGAACAAATAGGCACAGAACAAAACCTTGTGTGTGTCTCACATATTACAGCTGAAAAAGATGATTCAGTGCTAATCCAAGTAATTATAGTAAGGGCAGGGAGAAATCTGTAGCCTTTTGTGAGGTATTAAGCTGACAGATTTGAAGAGGAGAGGTGGGCAGACAGGGCTGGGTTGCAAACTGTACGTGTCTCCAGGCCTCACAAGAACATCGCCCTAGGCTTTCTGGCTTTGCGCTGTAGTCTCCTCTCTCCAGAGGATGTGCTTTCTGGAGGAAACGGTGGGAGATTCACTCCTGAACCGGGGCTGCTTTGCCCTTTCTAATGCCCTAAATTCCCTTTGTCCTGCTGACTCTAATTCTCCTCACCTGAAAACACACTCAGCAAGGTCGCAGTACCACACATCTACAACATGCTTGAGTTGGGCAGGCACCTCTGGAGATCGTCTAGTCCAACCCACCTGCTCACAGCAGGGTCAGCTAGAGCAGGTTGTTCAGGGCCATGTCCATATGTTTCTTAAACATCTCCCGTGATGGATGGAAACTCCATAACCTCTTTGAGCAACCTGTTTCCAGCTCTCCCTTATTGTCAAATCCAAACCTTTTCAGCCCCAGGCTTGCAAGCCCACTTACCGATAATCACTGAACTAAGGCTGCTCTGATGCCAAACCTCTTGCTGATGCTACAGCAGGAGAAGACCAATGACCCACAGGCAAATATATGCTAATAGCCTTGTCTATGTAAAGTGCAGAGAGACGTGCGGATCACCATGCAACGTGGGAGTCATGCCCATGCACGCCCCGACGGGGAAAAAGCCCAGTGCTTCCAAAGGGTTAGTACCCTCAAGGGCAGCACAGCAGGGGCTGACGTAAGGCCGTAACCTTGGCAGGGTGGGAGAGGGGGAGAGCAACGTTTCCACTTTGTGGAATAAATAATACCCAAGGCTTCCCTGATAAGAGGGGCTGTATAAATAGAGAACTTTATTCAGAAGGTTAATGAATTGATCTGATCATTCCTGAGATCATCTATTAGTCTGGTGCTTGCTCATGAAAGAGAGCTGCCCCGGAGCATACGCTGTACATCAGTGAATCAAATGTGCAAAGAAAGACACACGCCTGGGAAGAAAAGAATCCTGAAGCAAAGCCTGACACTGAACAGCTGGACAGCAGCATATAATAATGGAAAACATGTTGTGAATGCCGTATTATCCAAATAAAACAGCACAGAGGAGATTTAGAGAGATGAGAGAGACATGTGGCGAGGATATAAGAGCTACCATCTTATTCTTTCCCGAAATAGGCCATAAATATTCTACGGGACCCTTTGTGACAGCAACGTGCTCTGAGCCTGATTTTTATCCGAAATGAAGTGTCTCAGACACAGTAAGAGTGAGAGAGCTCAGTACCAGCCTARAGGAAAAGTGCCTGCAGTTGGAGCCCTCCCTGCACCTCCTGCCTCAGTGGGGTGTTCCCCAGAAATCACCCCATAACCCTGCGTTGGCGAGCGCCGAGGAGAAGCACCTCCCGATGCAGTGCCGACAGCCACCGGTGCTCTCCAGCTCGGCTCAGCTCCCAGGTGCCTGCCTTGCAAAATCCCCCATCACACTTGGCACTAATTGGTACCCTTGTTAGGAGGCTTATCAAAGAATGGGAGAGCCGGATGGGGTCATAATGGCTGAATTATCTCCTTGTTCCTGGAAGTGACCCTGCTGAGCCGAGGCTGAGGCAACTTGACAGGTCACTGTAGTGGAAGCTAATGCTGCCCCTCCTCGTGTTGTAGCACTCCTGGAGATACAGAGAACTTAAGGCTCCAGGGCTGTCTGTTCAGCACAACATGCTGCTAGCACTACATTTACTGTAACAAAAGTAATAACCGTGAAACCCTGTCCAGGTTAAAAAATCACCTTTGTCAGGATTCACTAGCAGGGTTAGGATTCACCGCTATGGCTGAAGGTGCCTTAAAAAACTGAACCAACCCATCGGGATTAAATCACGCCCATGGCGTTGAAAGGGAAGTGCTGGCTATGCAGATGTGATACGTACAGGCATGTGTCACTCACAAAAAGCAACAGGCTCTGGATGTATCTTGAATTATGGTCCAAACCCACTCTGCCAGAGAATATGATTCCCTTCTCTGCTGTGAGTATAATATGAGAAAGAGAATGGACCTGCTGCTGTGATGAATTATAAGGAAGCATATTGCCTGTGGTTTGGCAAGAATGGTTATGTCATAGTTATTTACTGCTATTATTGATGCGTACATGAGAGGTTAAGACAATGGTTTGCCTGAACTGCACTGCGGTCCAAGAAGTCAGCTAGCGTGTGTTCACATCTACCTTTTCTTTTGCCTAGGCATAGTTTCTGCTGACCACACGGACACAGAAAAATGCACTTTTTGTGCTGTACACCTAGAAGTTTCAGGAAGGCTTCTTAAGGCAGCATGATAGGTGGCTTAGTGTGGCCAGTCCTGATTTTTCAGCTGCTCTGACAGCCCATCCTTTGCTTTAAAAACACTGATGGCGGATGTTAGAGCTAGATTGACTACAGCCACATCTCTGTTCATGAGCACTGCACTTAAACCTGAATGATTGTTATATTTGCTCATGTTTAGACACCTTATATGTAGTTGTAGTAGGCATTTGTGCCTAAGTTGGAAGGTTCAGCTCTCCTTTCAGCTACTGAGATCCATGCTCCTCTTGGACACCAGATTGGACGAGGAATGTGGGTTCATTCAGTCCTCTTCCCCGACTCTCAGCCTGAAAGCACCATTGCCTGGTGTGAAAGCTTCATTATCCAAGTCAGAAAACAGAATGGGCATGGAGAATCCATCCAACAGTATTCTGCTCAACAGCGGCAGATCTGACAAAACCCCTTGGCAGTGTCAGCTGGGGCTAGATAAAAGCACCTGGTAAGCTCATCAGCCATAGGGTTGTAAGGTCAAGGAGGAGATAATCCCTCTGAGCCATGTCAATGGAACAAGCTTATTTCCAGGCTCTCCCATTCAGTGGTGGGGTCAGAGCTCCACCAACACTGTCAAGGAAGAGTTTTCCCACTYATCCTCACTCTCCAGTGCCTCCTGCCATCAGCTTTTGGCTCACCCATGGGAAGCCCACCAAAAGAAGCTGTGTCCCACTCTCAAAGCTTTGATTGTCTTCACTGGAGATTTCACAAGAGTGTGCCACATGAAAGCAGGAATATCACCGTCTCCCTTTGGAGTCGCCCAGAACAGCATGTCGCACCGCATCTTCSTGCCTTCAGGGCCAGTCTTCCTCTGAGGGTGGGTCTGAGATTTGCCAACTTGTGAAGTATAATCAGGATATTTCTATGCTGTCCCTGTCATGCAGCCTTGAGTTCAGGGACATGTTGAATTCTGTGCTCGGTTTGCCTTGCTTTGATGTCCCACGTTGGGGGCGTTGATTAGAATAGTGAAAGTAACTGCAGCTGCCCTTTTGGTTTAGAGTGTTATTTATCCCTTCAGTCAGTTTAATCCATTGCTTTCACAGTTGTTCTCCTCTGCAAAGTGCAGCCCTGCCCTGAAAAGTAAAAATGACTTCTGGTTGCAAAGATTTCATCTGCTAACCAAAAGGTATAATAAAAACCTCAGGATGGCATAGTCCAGCAGCTTCACAGAGGGGTGCAGCATCCCTTGCATACCTGATCAAAAGAAATGGGGAGTAAACTTAATGAATTACACTCAGAGGTGGCTCTTGAGGGATCTTGTGTCACTGTGGTGGAAGAAGAAAGTGGAGATAGCATTGGGATCTCCTATTGCAGTTCAGTAGAGCAAGAGGAAAGAGGTGCTGTCCTTCCTGTCAATCCTCAATTTTCAATCTAGTCCTACACCATCTCCATCTTCCCAGCTGTACTGACTATGAAATCAGTCAGGCCCCTTGGATTCTACAGCAAAATCCTGCTCCAAAAGGCCACACATTATTTGCTCCAACATACCTGAAATTCTGCTTTGTGCCTATTGTGCAGACATCGGCAACAGCTTTTCCTGCTAAACCAGACTGTGCTGTTTTGGGGGCCTCTTGCTCTGTTTCTCATTGGGAATCAGGTAGATACAGGAGAGGATGCATTTGTTTCATCTCTGGAGCTGCATGAAGAAATGATTTTTAGCTTGGCAGCCTCGCTGGAAAATAATTTAGATTCAGAGAAAAACAAATGTAAATTTTTGGGGGTTTAACTCACAGGCRGAGGAGGGGGCTCAGTCTTATTGTTTTCAGTTGACACAAAATGTTCCATGTGATCCAAAATGAAATGCTTAGCTATGGACACATGCGAACAAAGGCAAAGAGAGGATGGGTTATGCAACTGCAGGAGGAAGGAGCAGTTACTGCCATCGCAGCCTTTTATCTGTTATAGAGGGGACAATAAGAGATACCCAGCTCCCAAGGCCCTGGACCCTGGTGCAAGGCTAGGTTAGGCTGAAGTCCCTGCCTGGAGTCAAGCAGCTGCCCTGAGCATGGGGTTCCGAATCCCCTTCACCCAGGAGTCCCAGTCTCTAAGGGATTCTGGGCCAGGCTGCTCTCCACCTCTCTGCCTTTCCTGCTGAAGATACTCTCATTTAAATACTGATCGGGCCAGGAGACATCCCTCTCCATTCTGCTGGATTACGGTACTGTCGCAGGAGATGGGATGCACATGTTCCCTTTCTTGTGAGAGGGACTATGAGTTTTATGTCAGAAGAACCCAACAGGAGAGGGGAGACTGAGAGCCACTCTCACACCCTGAGGGGGGTCCTCTGTGTCCTGCTGTGCACAGCCATGCTCCAGGCAGCTGAGAGGCAGGGCTGCATCTTCCCTTGCTAGGTGGGAGTTTAACCTGGGTACCCTACACTCTTGAGACTAGACATAGTGGTACAATCTGAAGAGCACTACTTGTCTTGCAGATCTGTGAAGCTAATCCCTTTTTTTTTTCTTCCCAGCTAGCATCATTCAGGAAATGCAGTACTAATAAYGTGTGAATAGTTTCAGAACAACGAAAACCACATTTCCAGAGAATGTATTATTCTCTGGAAAAATAATAATTGTTCAGGTCTATTCATGAACACACACTTGCAGAATTAGTTCCATATATCTGGGAAGGGATCATTTCAATCTCTCTTTTGAAACAGAGCAATTGTTCATTCCAAAAAACTGACCAGGAAAATACGATGAGACACAATTGGAAGTGCTTAGAACTTAATGAAGAAAATGTTATTCGCATTGGTGCCAGCATCATTGATATTAAGTAAAASGCAACTTCATTCAGCAAGCTTCTTCCTGATCCTATTGTATTTGCCAGTGGTTTTGCTTATGCGAAGAGGATGTGCTGCCTATTATAGAGCTGTCTTTGCCTGTGTTACAGTGCTAAGGGAATCCACTCAGCCTGTGCTGTGAGAACCATGATGTGCTCCTTGGGGCAAAGTATGGGACACGTGCTTGGTAAAGGACAGGCTCTGTCCTCAAAGAGCTCCCAAGCGAAGTTAGAACCAGCTGCAGCAGGTGGCGTAGAGACAAACAGGCAGTTCATGGTAGGATACAAGGCAGCAGCCAAGTCAGTGCAGGGACCTCAGGCGACCTCCAGTATGAAAGGCTTGGATGTGTCTGGACCACAAATCACCTTGCTCCTAAGAGAACTGAGCTGTGGTAATAGAATATGTCTATCCAGAGAGCCACAAAAATGCAGGAGGCGTGAAGGGAAGAGCTTTGATATAAGGAGAAAACCTTGTCAGGGCAATTACACTTGGATGAGAGCATGAGAAGAGGAAAGGCTAGCCAGGATGAAATCACAAGCACTATCGATGCCCAGCTTCAGGGCAGGAGATAATCAGCCATGAAAGGGGCAGAGTAAGTTATCCCTACTGGTGTGGTATTGAGGAGAATTAGGAAGGGTTTTGTACCTTCCCTTCAAGCATCCACTATTGTTAGCGGTAGATTTGGTATTGGACCATGTGGACAATTACTTTTTCCTAATGCAGCAGACCTTTCCTGCCTCTTGTTCCCCAATAAGCTGATCCCATGAACTTCCTGCACAGCTTCTCCCAAGTGGGTTTCTGATAACATTTTGTCAGAAGGGTGGTATGTTTGGCTATTTTCTTTCTATTGGTGTCTGGTGGGAAGGGTGGGCTTTGTTAGATCTCTGCAGTTACAGGACAGGATTTCTTAGAACATGGACCAAGGAAGTATTGTTTCTTCTGATGAACAAGTTGCTAGCAGCCAAACAAAACATTGCAGAACTAAACAGGACAGAGCGTGTGCTGCACTTCAAGAGGCTGGTCTTGTTTTGACAAGAACCTAAAGCAAACGCTAGCAGARGATAAATCAGAGAGAACAAAAAGCTGCCTTCTCCCCAGCCCTGTCAGAAATCAAGTCAGCAGATCATCTCTATGTGCAAGACTTTCCTTTCGTTGTAGGTTCTTGAGGAGGGGACATTGATCTCTGAAGCCCTTGGCAGGTGAATTCCTCTGCTTAGTCCATCAGTGTTGATCATACAAATCAGAGATGCACCTCATTAAATGGAAGGCAGCACTCTGTCCTCAGATCTGGTTGTCTGCTCTGGGTTTGTCCCCCTTCCTTGGCATTTCATTCTCACTCTCCAGGTCACTTGTAGCTCACCTGGCCCCCCTGCCTCTCATGCTTTTGTGCACATGAGGGAAACCATGTCTGCATCACCCAAACACTGGCTATGTTATTTCACTGAGGARCAGGGAGCTAGTCTGCTCTTGCTGTTGCCATAGAAGTTCTCTAGAAGTATTAGATGTCTGCGGTCTGCCATGGACCTACCACACTGGAGGTGGCTCTGCAGAATCAGCTAGATCCCCAACTGGCTATTAAAAGGGACATTCAACAAACTTTTCTCCCTGTTGCCCTGCCACTGCTGGGGAGGTGGGTGGACTTCCCCCCRGCCTGGATCCGAGCTGGAGCTCTCCATCTGCCTGTGCCTGTCCTGCCCTCAGCTCTTCCCAATTTGGGCCACAGTCCCCCACTAACTGATGGACCATATCTGCCTATGCGGGGGCCTCAGGAGCTCATTTCACGCCACTCCACACTCTGCTGAGCTATTCCAGGTGAAGCTTTCACTTCAATGCCCATGGTGCAAGAGTCAAGATGTTAGAAGACATCAGCCACTGCTTCCAGCGTTGGGCCACATTGACACAGCAGCAGGTGAAGTTCACAAACTGGGTGGCCAGAGTCCAGCCCTCCTGTTGGCTTCATTTGCATTGAGACTGCAGGAGGGAAAGACAACTGGTGGAAAAGGACCAAAGAAAAAGGCAACACGCAATGTCCTCAGTGGTAGTGACAAGCTGATCACCAGTCAGGTAGCAAGTTCCATCCCCACAAATTTGCCATCAGTCAAACTCCAGAATAATGTCTTCAGCCCTGACCCCGATGTTTCTAAGTTCTGAAGAGTGCTCAAGGTGGGAGAGTAACAAAAGGCCAAGTGTGTGTACTGCTATTATCAAGAAAAAAAAAGAGGAAATACAGAACATGGCTTTCATCATGGATGGGATTTACTACCTGCCCGCACCCTTCACAACATAGACGTGCTATCTTCCCTGAGGACACTTCTCACTGAGAGGAAAAAAAAAGATGGGCTGATTTTTTTTTAGTGCTAAGAGCTACACGATGTAGTATTTAATTAGATGAATATAAACTTCAGCAAAGGCAAGCCTGGAAGGCAGAAGGGTCATTTTTGTAGTATAAGAGGAAGCAGTGGGCAGGCTGGAAATAACACGGCGTTAGAGAGGCTGGTTTTGGAGGATTTCTAAAGAAATAAAGTAGTTTTAATTGTGTGACAAATTTCACTGACCTTTCACTGGAGACAAATCTGTCTTTTTACCTTTTATTTGATCTTGTACATAGATCAGCCCTTTCAGCTGAGATCATTTCAGCTCTTGGAAAGGCATTGCAAACCTAGCTGAGATGACAGACATTTGAACTCAAAATGATCTTTTYCTTGTTCTTTGACAGAAGAATTAAGCTTCATGGAATGATTAATTTCCAAACATAGTGCATCACAAGACACTGGTCTGTGTCCAGAAACTGGCCTGCTGCCTTCCTCTCTCTTACTGTGCAGCAATTCTCTATTCCGATCCCTGCTTTCTTCACACTGCACTGACTGCTGTTATTATTTCATTGATAGAGTTGCACCTGACTGTATTTTTACAGCTCTCCCTACTTACAGCTGTTGTGCTGAGTTTAATTGCAATGCCTCAGCCAGCTCATGATAGGAAGAGAGCCAGAAGGGCCGTCCCCGTTTGGCAATTCCAATCCCCTGTTATGACAGGCGAGCGTGTCCTGTCACATCCTTCATAAACGCAGCAAGCTCCATCATCAAGAAGCTTTTAAGGTAACCTTTTTGGCTGGTTGTCTCACTGGAAGCTTGCTCTCCATCTCTCCTCCCCGCTTGGGAGTTCTGATTATTTGTATGTCTCCCATTGCGCATTGCTTTGTTTTCACAAAGACGGATAAAGAGATGGCTTCTTAAAACCCCTCCTTTTATAACTTTGACATGTAGTTAATTCTTTGTTGTCGGTGATTAATCCCCTGGCAGAGCACTCAGAGCAGGGTAATATACAGAGTGATATGGAGCAATCAAAGCTGATGTTGATTTAGTCCCAATACTAAATCAATGCCAAGGTACATGACTTCTGATCTGCTCTCTAATATATCAATAAAGGCTACAGGATGAAATGCATCCTGGCATTTGAACAGAATTTAACAACTACCTCAGCATTGTGGTATCTCACTACAGAGAGCTGTATTTCACCCGCAGAGAGCACACGCTGATGTGTGCAACACTGCCCTGGGCTTTTAAAGACCATTTCCAAGCACTGCAGAGCCAGACTTTCTCTGGAGTTAGAGAAGCATATGCTGCATGTGCTAATGCACCATAAATCAGTGTTCACTAATACTCCATGGCTTTTCATGTCGAGGAAAGTTTCTAGAAAGCAGATAAGACAGAAGAATTTATCTACAATCAAGAAAGGTATGAGACACAGGCTGGGAAACAGCTCCAGAAGTTCAGAACTTGCCTGGCCTGTTTTTGCTTTTAGGTTTTGGAAGTGTCCCTACCTCAGGCCACTGTAACCTGAAATTCTTACAGCCTTCTAGGGAATGACTGATGGAAAATCCACACTGGCTTAGCATTTCAAACTTGCTCAGGTTAATAGACAGTTTCTAATTGACCAACAGAAAATTAATCAATAAAAAGAGTGTAACCAACTACAAATACCTGTCACCAATATTATGTGTCTGGGAGGTAAAAATCATATGCTGTCGTTTTCCAGCTTGGTATTAAGTCAATATCTAAACCAGAGACACAGGTGGCATCTGATATTTTTGTAACAAGCTACCCAAACACATTAATGTTCTTGGTCCCATAGTAAAAAAGACACATGGGAACTCATCGTGAAAACACTCCCCCTTGTAGAGGCACATGGAACATGAGCATTCACAATCAGCTTTTCATTACAGAGGCTTTTGAAACTGTGAATAACTTCTACCCACTGGWAGAAATGAGAGGCACATTATCTGCTTCTGCACAGGTGACAGGAGGAGAAGAGATCCCCTGTCCCACTTGTGGAGAGGAACACGCTTCTGCTACATGGTCCGTCACTGCAGAGGAGTTCAGAACTTAACTGGAAGCATGCATGTTAACTGCAAAAAAGAAGAAATTCAGCCAGAGGAAGGACCTGGCTGAGTAAAAATAGTGAGTAAAGCTAGTCCAAGATTTTAATTAAACGACAACAACAACAAAAAATACCAAAACTGGAACATTTTTGTGGGTAAAACTAACATTTCCAGAAGAAATCCATGTTAGATTATGTCAAACAAAAATATTTTTTTGGTTTCCAGTTGTTGAAAGCCAAATACAATTACATTTTTTAGGAGCTGGGCACTGAAAATTGCAAGCCAAACCTGGAAAATTTTGCTTTGCAATCCAAGTAGTTTTTCTTCAGGCTCCCCAACAAAAACCTGAAAAACTTTAAAGTAAAAGCTTCAGTATAAACTTTGCCAGACTAAACTTGCAGAAACAATGACCAGTTAAGATTGCAATTCATGTGGCTGTTCTCAAGGTCCGAGAGCTCTTCAGACAACGGTAGTTGGGTGGTCACTACAAGGTCATAATGTCTGAGATCATTTGCAGTCAATGCAGAATCCCTTGCAGAGGATCTCAGGGTTACAGCACAAAAGACATACTTATTCTCCTATTAGAGGAAGTTTATATAACTAAGTCAACAGAAAAATACAAGCACAAAATGACTAGAAAGCTTCAAAGGATCAAAGATAAAATGAACAAACAAATCTACCCTACCAATCCATGACAGTGCGTACACAGACAGTAGTGACTTACTGCATTCTTCAGGACATAAGAAGCCCAAATACATGTGTGCCAGTGCCACCATCAGTGTGAGACAGCTGACTTCGGTACACCCTGCTTTTCTACTGTCCCCAGCATGGCTCTCTGTGTTGTCCAGGGACCAGAAATTTCTGTTCAGCAGAGCACTTGCATATGAGACTTACTGAAGATTAACAATAAGTATGCCCTCCAGTATTTTCATGAACACCAACGGATGTGAGCCTGGTGTTCAGATCCCTGAAATTAAGAATGTGCTTTGCAGAAATGAGACTGCAGTCATCAGTCAAGAGAATCCATACTGACACAGACCCCTGGGTACTGATACCTGGGACTTGCTGCCCAGGACTTGAGCAACAACAGGCAGCAGTGCCTGCCTGCCAGTCAGGTGGGTAGCATGGAAGATCCATTTAAGCACTGGCTGAGACTCACAAATTCCAKTTGGGATTTCAAAGAAGGGAGATGCTCTTCTACACCCCACACATGTTGCTTGTTTCTGTGCCAGAGGCTGTGGAATTGCACGTGCCTTTCCTCAAAGCCTAGCATAATGTCCATGTCATTTCTACATCCTGGGATCAATGCTAAGTCTCGAACAAGCTAGATTTACTTCTCTTCTTGTTACTGCATGGGATCTTTCTAAGTAAGGCTCTAGAGTGGGAATAGCCTTTAAAATCTGTGCTGATCATAACCAAAGTGAATGTCTGCCAGTGTCATCTTTGAGGGAGTAAATACAACACCAACAATTCACAGTCGTAGACCCCTCCTCTCTTTTACCCCCCTTTCCTTCCCCTATGCTCTCCTCCTTCATGGTAGAGAAACAGGACTGTAGGTGTATGATCCATCGACAGTTTTACTGTAGGTCTCTCCACCCATTCATGAGAACTATCTGTATCACTTCTGAGGTTTTTGTGCTAAGACCTTTAGCATTTCAACCAATCCAAGGCTTTTTTTGTTTGAATTGTAAACTTTTGAGTCAGGGATTGTCTGCTTCTCTGTGTGTGTTTATACAGTGCTGAAGACAATGGGGCTATTGATTTATCATTAGGCACCACCATAACAAATCTAAAAACAACATTATGGACAACCTGCTCCCACCTGTGCTTTGACGTGAAGATTTGTAAAGTATCAGATTGCTGCTGGCAATCCCTCTATAACGTGAAAAAACATCCACTTCCAACATCAAAAGTTAGAACATCTTTGTCTGAAAAAATTCATTTGCATGATAACATCTGCACACTGTGTTCCGCTCAGAGGGAGAGAAGTGTTTATGAATGCTGGTGAGGAGCTCCCTTACAGATGTGAATATGAATAGGCTGTGCCACGCAGGTAACTCTATTCTGATGTTGTCAGATCTGGTAACCTTGGGTACTGATGACAGCAATCAAGCTTGTATTACACACGTAATCCTGGGTACCAAGGTCATCCACACTAACTTGCACCTACACATCCAAGCATTGGCTTCCGCTCATTGTGGGGTCATTGGCCACAGTTAGAGAGCTCCAGTCTAAGGAAGACTACAGGCCTATGAGAGATCACGTGGGATCACCACGAGAGGCTCTAGGGTTGTTTGTTGCAGAAAAACTTCGTAAATCTGAGGTGATCACTTTGCTATATTTGACAACTTTCCTTTAGAAAAAAGCTATCAGTTACAAAGGGCACTTGCAATAGATSGTGAAGGATCTCAGGTGCTTCTGCTTTGGGGAAGCAGGTGACACATCAGTCAATGGTACCTCATCGTCACTGATATCTCTCATTCCACTAAGCATCAGTCCTGATTTGTTTCTCCCCAGATGACACAGTGGCTAGATTTAGATGGTGAGTACACATCTTATCTGATATCATAAGTCCTATAAATAGTTATCATATCCATGTACAGTATCTTGCTGGATTATTTACAGCATGATCTGAAGCCCCTTGAAGCCAATGGAAAGGGTGCCATTTACCTTACAGGGCTTTAGATCAGGCCAATATAAACTCCGCACCTCTAGGGTATGTGACCACGCTCTTCCAGGCCTATCACAATGTGCATGGCAAACCACGGTCTGTAATAGGCTTCCATTTGGACCTGCTGCGTTTTCTGGCTATGGGTAAATTACCTCAATGGGAGAGAGGAGAAGAAAAACACAGAATGAAAGCAGACAGGGATGAGAGTTGGAAGGAGTCCATCTTCTTTGGTACATTTTCCTGCYTATGATAAGGGAAAAATTGCAAAGAAAAATGAAAGAGAGCAAGGTGAGGGCAGATCAGGAGGTATCTGGTGGGAGGCACCAAGTTCTGTGGTTTGAAGTCTGTTGTCTGCATTGAGATGAACTGTGTGAGTCTGTTTTCTTTGCTTAGTGTTTGTTATCGTGTCTCCTACCTCAAAATGGGAACAGCAAGTCCTGAGAGGGTCCTCCCAGTCCTTCTGCACAGCACATGTACCAGCAGAATTAGGCTGTGTAAASTTCCTTCAGTGAAACTCTTGCAGCAGATAACATTATGCTTTCTATAGCGGCAGGCAGGAGSGACAGGAAAAATGTCCCAGCTTAGAGGATTGGGTGATGGGCTGTTCTGTCACTCCTCTTCCAGCCCTGGCTTACTGATATACTCTGATACAACCAGCCAGGGAAGTCAGCATCAACAGTACCTGGGTAGTGCCTAAGGACACTACTAACCCAGTAAGATSCTTGTGTTTGGTGCTTATACAAACAGAATGGAAGGATGGTTCCAGTTCCAAGCAAATTACAATCCAAATATAAACAAAAGGCAGGGGTTTGGGGAGAATGTGTAAAAAATGAAACTGTTTTGGCCAGCACACTAGACAGTAGCTCTCATCCTTAYCCAGCTTCCTGTAGGCAAAGGGAGGTTTGTATGATTGAGCTGAAGGAGGTAATAAGGAGTATTTTCCCAGCTCATCTTACCATGCACCAATGAAAAAGCAGAGATGGGAAAAAAAATGCAARAATCTTCATACCTCTGTAACTTAGTGTTTTGAGACAAACGGGGACACCTTTCATAACCCAGGTGGGAAGGAGGCAGCCCTGATAACGAGGGAACTGATATCAGCACCATGGGCCACACCTGAGCATGGGACTGTGGGCAGGGAGAAGGGCCCTGCAGGGTCTTGATGGTAGGACCATGGGGGTGGGGAGACCCTCAGTGTCACACTCGTCCCTCTCAGGGTGCAGGAAGAGGAGCCTGAGGCGGGTAGGGAGATCCCCACCTYCTTCCTGCAGGCAGCGAGTGCTGCYGGGTGGAGATGCCTCCATCAGCACGCRTGGGCTCAGCTCCAGCAGGTCTAGCCCCAGGACCACATGCTCACCAGGTCTGGAAACCACTTGATTTCTGCAATTACCCCTCGCCTGGCCTCTAAACCCTGCACTCAGGGAGACGGAGAAAGGGAGAAGGAAAAGGCAGTGAGGAAGGTGGGGAAGTCTGAGGACAGGGAGAAGGGAGCAGCAGAGCCGAGGCAGGAGAGTCAGAAATTTTCACTGCAAGAGGTAGCAGAAATTTTGACAACTGACAAAAACCAGACTGAACAGGGGAGAGCTGGAAACGGCTGCAGATGGGGAAAGGGCATGCAACAGGGCGAACAGCCTGCCTCTTGAGGCAGGGGTGAAAGCTGGCAGCAAGCAGAAATCCCGAAAGACAGCGCAAGAGGTCAAGAAAAGAGGCCAGGAAGAAGGAGTGGAGGGAAGGGATGCGGGTGGTGCCGGATGCTGCGGAGAAGGCTATATGAACTCCTTCCCCCAGGGCTGGCAAACCTGCCCGCTCTGAATCGGTTTGTGCCCTGAAGCAGGAGGGTTAACTTCCTTTTCTGTTGCAATCCTAGCTAGTCTAACTGCGAATATTATTATTCACAGAAGCATCTAATAAAGGACATGGTGTGGAGCAGCTGGAGTGAAGCTCTGGGAGGTGAATGATGTTAATAATGTTTTTGTTGAGGACTGAGCACTGAGTTTAGGTCTTTTCGTGCTCATCTGTTCCACAAATGAGACAAGATGGAYGACAGAAGAGTGAACAAATAAAAATGCATGATCCTGTTAGAAACTGTGCCTCAGCAGTCAGGAGAAGGCAGGTAGCTGGACACATCCCTTGCTGCCAGCATCCCCTTTTATCCCTGTTTGTGAAGAGGAGACATCATTCCCTTTACCAGAACCTTGACTCATCAGTCWTTTTTTTTGTGCCAAAACATGGCTGCAGATACCTAGCTTCTATCAGTGGGATTTTTTAGGAAGTGGGAGACAGCCCAAACACCTCGGATAAAACCAAGCCAAGCCCAAGGCAGTGTACTCGGTAGTCATTCTGGAGAATATCAGCTGTGGTTTCTGCAGAACTACAGGGTCAGAGTCTTTGCTGCCCTTCCTGAACCCATGCAACCCAAAGGGAGAGGGGGATGACTTATTACCACAGGAGACATAGGTCACTGCCTTTAATACTGCAGAAGTTACTGGTTCAGCAGCAAAACAAAAAGAAAGAAAAAATCATCACCAAGTGTTTTGGTTTGGTTAGAAACAAGTCTCTTCTTTGGCTTCTTTTTTTTGTTGCTAGAACATTTTTAAAAATTTACTCCAGTCACTGGAAAGCTTTCAGTCAACTGAAAATTCAGCGTGATGATGAGTGAGTGACATCTTAAGCCGACATCTTGGCCACCTCCCAGATCTGGGCTCACACCCCCATGCACTCACCCCAGAGGTGAGTGGCTCTCTAGGACTTCTGCTGATAGGGGTCAAATTTGCAAAAATAATGAGCTCCTCCCTGGAGCAGATCTTATACCTCAGGTGACTTCTCCCTGACCCTGGCACGTTCTAGACACCGAGCCAGAAAAGTAGACCTTTCCCCCTTGCTATATTAGTAGAAAAACTCGAACAGCTSCAACAAGAGGTAAAGCAGAAATGCCATCTTGGATACCCCTTAGCTCTGTGGCTACTTGACAAGGGGGAGACCCCAGTTCACTGTTAGCTGATCCTCTAGGACAGCCCRTTTCCTCAGCAATGAGCTATTCACAGGAAAGGTTTGACCACTCCAGAAGCTGGTAGAGGATGATTTGTGTCCTCCATCCCGCTGGCTGTCTTTAGGCCTTTGTTGTGCTGTTTTTGCATGCACAGTCCAGGGTTTCTTTGGTATTACTTATGCAACCCTCAGAGAGTCTGCTTGAAACCCAAGTCCCTGAGGAAGACTTAATGATAAGGTTGAGAGGGCTCTTCTCTTTTGAACTTCAGCTCCTCCTCCCCACACTGCTTTGCTCTGGACCAACATTAGATTGGYTGGTGTAAAGGCAGGGAACACAGCCAGGGTAATCATCAAATCCAGCCTCAACTACATGGCAACAGGTCCCTGCCAAATGCTCGTCAAAGGAAGCTCTTCCATTGACACCACCGGGAGTTTAGTTCATGGATCATCAGACGTAGTTGCTACCTCAAGCTTTACTCTGTCTTGTGAGTGAGTYGCATTCTAGCTATAAACAATTCTGCCTTTGGTGGCTATGCATGACTTGGCTGCCATGGTAATACACACATAAAAATGCTCCAGGTACAGCGGATCTGGCAGCAAGGGTCTATGCCTAGTGTGTACATTGCCCAGGCAGCAGATCTGTGCTTAGCGTAGCAATTCAGGGAAGCTGGAAAACAAAAAAAATACTGCTGCACAGTGTCTAAAGAAACTAGTTTTAGGAGTGACCTAACTGTATAAACCTGTCAAAGCAGTTAAGTCACCTGGTGGTTTATTAAAGTGGATAGAGCTGTAGAGTAGATAAAGGTGGTTTATTTTTAGTGACCCAGGCTTTAGATTGCTGTTGCTTTTACCAAACATGCTGTGAGGGATTTGGAACCCATCTCTGGAAAATTTAACTAATGTGTTTTAGTTTTAGCACAGTAAAACATAACCACAGGTTTTGGGGCTCCTCTTTGGGGCACCTCCTGAATTGCTACACCTCTCCTCTCCTCTCTTGTCCTTTCTTCTCCTCTCCTTTTTTTCTTTAGTTCTGACACTTGGAAAATGCGTCTGGATTTTCTAAGGGTACCAGCATTTGGAGTATGACATTTGGGTAAATATTCACATATTGTTTTCAAACAGTAAAATATTCTATTTCCAGGGTGAGCAACCTCTACAGTTGTGTATCTGCCAAGATACACAATCAGAAGGGACAGGCTCACATCCTTAGCCTGTCCAAAAGATCTTCTTTACACTAGCTGCAGTCTGCTCCAGGAATTCTGGTTCTCCTTTGTCTCAAAACTTCCAGGGTAAAGATCCTCCCTCCTTACCCTGCAGCCTTCTTCCCTGCTTAGTGCTGGCAAATGCAACTGTGCTATTACAAGTGCTGAAGTTGGCTGCTTAACGCCACACAGCACCTTGACAGGTTTCACTTCAGGTGCTTGATGAACTCACGCATGGCAAGCTTTACTCTGCTTAATTGTCATGCTTTTCTATAATGAAGTGGAAAAGAATAGCAGGGCAATTACCATTGCTCAGATGACTCAGGAAACCGGTAATGAGATGGAGAATCTCTCACCACTGGGTTACCAGATTGCATGTGAGTTAGGTGTGGTTTCATGACCACCCTGTGCCAATCCAAGTCCCGCTTTTGCCAAAATGTGTAGCATTGCTCTCCTGCCCCTGTCCGTGAGTTCCCATCCCTTCCCTTGTGCCAGCTGTAGCGCTCATGCACCTTGGAAATTGAGCACATCAGGCTGATCCAGCTAAATGCTCCACCCAGCAGAAAACAGGAAAAAAAGAAAGAGTTCCCTCATCTGTCTGAATCYCCTGATCTGTCTGACTGCTCAACCCCACGATCACCAAGGCACACAGGCGATGGGGTGGGAACACATGATGTGGGGGCTGAGTCACCACTTTCAGACGTAGTACAGAATTAGATTGCCTTAAGCCAATGATGAAAGCAGAGGGAAAAAAAAATCTTTTTCATCTAGGAATTACAAGTCTTATCCATTTGTCATCATTATGGTATCTGATGTCTTTACAATAATTACTACAAGCTTAAGGATGGGGCTCATGTCTGCTCATTTATCCAGCTAGTTTAAGCTAGTTTCTCAGATCCCTCTAATCAATGGAGAGAGAAGCTTCCAGAGGAGGATGTATCTCATACAAGGATGGGTGTTTAAGGGGACTGAGACATCTTCTGAAGATCAAAGAATCATAGAATGGTTTGGGTTGGAAGGGACATTTAAAGGTCATCTTGTCCAATCCCCCTGCCATGCACAGGGACATCTTTCACTAGATCAGATTGCTCAAAGCCCCATCCAAGCTGACCATAAGCACTTCCAGTGATGGGGCATCCACAACTTCTCTGGGCAACCTGTTCCTGTGTCTCACCACCCTCATCATAAAGAATTTCTTCCGTATATCCAATCTAAATCTACCCTCTTTCAGTTTAAAACTGTTACCCCTTGTCCTGTCACTACAGGTCCTGCTAAAAAGTCTTTCTCCATCTTTCTTATGAGCTTCCTTTAAGTATTGAAAGGCTACAATAAGGTCTCCCTGGAGCCTTCTCTTCTCCAGGCTGAACAACCCCAACTCTCTCAATCTTTCTTCGTAGGAGAGGTGTTCCAGCCTTTTGATCATTTTCATGGCCCTCCACTGGACCTGCTCTAACAGGTCAGGTGCTCTTGACTATACAGTAAATTCCAGCTCCACCTCCAGGACATCTGCAGTTCATATCTCGTCTTGTTCTTGACTGGAGTCTGGCTCAGAAATCTTTACTCTTTGGGGACCAGGCTGAAGAGTGCAAGCACCCTCCACATCGATGTATTCCTGGTGAATGCCTGTTCCCCTTCACCTCTCCTCCCCTCCTGCACTGGCACTGCATCTGCACGGGCCTAACATTTCTTCAGTGAGCTTTGGCTCAGACTCGTAAGGCCAGCAGCAGGTTCACAGAGGTAGGGTCTGTGATGCCATAGCTATCGCCCCAACAAGAAGATGACATCATAAATGCCAGCTTTGTTCTGCCCTGATTTCTGTCTGCAGCAGACTAAGCATGGACAAGTGCTGGGCATGAGGCACCCCAACTTTCTGAGCTCTGCCTGCCAGGCAGAAGTGTATCCTTCCAGAGAGCAAATGATTTGGCGGGGCAGAGGGAAGAGACATTATTTTATTAATAATTTTTTACAGGCATTTTCCCTCCGGAAGTCCTTTTCTGCTATCTTAGGGCAAGGTCTAAGAGTGTATAACTTAAAAGATCTGGTATGGAGATTTTGATCATAACGACTTAATTAAATGAGGTGTTTGGGGAGTTTAATATTACATCCTTGCTGATGGCTGGCTGATTGTTTTACTTGCCTTTGATCAACTGTGTGAGTGGAGGGTCATCCCAATCACCGCGGRCCTACAGTATCCGTCATCACCCCTCAGTCCTATTTGTCTTGCGTGTGTATGCAGAAGGCCTGCTTTTGATGAACTGTGAAAAGAAAGATGAACTGTTGTAATGAAAACATTCCCTCCCCAAGATCCTCTTTAGACAACATTCAATTGGTTTGACCTTGTCCCCTCTCGCGGAGGACGGTAATGATTCCTGCAGATGGCTGGGTCATTCCTTGGACACTTGGGAGTGAGGGAGCTGGATTCTCTGTCTGTGTTAGCTCTCTGGCTATGCAGGCTGCAGCCGGGAAATGCAAGAGCAGCATGGGTAGACATACCTGAGATAGCTGTCATCTAGCTGGTTGGAGTCCTCATAGATATCCAGGGCTGCCTATTTATACTCGGGGGACTTTACCTAGGCTTGTTTTGCTCATGGGACACGCCTGCACTAGCTAGCTAGAGAAAGCTGGATCTCTCAGGGCTGCAGTCTCCTCTCTGGCTGGAGCAAAGGCATGGTCTGAGGCAAGCCATTCGAGATATCSGTCTGGCTTCCCTTGTCCGTCTGCCTTGTAGGCAGATGTAAGCCGGCAAATATTAGTAAATGGTCTGCTAGCTGAGCTAGTGGTCTCCTGTCTTAGCTTCCTCTTGCTCCCAAAGAGGCAGCCTTCTCTGATTATGTCACATTTAGAAAAGTGACATAAGAGCTGGTGATGAACAGAGTCTTTGTGTCCCTTGAGGCAGTCTTAAGGAGATTAAATCCTTSGATCAGCCTTGGGGAGATGTCCCTGTCCCTCTGTCAGCTGAAAAAGTGACTGTGTTGGAAATGGTTGTCCATTCGTCATCAGGGGAGGAGAACAGAAAGACTTTGCAGTACTTTTACTGCTTAATAACAGAGAGCGGAAAGAAACAGCTCTGTGTATTGTAAGGGTTTAAAAATATTTGGAAGCTAAACTGGTATCTGCATACTTGGAGGCATCAAAGGGCACATGAACCCTGGTACAAACACTTAGTAATGGCCTGTATCTGGCCTGAAGAGTTACAGCAAGTGTAAGCAAGGAAGAGAAAGGATAAATGGGGAAAAGAAAGCACACAAGAGCAATGGGACTTGTCCCATGTCACACACCCAGACTATAAAACYGGAGCCCAAACAATCCCAGTTGGTGTCCTCTTTGTGAGGCCACTGAGTCTAGTCTGGTGGCCCTTGAAATTCTTCTCTTTAGCTGAGGTCAGTCTCAAATTCCACCTGRCTAGTCTGAGGATGTCATGACACACCAAGCTCTTGGCTGCCTCGTAAGCTGGTCCACAGGTCCTCCAGCAGCACTGTCAAACCCACTTCAAGGCAGTTTGTCTTTTTCAGAAGTGCAGTTATCCTGTCCTCCTGTGGTTGCTCCAAAAGGAGCTGCAGCTACTTTAGTGACAAAAGTCTTGCCTGTGGAAATWTGCACAAATGAAGTGCATATCTGCTGGCCTGATCCTGCCGGTTTCCTCGTGCTTCTTCCATTTCAGGAGTTTCATGAAAATGCAGTCATCGCGTGCATGGCAGTTATAAGAGAGGCTGACACTTGGACGCRGGCCAAATACTGACCGTTCTTGCTTTGTCATGCTTCAGTGAAGCAAGAATGCCACCCTTTCTCTAGGAAATAGCACAGCTACCAGCATCTTGGTACCTATAATAAGAAGCCTTTTGCCATATGCTGCTATCTGCAGCTCAGAATGGTAGGGGTGGGCTTTTCTGCCTACCTCGGCAGCACAGGATCATGGAGGCATGACTCATTTAATCAGTTTAATCATGTTCCCTTCCATTTCAGGTGCCTTAGCTATTACTGCCTGGGCTGCCCTCACTTTCTCTTGACCTCTGCCAGAGGCACATGACAGTTTAGTGACCTGGAAGACTGCAGCCCTGTCATTTATCTAAAGTCAAGGGCTCYGTACTGGGGTATTCCAGTTTGACTGGTCCCAGTGGGATATGAGAGCAGCCAGTATGCTCCATTCTTGCACCAGCCCCACGGCTTGCTCYGTAGTGCGTTAAGCCTGTAATGCCCCATCACTGTCCCAGGTGAACAGTGCTTCCTGCCGAGGTTTGCAGATTTAGTGACATTCATACAGGCACAATTCCTCAACAACCTTAAAAGATGTTTTGCCTCAGCAAGAGCTGCAGTACTAGGTGTGCAGCTGGCAGGAGCGGTAGTCAGGGAAAGATCAGGCTCGGGATTCCCCTGCAGGATTTTCTCCAGACAAAGAACCTTACCCAAACACGGTTGTATAAGAGAAGAAGAGGTCCCTCCAACTGGCACCTGAAGTGGTGCGATGAGGCTAAAACCCCGAGCCGGATTCGTGAGGCAGCTGTGTGGGTAGCAGCAGTTTGCAGTGCGTGTGGCAACAGGCACTGAGAGATTACTTGCTCCAGTAACTTGGGCTGGGTGTTCAGGACCCAAAGTAAACACGTGAGCTGCAGTGCTGTACAGAGGCTTAATACCCTATATTCATAAACCACCTTTCATTCAGCGGCATTTTAAAGCATTAGTACATCCTGCGTACATGGAGCGGAGACCAAAGCTGAACTCAGTAACCTTTGTCCCAAGCAGCCATGGGAAGAACAACCAGGCGTTTATGCAGTGCCTGAACCCCGGGTGCACCAGCTGTACCCTGCGCCGGCCCTGGCCCTGCGCTGTGTGCGTGGTTCCYGACCATCTGGGATCCGGGTGATCCGTGCGCCCAGAGACAAGGTGGGCATACACAATGTGACCTGCAGTCACATTGGTTGCACTTGTGAGAGAACAAAAAGGAGTTAGGTGTCTGGGTCTCGCTGGGAGGAATACCCCCAAATACCAAAATAACGGAATGCTTTGGCACCCCCTAAATATCCACCAGAAACACAATCCCAAAAGAAAACTAAACACTGAATGTGATCAGCAAATTATTTGACTTAGTTCATTGGACAACACATGAAGGTCGCAATCCCACTTGCCCAGGGTACACACCTCTCTGTCTCGCTAAGTATTTCTAAAGCATCTGATGGCATTGTTATCCCAGCCCTGACTTAGTGCCAGCACTAGACGAGTCAGCAGGAAAACTTTCTCTACTCTCAGTGTGTGCCAGCAAAAATGTTCAGAAGCCACATGCATATCCCAAGTATCAGGCTACTGACTGAGAGCACCAAGCACAGGTCCTCTGAGCACAGAAAGCCCTCCAGCTGCCTGGGGAGGGGAGTGGAGAGAGACAAAATTCCCCAGGAGTTGCCATCTTGGGGTTGTTGTTCTACCAGACCTGTATGTTTGCAGATGTGCAAAAGGAAGGATACAAGGACTGATGTGCATCACTTGAAAATGATGCATATTTGATGTCCTAATTTTCAAGTGGCCCAGTATATAAACCTCTCAAAACCTCCCTCTGCAACTGAAACTTTCTCCCTGGTGGAAAGTTACCTTTAGGTGCAATAACAGAACCAAGGATGTGCATCATTTACATGAAGCTGTCTAACATTTGTCAAATAATTAGAGAAAGACACAGCTGTTCCTCTGAAAGCATTTTTGAAAGTATTTCCATTTTTTTCCATAGCCTTAATTTCTGGCATTTGTTCTAGATTTTTTACTTGCCATTTCCCTTGATCAGCATAGCCGCATGATGAGTTTTTCAAAAGTAGTAATAAAAAAGAAAACTTGGCTTGAAAGAAAATGTTTAATTTGAAATCAAGAATTTCACATTCATATTTTTTACAAGAAGAGATAGATGGATTTAAAAATCTATGCAACTAGCAAATCCATGGAAAAATAAGCACCTTTGAAAGCTACARAAATTCAAATTCATTGCTGACCTTCAAAACTTTGCAGATGAAAGAAAAAATACCCACCCATTTCTAGATTTTGGTGAAATTAGAAATTGCATGCCTCTGCACTCCCAGATGAATGTGAAATCTCGCACCTCATCAGCATTTATCATGATTCCTACTTAAAAATGGGTCTGTCGCAGATGAAGTGGAAGGTCGAAGGAGCTCGCTGCCCCTTGGCTGGTGCACGCGTCTCAAAGCTAAATTCCAGAAAAGTCACAAAAGAGGACAAAAGGACACAGAGGAGCAACAGAAAGGAGCTGAACTCGGAAACAGGGAAGAGCTGCTCTCTGTGGGGATGTCTGAAATGCCTTTTAATTCTAAACTAGCCTGTGGTGCTTGCGCCGGCTTAGCCGCACGGGAGATTTCCACCCGTCGGTCCCCAGCTCGCTGCAGCGAAGCCGAGCTCTGACCTCCCCAGCGAGCAGCACCACGGGCGGCCGCAGGCCGGGGAGCCCCCGGCCGCCGCTGCCATCCAGCCTCCCCCTCCTCCCGCACTGACCCACGGCAGGGCACTCCTCCGGGCAAATGCCGGTTGCATAATGTTCCCTCATTAAAAATGGACAGGATTACAGAAAAGGAAGGGCTAAAAATACAGGCCCAATGAACCTGCTGAAAAGGCAGCTTCTTTGCCGGGTCTTAAACCCCTGCTCGCCTCAGAGTGTTTATATCTGTGAGGGCGTGCACACCGCTGTTTTACACAGGTCTAATATATGCATGGCAGCGTGCCCTTGGCTTTCTCTTTTTATTTAATCTTTGACTTGACAGTGTTGGAACTTGCTTCCCCATGAAACCGGAGAAGGAGGGRTTGTTGTGTGCATCAGGTTTTGCTTTTGTTTTGTTTCTCTCTCTTTTATTGAGTTACACAAAGAAACTCAGCAACTCCTGGCTGCTCCTAAGTGCTCGGGTGTCTGTCTGATTCTGTCTGCTGGGGCATCAGGTGTTCCTCAGTGCAACGACCACCATGTTGGCCACCAGTGGAAGGATGGTTTAAGATGTTGCCAAGGGCAGATGGTCCAGCAGGGAGCCTTATTTTTCACATCAGCTGAGAAACCTGCCCTTCACACTTATTTGTTTGCATCTGTAGCTCCGTTAAAGGGGAGTCCTTGTGGTGTCTTTGGGATTTTCTTCTGGACGATTTCAGGACGGACAACTCCCCTAAATCCCTTCTCCCATCAGACAACAATCCATAAAACCAGATAGTGACCTGGCTGCAAGACACCCAGCAGAGAATTAAGTATCAGCTTTGTGACTTTCTGCATCAGTAACAGAAATCATACAAAACTGAGCTGGAAAAAACTTTTAAAGGTCATCTTGCCCTTCCACTAGCCTCCAGATAGGATCAGCCGTGCTGAAGGTTCTGGAGTTGAGATAGTTATCTCAGCTGCTGCTAAAGCCTTCCCACAGCAGTGCTTTCACATAGCAGACCATCCCAGTGGTGCACAAATCTCACAACTGGAAAATGTCTCTTGACATCTCACCTGAAATCCCTTTGTTGCACTTTAAGCCCATTATTTCCTTTCTTGTCCCCGGCAGACATGAAGAACAACTTATCCTTCCTCCTTGCAGTAGCCTTTCACATACTTGAAGGGTGTTATCACGTCTACCCGTCTTCAATTCCCTAGACTAAACAAACCCATCTCTTTCAGACTTTCCTCATAGCTCATGTTTTCTAGCCCTCTGATCACTCTTGCTCCTGCCTGCTGGACTCTCTCCAGTTGGTCAACATCCCCTCCAAGTCAGATGCTCACAAGTGGGTGCAGATTGATTCAACAGGTTACTCCAGGCCAAAGGACAGAAGGGAGTAGTTTCAAAGTTGGGGGATCCTCACCATGAATGACCTATTCACTCCAGCTGTGGCACCTCTGTGAAACTTGGCTCTGGGTCAGACTGGCAGTCTCCTGGAGAAGCAGCAGATTCACAGATGAATATCAGCACCTCAGGTTCATCTTGGAACCTAATAGGCAGCTGTAGCAAAAAAAAAAAAAAAACCCACACAAAAATACCACTATACCTGGCATAGTGGACTCATTGCATGAGACACTTCCTGATAAATGTGCTGTTAAATTTGCTTCTGCTTCAGTTTCTGGATAGGTTTAGGATGCAGTGCTCYGAAGAGCCTGTGAAGAACAAAGCATCCTCTAACAGTATGTTAGCAAAGTATTTAGGGACAAGTGGCATTGTCCTGCTGTCACAGAAAAGAAAGTCCTTCCCTTTCACGTCCCAAGGCTTATTCTTTGGGTGAGGGAATATGCCAGTATGTCTATATTGCATTTCCAAAAAGCTCAGAGCAAACCCCAGACTAGTCTGTACATTCAGCACAGTACAAAGCCTGAAGGGGAGTGAGCTCCCTTTTGAAATCATGGCATATTGCCCTCTGAGCAGGGAGAACAGGCTTGGTCACTGGATCACACTGATATAGCTCTTTTGCTCCTGGTCCTGCCATTAGTTCTGTGGCCAGCACTGGGATCTTTGCAGCGTGTTTCATCGCATGGTGCAGACRTGCCCTAAGGAGTTCTTTGGGTTTGTGGGAAAGGTTCTCACTCCTAGAGTCAATTTTCAAGGCAGCAGGATTTCTGTCTGGTTTCATTGTCATGTTGCAGACTTTTTTCCCTGGAAATTATTCTTTCCAAACTCTAACCTTAACATCCCTCAAAGAGCTTGCCCTTCATGAGCCAAAATCCTTAGCTCCTGTCAAGTGAAGACAATAGAAGGACGTGTTAAAACAGCCACGCTGCTACACCTCAGGCAAGGCTCAGCTCCACTCTTTTCTGGGGAACTGCTCAAATACATATTGGCTAGGATTTGTGCCAAGATTTTTCAGTTAATATTTGCAAAATTTAATCACAACAGCCCAGATTCTGCATTGCCTTAATCCCATTGAATTGTTCCTTAGTCTGCAGTGAGCGCCTCTGGTTTCAATTAGACCATTCATGGTTATGGGCACTTTTGAATAAGAAGGGATCAAAACCTGATTCTGGAAATCTGGTTGCAGAACGCGTTCATCCAAACCAAGGCTGCATTTCAGCTKCCCAGTCCACAACATATTATAAAAAGGGAAGATTTAAATACACACTATMCTGGACCATTGTAGTAAAAGACTATGAGGACCAAACTTGCTTGAAATCGAAGAGTGTAGACTGGCTCTTTGCAAAGCATCTCCCTGTAAAGCTCCCTCTTTAAATGAAAGAGAGATCAAACCAGGAAAACAAGCGGTACCTACCCCAGGAGGCGGGTTTGCCTCCTGAGTGCCAGACAATAATAAACGATGTGTTTGTAATCCAAATCAGAGATACAATGGCATTTTCTTTGACATCAAATGCTGAAGAGGGAGTGAATAGTTCTATAAAGTGCTTTTTCCAATGCAGGGTGAAAGATCTTTCACCCAAGAGAGGATGATCTCTGGGGATGGTTGTTCCTATCTTTTCACTTCCCATCAGCATGAAGAATACGGCAAAAATAAGTGTTTATGTACCTAATACTGCATAATTTCAGGAACAAAAGAGATTCAACTACGGCTAAAGTGAGTCAATAAAAAAGACATATCCAGGAAGGGGGAAAAAATGAACGGGAAAAAGCTTGGAATCAAGGGGTAACTATACTTCTTTGCACCGAGTGTTTTTAATTCAGCCTGAAAGCTCCTTTCAAATGTAAGGATAAAGAGGGGTAATGTCACCTCTTCCTAGAGGGCAGCCACGGTGGGATTCAGAGGGCACTCCTGGCAGCAATAGCACAGGGTGGCTGGGGAAAATCGGGATCCACGCATGTCCAGCAGGGGAAATTAATTCCAGCAGAACAGATTCGGCTCAGTTATAATTTGACCAGATCACTCTACATCACTCCTCCACAAATACCAAATGCYGTCCAGAATGATCTTTCATGCAACTAAATAGCCTGGGCTCAATTCTGTGCCCCACCAAAAGATTAGAGGGCAGGCTTAAACTTACTGCAGGACATTTTAATTCTCTGTATTAATGCCGCCTTTAAAAAAGTGCAACGGGTTTTATTCTCTGGTTATTTCCTAAGGCCACATGTTGGCTCAACAATCCTGGATTTCACTGAAACACCTGCTCTTTACAGGCTCCACTGACTGAAGGACAAGGTAATTAGGTAACTTACCCAAAGGTCACATGGTGAGTAAAGTAGGATTAGCACTCAAGTTCCTCCTGGCAACTAGTCCTGTGCTGCGACAATTAGAAAAGGTTAACTATCCTCTTTTAGCTTTTGTTTTCCATCTTCCAGAATGGGGCAGCACGTACGCAGGGCTGGGCCATGTTACATTGCCTCAGCAGTATTTTGGAAAAAAAAAAAACCACAAAACAAACAAAGAACTCACCCCAAAAAGGGCTTTGAAAAGTCGTCATATCTGGTGGGATGTGGTGCTTGAGAGGGAATGGAGCAAAACAGTGGATTAAGCTAAGCACACTGAATATGAATTCTGGAAAATGCCCCACTCCCTCGTTAATCCCCAAGCACAGACCTTGCACGCCTGCTGCTGTGCGACGCTTTGTCAGGCTGCTACCCGCCTTCTGCTCAGAAGTCGCCCTGGCTTCCCTTGCCCATCTGCCCTGCAGGCAGATGTGAGCTGGCAAATATTAGGAAAGGATCTGCTAGCTGAGTTACAGATCTCCTGCTTTAACTCCTGCTTGCCTGAGACCTCTTGCCCGAGGCCCCCACACTGGCATGGCCAGGCCAGGTCTGCCAGCTGGCATAAACCTGTGTAGAAACCAGCTGCATTGGAGCCCCGGCCATGTTGCACAGTGCTGTGCACGTGTGTGTACCTGGTGCCATTTTGGTCCTCAGCAGGACTGGTCTGGTCATGCCATTTTTGAGCAGGCATGCCTGGGAGCACAAAGGAGCCGTCTTCCATGCACACTGGTCTGCACCCACAGCCCACTGGTCTCCTCTCCAGCCTCTCTTCACCTGCCTTGCCTAGAGCCCCATATCCTTGTACTTGCAGGCTACGAAGGAGAAAAGATGCTGCAAAGGAGCACAGGCCCCTGTCCCTCCCCATCCTAGTGGGAGCTTGTGCTATCCTGAGCTGAAGAGCACCCCTTGGTGCTTGGATCTGCGTGGGTCTGTGTGGGTCAACACCTAAACTCCCACAAAATGCCTGATCCCTCTCAATGAGTTGTCCAAGTGCCTAGGCAGACAGCTCTCCATCTTGATTTGGGGGCAGACCTGAGGGGACACAGCGCTGGTCTTCCTTCTTTGGGGGAGTTTTGTGCTACTTTTGTYAGGAAGGCATAAGAAATCTAAAGAAAGGACTTCTGGGTGTGCCAGGGCGCACGGTCCCTCCACCCACAACCTTGGTTGCATCTAGATAACAATACCACCACAGAGAGGTTCTCAGGGATTTTTGGGACCACTGGCTGTGGCCTCTCCTCCACCAGTGTGATTAAAAAGAGCAAATGTGTTTTATCTTGGAGAGCAGTGATGGATTTTGGCTCTGGCCGGGGATGAGGTGTGTATCACTTGATGACACATATCTCGTTCCCATGCTCTGTGCCCTTASCTCTCAATGTCATCTCCTCGAGACTCTTCCCATTGGTCTAAGCAGTGTCCCTGGGGACCGGGGACCTCGGCTGTTTCCAAGCAAGGTCAGCAGGCTCCCTCTGAGGAAGATGGGTCTTCTGAGTCCTCCTCCAGTCCCTTGAGCRCTGAATGTCCCTCCCTCTCTTGCTGGTGAGCAAGATCAATTTTCAAGATCAACTGCTCATCATGTTGCTGGAGCTCGCTGAACACACTTCACCCACAACCTTCAGCAGGAGTGCACGTGGGATGGGCACTCACCTGCCATCCCAGAAGGGACATACCACAGTAGGCAGTGTACCTGGGTGCTATAGTCTCGTCTCCTGCTATAAATACAGCCTTAGGGTAAAGGGTTGAAATGAAAAAAAAATCCATTCACTCACTGCATTGTGCAATGCCATTTCTCTGCCTGCTAGCTGCTTTAAAATCAGGTTGCTTTATCAGCTGAGAATTTACTGGACCATTCATCAGAAGCAGCTGTTTCAGAGTCAGCCAGGGACCACCTCCCAAATACTAGTTGTTCAGGATTTGCATAACTTAAATTCACAGCCATTGAGAGTATTCACAAAAGCGAGACCTGCTCCTAAGCTGTGAGCAGAGCAGCTTGACTTTAAAAAGTCAGCTCATATTTCTCGTGTGTTAGAAAGAGCATCTGTTTAAACTACGCAGATCTGACTAACAGTGGGCATGTTTTGGGCACTGACYCGTTAATAGAAAGGGTGGGGCTTTGCAGTCATTAACAGCAATCAGCAACTGAAACAAACACAACAAAAAAAAATCAGCATTTTCTTTAATCCAAGGGTAGGCAGGAGGGAGAAGATCATGACTGAAATAAACCTGTAACACACCATGTCTCATCCCCAGTTGCTGGCCTTCTGATATTCCCTCCACCAAGAGGCAAGAACCTCAAACACATTAACCATCTCTATTCCTAGAGAAATCCCTAGTACTAAATGGTAACTAGTGACCCTGAACTGGCAAAAGGGTCCAGAGCAAGACATTGTAATTGGAGTACAACACTCCCACACTAAAAAATTGTACTATTCCCTCTGAGACCTTTTCATAAACCTTGATTAAAAGTCCAAGAAGAAGGAACAAACTTTCTCTGCACATTTTCACCAGCAAGCAGTATTGAGAGGCTTGGATGTTTTGCCACCTCCTTCTCACTTCTTGCAGAAAGGGCTGTTGGAGGGAATGTTTCTGCCCATCTGAACTGCAGATCTCCCCCAGCCAGCTCCCCTGCCAGCTGTGTCCCCTCACGGGTGCTTTCAGCACAGTCCTTTTGTTCTCCCATTCATAAACTGCTGTGCAAGCAGGACAGATCACTGATCAACAGCTGTCTATCTGCCTTCCTCTGAAAGCAAAGGTCTGTGTGCCACCTAAAATAAGTGACTGGGGCTACCCCCTCACCTACGGCTCTGAGGACATCACCGAGGCAGTGAAACCTTGGGTGGCTGCCCGCTCCCAGGGCCAGCCCTGGCAAATGCAATTCTCATCTGCTCCACATATTAACATTGTCTGTCTCAGCAGCCCAAAGGGCTTGAATGCTGAGTTCTGTACACCTTCTGAAATAGGCAGCGGTATCTTCCACAGTCAATAAGCTGAGAAAATATGCCTAGTACCTGCAACAATAGCGATCAATCACCAAAAAACTGAAGGGCAGAAAGCACTTGGATATGAAACACACGTACAATTTACACAGTGCCTTGACTTTGTGCTGGACACTTAATACTTTTGGAGAGCTCCGGTGTTACAGGACTCTGTAAGCTACGTAGAGCCCTTGCTGTATCACAGCCATGTATGGCCACTTGAGACTCGGTAATGTGTCATTAAAGGTCACCAGCACCACAAACAATACTTTAATATACAGTTATTTTGGAAAAGATCAAACCTATCAAAAATAATAGATTTTTCACTACATCAAAGACAGTTTGCTGACATTCAATGAAACATGTGTCCTTAGATCCTGGAGAAAGGAATAAGCCTCATAAAATAATAAATGTCTTCGCATTTTATCTCTTGATGCCTCTATCTATGGAGGTATTTATATGGCCCCCATAACTAGTCTCTGGGCATTTACCTCACCTGATTAGAGTACAGATCTACTAAACAGACATGATTTGTGTGCAAAACCAAACTAATTTTCTTAAACATCTTTATGAAGGAGAGACAAACCTGTTGGTGGAGTGGAGTTAGTCAAAGAACATTTTGCTGCAACAAGGTTTTTTTGTTTAGCAGGAGGTTGCTTGGTCAGTGCCATGAAATTTGAAGGATTTATCTCTTAAGATATGACAGCAAAACCAATCAAAACACCAGGGGCCTGAAACTTGACTTTATTTCATCTTTTGCAGTAGAGCAGAGGAGTTCATATGCCTGAGTCTTTGGTCACTGGCAAATTCCCCGTGGGGCAGGAGTATCAACAGAAGAGCTGTGTATTACTGCTCTTACAATCCTCTTTCCAGGGAGGTTGGACAAACGTCCGTGACCAGACCTACGGTCTACTCCAGATATTCCCAGCTGCCAGAGGAGGCTTTTGTGGCATGGCTGAGCAAACCCTGAGGCTGCTCTGACCAGTGCGATATATTTGTGCCAGCCCCAGGGGTCACAGGGAGTGCAAAGGTAACTTCAGAGACCACCATGGGGGAGAGCAGACCCTCTTCGGCTCACTGAGCTTTGGAGCAGAGAGCTGCCTGTATTTCAGGTAGTGGTAATCCCTTGGAGAAGAGCTTTGTGTGTCACCGGCATGCCTAGTTTCGCTTCACAGGCTGGCCAGCACAGCAAAGGGGACAGATGCTGCCAGAGTCACCAGGAGAGGGGTGGTGGGCTGGGGACCCTCTCCCTGCTCCCCAGGGGCTGGGGTGACCCCACTCATGGGCTGGGCTCCAGGCGAGCCTGGACCCTGCCACCAGCCTCACCGGGTGACTGTGTCACCCTCCTGGAGAGGTGACATCCTCTGGGGCTGGCTGCAGGGGGGCTCTGGGGAGAGCCCACCACAGCCAGGGGAGGCTGGGGAAGGTGGCTCTTATCCCCTCTTATCAGCACACCAGAGGTTACTCCCACTGGGGACTTGGCAGCTCGGCAGCTGCAGGCCTGGCTGATGGGAGCACGAGGGATTAGCATACAAAATCTCTTTCGGGAAGATGTCCCCTGGAACTGGAAGTATGTCATCATGTCACCGACAACTCCAGGCTGCCGCAGCCTGATTACCCTCCTGTCGCTGGAGCACAGCCCTTTCATGGGCCTGGGAGGGTCTCCCATCTCCCACCATGCTACAGGACGCCCTGGCCGGAGCTGATGTCCCCGGGGGGTGCGCAGGGGCTCCCTGGCACTCTTGGCTCCAGCATCCCCACCCCGCCACCCCCGGCTCCATCCCAGCTGGCATTCCCTGTGTGCCTTGCAGCGGGGCTGCCCGCCCTGGCTCCCCCTCCAGCCAGCCGCCCGTCCCTGACCCGTCCCCAGGCTGCTGCCCCAGCTCCGGGCTGCACTGCTGAGCCTCCCCCGTACCTGTGCCCTGCCGCTGGAAGGGGGAAAGGACAACAAGCACTGAGCCCCGCTACTGGTGAAATGGGGCAGTCCGTGCTTCCCTGCTTCTGAGAAGTGAGGGGAATAAGCTGTTACCTTCTTGAGCACGAAAGGCCACTGCCCTCAAAAGAAAGCCTGCACAATAAATAATTTCGGAGGGTTACTGGGCAAACCTTGGACACAGGAACGTGGAAGCCAGCAACACTGCAAAACACCCCCCATCCTGATCTCTGAAGCAACACCACAGCCTCTGTTGTTTTCCAAAGCAACACACCTGCACTTTCAGATGATCCCTAATACCGGGATGCCCCAGCCATTGACTCAGAGATGCCACTCACAGGCACAGAGGGACTCAAGAGGCCATAAGACCTTCCTTGCAGTGCTTTCTTTTTACAGTGCTTTCGTTCCACAGAAGGCTGGACCGCCGAAACCGGACACAAAATCTCCCAAAGAAACCCCTTTCGGGCTCCGGCTCAGCATGCCACCTGCCTTCACGTTCCCCTGCATCTCCCCAACTGTTCACAGCAGATGCACCTGGGCTGCAGCCAAGTTGGCATGCAGTTTGTATGGATCTCAAGACATTTTATGACCTTAATAATGTTTAGCTGAAATAAGTGGGGCTGTTTACAGCCCAGGCCCAACCTAGCTAAAAGCATTTCTTAGTAGGGTGGTGAGTACATAAATCCTCTCGACTCTCTGTCATTGACCTTTCTGTGGGAGGAGAAGCGGTGCAGAGGCATTTGGATAGCAGAGTACACTCGTGTGCCATTGTGCCGGCACCGTATCCATTACGAGCTTCTGCCCTTGTTCTTAGAGGACATGTTCCAGTAATAATATACCCCAGTGAACTTTTCCATCATGAGATCATGATTTCTTCCATGGGAGATGCAGTACCATGTTACAATTTACTGGCCTTTAGCTGACCAATAACAATTTTCTCACTGTAGTAACATAGTGCTGCAAAGTTTTCTGGAGTGAAAAAGCAGTGACCACACTTGTAAACAGAGATTCACTTCCACTTTTACACCTGCAAAGAGGAAATTTTTTCTTGCACATAAGTGAATCCGCATTTTTATATACTGGATTTTATAAACCTGATTTATGCTTCCCGTCAGACAGCCCTGAAGGCCAAATACTTGGACTGACAACCATGAAAAAATTGTGAGCACAGGGACAAAAAGCAAATGCTAATTTTGCTACTGAGAACTCTGAAAGGGAGATTTATACTTTTGAAAATGCCTGAAAAGAAACTCATGATGTTGTGAATAAAGCATCAATATATTGTAACCAGGACAGGACATCATTGTTGATTTATATTGATGTAACATAATTATGCTTGTTATAATAATTTCAAAGGGAAGAAATTCATAGAGAAGTGCAATGGATGACTTAAGTTTTTGTCATTGCAAAACAATAAAAACTGCAGAATTTATCACTGTATAATCAAGTTTTTATTAACACCAAATGTAATCAGATAACAAAGTCCATCTCCTAAGTCTTTTCTCAAAATGCGGGCTGGCCAAAGTTCTTCCCTCGGCTTTGTTCAGCTCAGATCCTAGATTGCATGAAAATAGTTCTTGGTGAGAAAATTGCACCCTGCAGAGATAGATTTAAGGAACTCTATCTATTTAGCTGATCAAAGAGACAGCTAAGAGACAACTTGATTGGGGTTAAAAAGTGTCTGCACAAGAGAGTATCTAGAAAGAGAGGTTCTTTACTCTGAAATGTGGAAGTTAAAGTGCAAAAAATTAAGAGCAGAAATAAGCCTTTAACAGTGAAGGTGTTAGCACTAGAGTAGATTCTCATGAGACTTCCAGATTTTCCCTTATTTGAAGTCTTTAGTCGACAGAGTATTTTTTCTAAAAAGTATGGGTGGTTCAATCACAGATTATTTGTGGAGGCAAACAAAAAAAGAATGATTGTATGAAACGCTACTTCCTGTGACTTGGCTAGAGCAGATCTGCTCTTTAGGCATTCACATAACTATTCCCTGGGCCCCAATCCATTGAGTTGTCTACATCAGTAGACTGCAGCTCCCTTTTCTCCATGACCTGTCTCAAAACATGTCTAGGGCACTGGCTTTGATTGCTGTCCTGTGTACATGTGGAACCTCAAACATAACTGCTTTGTGTTCCAGTCACCACTTTCGAAGCACCCCATTCTTCAGGACTACAGGTACCTGGGAGATGTGGTGCTCCTCTGTAAGCGTTTAGAGCACATGGTTGGTAGTTTGAAAAGGTAACGTGCCTTGGGGTTGAGATGGGATTCAGGAACAACTTAGCTTTTTACTCAGTACCAGAAGTGCACGGAAGTGAAAATACAAATAAAAAACACCTCTCTATAGATTTCTTTCCTTCAATGTCCTCTCTATGCTGGGGTAATATTGAGTTAGGGTCAGTTCCTTGGCTAGCTCAGCTGATAAACCAGACTTGCTCCCAGTACAAAAATGACACTGGATTCTTCCCTTTCCTCCACAAAGCTTATTCTAGTTCCTTGGAAAAATCCCACAAGAGTCTTCTTCAAATAATYTTTTTAATCCCCTCTGTTCTTTGCCCTGTCCTATTTCCATTCTCCAGTCCCTCTCTTTGTAGATATGAGCTGCATTCCCACCAACGTCATTAGCATATCAATTGTTTGCTCAGAGGACGGTCATTATGACTCTGTTGCCCTTAGACTGGTTCTAAGGGCCTTGTCAGCAAAGGCAGAAACAGAAAACATTGCATGATAGGGCAATGACCATAGCAACAACATCACATTAATCAGGGTCTGTAGTCTGTGCAAAGACAAACTTCCCAAACCATCAAACTGTGTGATACAAAACACCATCAAGTTCCTTTTCAGCACAGAAGCTACAAATCCCCCAGACATTTGCCCCCAGGCCTCCTTTCTCCAGGTGAGAAAATGAATCAGCTGGGGGCAAGGTAATGCCGCATAACCCTTTCACAGGACCATGGACACTTACTGTCAGGGTGGATGTTAGAGCAGGGGACTTATGGGCCACCTAAAGCATTTAGTTTACGGCCCCCATGGGGCTGATGATTTGCATTCCACCACTTTAGGGAACATACATCAGACAGATGGGGTTGAGAAGCCAACCTTACAAATGCCAGAGGACTTCTGAAAAATAGGCTGATTGAGGTGTTAGGAAAGGAATAATAATAATTCACTTATATTGAGCATATATGCATTTACATAATTTATTAAAAATAAATAAATGTATATATATAAAATGGGTCTCATCATCTGTTCCAAGAACAGTGACATGACTGTAGTCTTGTGAACCCAAAGTGCACATGGAGCATCTTTACCACTGTTGATTTGTCAAGGTGTCAACATCCTCGGGGGTAAAATGTACCTTTGAAGTAATCGGCTCAAGCTCAGTCACTCGTTGCTGCTGCTCCAAGATAAGTGCGAGTCAGGGGGTGCACACAGAGTCCCATGCTCAGCATCGACAGGTCATGACACTGGGAGGCATAAACACATTTACATTCACCCCTGTCGCTTGTTGAGAGGCTGGGAATTGTTGCTGAGTTATTTAGGAGGGGAAAATGAGATAAGTACGGCTTCGGAGACAGAAATTTCCTCTAAAACGATGAATACATTCAGGAGAGGGGACAGTTTAAAACTGCTGGCTCCTGATCTTCCTGTCTTCCGCTCTCCCTCTCCTGTATCTCCAGGAAGTAAAAGGCTTCAGCTGCAGTAGGGAGGACAATACCAAGAGAGACTTCATGTCACTGTGGTGCAGCCGGGAAGGTCCATGGGCCTTCCTGAGCAGGGGCACTGATGTCAGAGGTAAGCACAAGAGCAGCGCTGCACAGAAGGTCTCAGAAGGAAGGTCTCCGAAGGAGACCAGCCCTGGTCTCCATGGCCAGCTGGCTCAGACAATCTGCCTGGCTTATCACAGCTGGAGACAGTCCTTCAGCAGAGGGAGACTCCAGGCTTTGCAAACATCATGGGCTGTACCCGGAGATCAAATAGCCGAAATGCAGCCACAGAAAGTGTGCAGGGAACAGAGCACGATCTGGTATGCTGAATACGCTCCTYGACCAGCAGAGACATGCCCTCCCCGTGAGGCAGAACAGGAGGCAGGGGCAGGAGGTGCCCACTGTACAAGCCCAAGGCAGCCAGCGCAGGAGGAGGAGACCGGGGTAACAGGTGCTGCTGTTGTATTGAATTATCAACACAGAAGGGTTCTGACAAGAATGATCAGGACTTTCAAGGGAACATGGTGGGAATGCCACCAGCTGCCAGAAAGGACAACCAAAACAGAGTAGTAAATCCTTCCGCGTAGTTCATGTTTGCCTTTTCACTGAGCCGCAGGGCAAGGGACTGTGTTCATGTCGCGGCGATGATGTGGTGGCTGTGAAAGGCTGGCAGTTAGCAGGCAGCTGTGGTGTCAGATTGAAGGTCAGCTTGTCTTTCCAGAAGAAGACTTTGGATGTGTGCAGACATGGACTCCARCAGGCAAGCCAGTAGACTTGCAGGGAGAGCAAAAGCAGATCTCCCTCGGACTGAAGACCACTGTTTTCAGTTTGTGGTCATGGCACATTTGTTTGCAAAGCAGTATTCAGTCAGCCACAAGTCACAAGGTTCAACCTGCTTGGACTGTGTTTCAGGAACCTTAAACAAACAAACACCAAATCATGAGATAAGGAAAAAATAAAATTTCCTGAGGAAATACTCCCTGGCGTGACAGCAGAAGGTGGCCTAACTTTCACAAACTAATGGGTGAGCCAGGTTCTACTCCTGGGTCTTCTCTGAATCCTCATGTTGAATCTCAGCCTACGGCTTACTGCTGGGCTACAGTGACTCACTGCTGGGCTAGAGCATCCACGGCATGGCTCAGCCTGCTAGGACCCACATTGCTCATGGGGGCAGGATCCAAGTCCTGGCCAGTACTCTCCTTGTGCCTGTATGTCCCTGGCCTGCAGACCAATGGGCTCAGCCTAGGTGTGAGCCAGGCTATGAGCAATAAAGGCAATCAGAGGATTGGAGCTGGAGTGTGATCTTGAGGCTGGAGGTAACACGATCCTACAGATGTCCCCTTAGCAGTGAAGACTGGTAACTTGCTTATATGTAAAATAGTGCAGATAGGAGTCACCTCTTTCTTGGGAGAGAAATGGCAAGCTGCCGAGGGGGAGCGTATGGTCTGGCATGCATAGAAGATGATAGGAAGCCAGCAGGAGACCTGGATCCTATTCTCAGCTCAGTCATTGACCCATGGACRTGTTGAATAGGACACTTCTCCATGGACCAGCTCCATATTTAGGCAATGTGAAAGATTAACTCACTTGCTTTTGGAAAGCACTTTGAGATCATCAGACGTAAGGGCTCAACTGCGCATGAGGGACGTTCTGTCCTGCACAAGGGTACTGAAGTTCCCAAAACAGGTGTACCGCTCCACTGGCAAAGGGACGCCTCTGACCTTTACAGCCTTTTTGTACCAGTGGCATCACGTTAGTGCAAAGCTTGGTGGCCTCAATAGTTTTTCCAGGTAGAGCCCTGAGAGCAGTTATTTATAATACAAATATTTATAATATAAATTAAATACAAATTATTTCTTTAAAATAAATATTTACCATTTATCCAGGCACTTGCTACTGACTTTTGAAACAAACACTAGTTGCTAATCTTATTAAAATATTTCTYCATTAATCCATCTTTGTTCTTCCACAAGTGAGCTATTCCTTGGGTATATTTAGATTTCCTCCTCCAAATGTTGGTGAGGTTTGGCTGTCAGTGCTGACATCTCCAGCCTCTGTTTCCCAGGTCTATCCCCCCTTGGCTGAAAAATCAAGTCCTTTCTGAGGAATAGAGAGTTATCGAATAGAGTAACTAACCCAGGAAGCAAGGGAAGACAGAGCTGAAGGCATTAGGAAAGTTTTCCTAGCAATCAGCACCAAATACAGCCTGTGTTTCTAATGATGGGCTGCACTTTCCACCCCTATCAGTCAGCTAACCTCCCTGAGTGTTGACGCTACAATGATATCACCAGAAAAAGAAGATCAGACATATGAATGTGATTTGCAGATAATTCAAAGTACAAAACCAATCTCCTTAGAGAAGGTTGCAGTTGAAAAAGCATTTGTTGAGATATGACATGTGGCCACACCTAAATGAGTTGCTTTCCAAAGTTACAATGGTTAATCGAATATAAAAAAAAGGAAAAAGAAGAAGAAAATTGAGTAACATAATGAGTATCAGTATGCCTTTATTTGCAGAGGACAGTATCAGGACCGATATGGCCAATTTCCTCATGGGCAGCCACAGGTGAGGTTTTCAACGCTGTTTAGAAGACAAGTGTCTGGTTACTTCCCTGGTAGACTGGGAACGTTCCAGACAGCGAGTATTTTTCCAGACACTTGGATCTGCAGAAATTTAGGCTCACCTATTCTGGAAGCAGGCAAGGGTAGAGCTGAAACACAGCCTCTGGTCCCTTCTCCTTGCTGTCATCGCTGCTGCCCTTAGCCCGRGGCTCAAGCCCAGGTGAGCAGTCGTGTCACATGCAGGGTGCATGGTATTTATAGTTAACTACTATTGTGGCATCTAATAGAATCATAGAATCATAGAATCATTAAGGTTGGAAAAGACCTCTAAGATCATCGAGTCCAACCATCAACCCAGYACCCATGTCCACTAAACCATGTCCCGAAGCGCCACATCCACACGTTTTTTGAACACCTCCAGGGATGGTGACTCCACCACTTCCCTGGGCAGCCTGTTCCAATGCCTGACTACCCTTTCAGTGAAGAAATTTTTCCTAATATCCAATC